>OX596077.1:17406039-18006039 GCA_951394005.1 Protophormia terraenovae
AACCCTGTTCACAAAGTATATGTCGCAATTTTTAAGATAATTTGATAAAATTTGGCAAATATTTTTTTTTGTTGCATAACGACGAACACTATTGAAATTGATCATGATCGGTCTATTATTTGACCTCGCCCCATACAAATACTCCCCGGAATAGGGTTTTAACTAGAAAATGCTTTATTTATGTCACTATTTCTATAAAATTCTATATAAAGATAAATTGGAGTGCAATTTCAGGAAGATTGGTCCAGAATTAGGCAATTAGCTCCCATATATATAAAGCGCACTTTCGAATATCAATTTAACTCGCAAAAATCGCACATAAATGACAGTAATATGTGACACAAATAATTTTAATATAAGTAGAAATCATATTAACTAATTGCATAAATTTCATAAGGATCGGTTCATAAATTGCCATAGGTCCGATATTAGGTCCATCTCCGAAATTTCGGAAATCTTTTTAGTGCACAAAAGCATTAGTATAGGGTATCAAACTATATCATTCTCGTTTATTTATTTGCTTCACTTATTTCTATTTTTCTTTTTCTAGACTCATGTAATTTTTCCTCATTTAGTGGTCTCAAATGATCCTACATATTTCCCAGAACCAAAAAGATTTTTACCCGAACGTTGGCTTAAACAAAATGGTAAGTTTTAATAAATTGCTTCAAAATACCCAAAGGAGTTCAAACAATTGACAATCAGTTCTTCAACATTTTCCAAAGTAATTTGCAACAAATCTGCATATGTAGTGTCAATAATATTACTCCATAATTTTAAAGCAGCATTTTACATTTATGTTGAAAATATACATTTGTGTAAAACAAAAAATTAATTACAAAATCTCAACTCCTATATATGACAAACACATTTTTTTCTTGTTTTTTTCTATAGAAACAACAAATATGGAAACATGTCCACATGCTGGTCACAAAATACATCCTTTTGTTAGTTTACCATTTGGCTTTGGGCGTCGTATGTGTGTTGGACGACGTTTTGCGGAAATTGAATTACATACGCTATTGGCCAAGGTAAGCAAGGGAGAGAGGCTGTAGTATTCAACTTTATTGAAGGCTTGTATTTAACTCATAAATAACTGAATATTTGTTCAGTTCACAGCAGTACTTCTCTGTTTTGTTTCTATTAAATATTTCAATAGCTGTTAACGGAAAAGTAAAGGAAATACAAGTTTTCTGTAAAAATTTTTATGAATTTAATACAGAAACTTAAATATTAAACTAAAAGGGGAAAAACAAAAAACTTTGTTTTATTTTATTTTTTATTATTTTTTTTTTTTTTTTCATTGCAGATATTTCGTAAATACCGAGTGGAATACAATCATGGTGAATTGGTGTATAAAGTCAATTCAACCTACATACCAGAATCACCTTTAAATTTTAAATTGACTTTACGGGAGAATTGAATTTGTGTAAAATGCTCTAGAGGAGCAGGATGAGAGAATAATAAAAACACAATTTGTACATATTTTATTTAAATAGTATTTAAGTTTGTACATTTTAAAGTTTTTTTAATTTAAAATTGTCTAAGAAATTGTTTAAATTATAAGAAAAATTTTAATAAATTACATTATAATTAAAAACAAAATAATAATAAATTAAAAACTACAATAAAAATTGTGTTACTACAACTTGTAATCTTAAGACTAGTTTTCACAGGCTCCAAATATTTTTTTATAAAATCGAAAATAAGAATTTGGGCTACATATCCTTTAAAAAAAAAATTACAGAAATTTAAATCTACAATTTTATCATGTTAAATAAATCTACATTTTTTATTATAATAATTTATATAAATTTTTTGTTTTTTTTTATAAGAAATATGCGTCTCATAGCTGGATTTTTTAAGACTCTTTAAAAAACTTTATTACTACAACTTGTAATTTGAGATGTAGTTTTTATTAAATAAAAATATTTTTTCCAAAACTGAAAAATAAAAAAGTTTTCCATATATCCTTTTTTTAATAAATTAAACAACTTTTAATCGTTAACTTTATGATATTTAATAAAATTAAAATTATATAAAATGTTCGATAAAAAAAAAAAAAAAAAAAAAATAATTAAAAAAAAAAAAATGTGTAAAAAAAGTGGTCTGGTACCTAAACTTTTTAAGATAATTTGAAAATTTTATCACTACAACTTGTAGTTTTAGCTGTACCTTTTATTGACTAAAAATATATCTTTGTAAAATCAAAATTAACAAAGTTTTTCATATATCCTTTTTTTCAACATATGGCTAAGAAAACTTTAAGAAATAGTTTTTTCTTTAAATATGTAATTTTTCCAATATTTTATGTACAAAATCTTTAATTTCCTGGAATTTTGTTAGATTTCAAAAAAAAAAAATAAAAATTATATTATTACAACTTGTATTTTAAGACCTATTTTCTAATAAGCAAAAATATTTTCCTCAAAAATCAATAACCAAAAAGATGGTCGAATATCCTTTTTTAAAAAAATTATCTAAATAATGTTTAATCGTTAACTTCATCATAACAAACTAAATTTAAATTATTTAATTAAAAATTTTTAAATTTTTGTAATATTTTGTATGAAAATTTTTTCATTAAAATTTTTAAATGATTAATTAATTTACTACAATTTGTAGTTTTAGTTCTAAATTCTAATCAGCAAAAATTTTTTATTCTAAAATTCATAACAAAAAAGTTTGTCATATATCCTTTTTTCTAAAAGTTATCTAAAAACTTTATATGCAAAATTTTATAATGACAAACTAAATTAAAACTGTTTCCAACAAAAACTTGAACTTTTTTCTAATATTTTGTATAAAAAAAGTTATAATTTTTCCAGATTTTTTTAAAGAATTTTCAAAAATTTTATTACTACAATTTATAGTTTTAGCTCTAGTTTCTAATGAGCAAAACTATTTTTTTCTAAAATCATTAATACAAAAGTTGGCCATATATCCTTTTTTCTTAAAATTATCTAAAATCATGTTTATGCAAAATTTTATCATATTAAACCAATTTACTTAATTAAATTTTAAAATATTTAATTTTTTCTAATATTTTATATTAAAAATGTAAAATTTTTCACGAACTTTTTAAGAATTTTAAAAAAAATGTAATACTACAACTTGTAGTTTTTAATGTAGTTTTCATGTACAAAAAAAAATTGTTACTAAAATCAATAGCAAAAAAGTTGCTCATATATCCTTTTCTCTGAAAATGCTCAAAATGACTTAACAGGAAATTTAATTACATTAAACAAACATGAATTGAAATTTTTTCGTTTATTTTTTAATATACTACAAAATTTACTATACTACTATATTGTAATGACCAACAATTTTTTTATATTAAAATCCATGAAAAAAAAAAAAAAAAAAATATTTTTTTTTTTTTTTTTCTAAAAATTAACTTAAAACTTTATATGCCAAATTTTATAATGACCAACTAAATTCAAATTGTTTAAAAAAATGTATTATATTATTTTTTTTTTTATATTTTGTATAAAAAATTATATTTTTTTCCAGATTTTTTTTAAGAATTTTAAAAAAATTTTTTTACTACAACTTATAGTTTAAGCTCTAGTTTCTAATGAGCAAAACTATTTTTTTCTAAAATCAATAATAAAGAAGTTGGTCACATATCCTTTTTTCTTAAAATTAGCTAAAATCATGTTTATGCAAAATTTTATATATTAAACCAATTTACCTAATTTAATTATACATTTTTGAATATTTTTTATTAAAAAGTCAAATTTTTTCACGAATTTTTTTAAGATTTTTCAAAAATTGTATTACCACAACTTGTAATTTTAGCTCTAGTTTCTAATGAGCAAAACTATTTTTTTCTAAAATCAATAATACAAAACTTGGTCATATATCCTTTTTTCTGAAAATCATCTAAAATCATGTTTAGGCAAAAAATTTTTAATACTAAACCTTTTTAATTAATTAATTTATAAAATTCTAAATTTTTCCTAATATCCTGTATAGAAAAGTTAAAATTTTTCATGAATTTTATTTTACGAATTTTAAAAAAATGTTAATATTACAACTTAAAGTTTTAGCTATAGTTTCAATTTACAAAAGAAATTTGTTACTAAAATCAATAGCAAACAAATTGCTCATATATCCTTTTCTCAGAAAATTTTCAAAATGACTTTTAACTAGAAATTTGATTCTATTAAACAAACATAAATTGAAATAAAAATGTTTTTTTTTTCCTATGGATAAAATTAATTTTAAATTTCCTAATATTTTCAAAAGCCTTTTTTGTTTTTAAAAATATTTTCTTTATAATACCTATGAAATATTAATACATACATATGATGTAAATAATAAATATAAACATTGCTTTACTTACTATTTAGCAGAATCATTTAGTTGATATTCGTTGCTACGAGAGAAGCACTCTTGAACACCAGCATCCTGCCATAATCGTTTCATGGCAGCTAAAAGTTCTTCTGAAAAAGGTTCAGTGTCATGCATACGTGAACACACATCGAATACCATTTTGGAATCATTCTATTATAGGGGAAAAAAGTAATATAAAAACAAAACATGAGCAAAAACATTATTAGCAATGAGAAAAACTGAAATAAAATATGTATAAGACATAATATAATATTTATTTTTATCCTTAAAAATATAATTTGTGAGCATGAGAAAGAAAATTTTAGGAAACATAAAATAATCCTTTGAAGTCAGAAAAAGAAACGCTTCAATAGATTTCAGGTTCAAAAATTATTTTCAAGTTTAAGTACTTAAAATGAATTTTAAATCTTAATGACTTTCTTAACCTTAATCTTAATCCACACATTTGTAAAGAGGAATTTTTAATTTATTTACTTACATCTCTTTCGTTATTACTAAACTGAATACTAAGATTTGGCATTGCTCTAAGTATTGCAACTAATGATTGTATTGTGTTGCTATAAACAACCGGTCTATATTGTTTGAAATCTTCAGGAGTGAACCCACTTTCGTGTATAATTTTCATTTGTTTAACAATTGTACTTTTGCCCGATTCACCAGCACCTGAAATAATAAAAAAATTTACATTATTCTAATTTGAATAAAAATTATAATTTTTAAAATTAGGGTTATATTTGTATTTTTTCATAACTCATTTATTTAAGGACCCATTGTGCTCATTTTAAATAGAAAAATTCTCGCAAGTTAAGCAGTTCCATTAACATATCTTACATATGTCTGAAATATTTAAAACCTTAGTAAAACTTATTTCAACATCTACACGTTTTACACTAATTAATTTCATAAATTTAACTTAATATAACATTTAATAAATTCAAATAGTTTTTTTTTTCGAATTTTTATACAAAATTCTTTTTATTATCCCTATTCTTTATTATCCTTGTTGGTTTTTATTTTAAATCTAAAGAAATTTTATTTTGTATTTTGAGTACCTTGAAGAATTTAAATTTTATTTGAAAAAATAAAGAATCTGGTTATATTAGTACAAGCACTACACCCGCTACTTTGTTAGCGTAGATTTTTTTAAATAAAAACTATACTATAAATTCAAATTGTTTTATTAAGTTATAATTTTATAACTATAAATTTTTGAATAATATTTCTAATAGCTTAAACAAGACAGACTAACAAACAAAGATTCACTTTTATATAGATAGAATTTATAACCCGATCTTGCAGTACTCCTACATAGATCAGATAAAAATTTGGTAGCCTTTTTATTTAGAAGAAACAAAATGAAATACCAAAAGTGAAAAAACCTGTAAAATTAAACTATGATTCCTAATTACCGTTGAACAGTTATAATATTGGTGTTCTGTCGGCATTAAGAACAATAAACTTTTTAAATATTTTAGTTACCAGTTTCTTACATAATACCTATGAAATATTAATAGGTATTATGTAAGAACGTTTTAACGTTCGAAGTTTAGAAAACTATCAAATTATTTCTATTATATTTTAGTAGAGTGACTAATAGGGCTTGTGGATTCTCAACACAGAACAAATATCTTTATTTTCAGTTTGAAAGTTAATTATTTTTACAAAAAATTCAAAGAGTAATATTATAATAACGAAAAGTACCACCAAATACCCTCTTATGGATTCTCATTCACTTAGAACCATATATCTTTAATTTAATGATTTTAGGTTAAATCCCTACGGGAAATTTGTGACAATTGCAGTAATGAGCCGGTCCCTCAGTACCGGTTGAGTACCAATTGACACCTAACTCGTCCCCTAAATTCCAGCTGAGAACCAGTTGACACCACCACACTCACTAAATATCAGTTGAGAGTCAATTTCTAACAGGCATGTTAAGTGCGCTAATTAGTAAGTTGCCCGAAAAAAACAATCTGTAGCTGAGTAATTAGCATTGAAGACTATAAAACGTAAGATACGTCAGAAGAACGTGGGTTCAATTCGGAGTACCTTCATCAACATTAACGAAAAAATAAATATAATTTGATAAAAATTAGAAAAAAAAAAAAAAAAGAAATAAAAAAGTTTAAAAAGTAAAAATTTTTTTAAATTTGTATTATATTTATCGACTCTGAACTTGTCCTCTTGGACCAGACCTATGACTTGTTCTTTGACCTGTCCCAAGGTGCTAATTAGCCACCTCCAATGACAACTCCATGTAAAAGTGACAGGTTCTTCCCATATAAAGTTCCGAAACTGGAATCGGTCACTAACCCTGAGAACCTGTCATGTGACAAGTTTTGCACCAGTTCTCTTTCCTCTAGGGATATTATAGAAAATTCAAAAAGTACCATTAGAAGAACAAAAAAGTGCCAAAAAGTCCCTTCTCTTGAATTATCACCCACATAGGACCATATGTCTTTAATTTCAAGTTTCTAAGTTCAATATTATAGAAAATTCAAAAAGTACCATTAGAAGAATGCAAAAGTACCACAAGGTCCCCTGTTATGGATTTTCATTCACTTAGGATAATATATCTTTAATTTCATGTTTCTAGGTTCAATATTATAGAAAAATCAATAAGTACCATTAGAAGAACAAAAAAGTACCACAAAATCCCCTCTTGTGAATTCTTAGCCCGGGTTCACACACAGCAATTTTTCTTGCCACAATTCTGGGTTTATAGAAGAGAGAGGAGAAGGGAAGAGTACATTTTTACATTCTCTTTGCTTTTCTCGCCTACGATGTCAGAATTGCGGCAAGAAAAATTGCTGTACCATTAGAAGAATGAAAAAGTACCACAAGGTCCCCTGTTATGGATTTTCATTCACTTAGGATAATATATCTTTAATTTCATGTTTCTAGGTTCAATATTATAGAAAAATCAATAAGTACCATTAGAAGAACAAAAAAAAGTACCACAAAATCCCCTCTTGTGAATTCTTAGTCCGGGTTCACACACAGCAATTTTTCTTGCCGCAATTCTGGGTTTATAGAAGAGAGAGGAGAAGGGAAGAGTAAATTTTTACATTCTCTTTGCTTCTCTCGCCTACGAAGTCAGAATTGCGGCAAGAAAAATTGCTGCGTGTGAACCCCGACTTACTCAATTATGTTTCTAGGTTTAATATAATAAAAAAGATCCATTATTTCATTTCCCAATTTTATGCTCATTTTGGTACTTTTTATTCCTCCCTGAATGAAACAAAGATTATATTCCAATGAATTTCTAAATTGTACTGGGATCTAACATTAAAATATTCATATGAATGTGTCAGTAAAAAGAAAAAAATATTTTGTGAAAAAAGTACCAAAAACAGGTGCGACTATTACCTCTTAAGCGTTTGAATTTCAAAAAAGTACCAAACTTGTATTCGGAAATTTTCGATAAGGTACTAATTTGATGCACATTTTATTTCTATGCTTACTGGATTAAAGGCTAGATAGGGTTCCAAAAGTACCAAAATACAGTTTTTACCCGTTTTCTCTCTAAAAAGAGCCAAATTTAAAATACCAGACATCTATCCGATTATTTTTTAAATGAATAACAATAACTATTTTGGTATCTCTGTTAGTTTAAGAGATATAATGTTACAGATTTTACCCGTTTTTACCACTTTTTTACCCCCTAAACATTCGAATTTCCAAAAATCCAGTCTTAGTGGATCTATTTGATAAGAGATCATTCTACCGTTCATATTTCATCTGTGCGATGATGAATCAGTAAGTAAGTCAGTCAATCAATACACTCAGTAACGTTACTCTTATATATATATATATATATATTTTGCTCATAACTCCGTCATTTATGGACACATTGTGCTCATTTAATAATTCTCGAAAGTTAAACAAATACTATAATACATATATCTCAAATACGTCTGAGATGTTTAAAACCTTAGTAAAACTTATTTCAACATTCACCAAGACTAACATTAAATTAAAAAATTTCATTTAATTAACTTAATTAAACATTTAATAAATCTAACAAGTTTTTTTTTTTTTCAATTTCTATTGAAAATTTGTTTCATTTTTTTATAGTTCTAAAAAAATTTTATTTTGTGTAGGTGTATTTAGTACCCTAATGGGTTTTTAAAGTGCAAAACACTTAATATGTATTTGTATATGTAAACATAAACAGTTACACTCATAAGCAACCACACAAACTAAGGTTGCAAGATACCAGGAAGAAAACAAAAAATTTGTTCAACAGTAGAAGAAAAAAAAAATCTTAAGTAGAAATCAGTGTAGTGAAAAATAAACACAGAGAGAAAGAAAAAAAATAAAAACATACTCTAACGGTAAAAATGTAGTTGGTATTTGTATGTATCATCATGTATCTTGTGAATTAATATTGTATGCCTTCACATAAATACATATATAACAAAGTATATTAGTATGTATAACAAAAGCTTTAAAAATTGTTGGAAAATACATGATATACACTTGTTCATCATCAACATCATACGCTAATTTTTACTATATCATAAGGACAATATAAATACTCAGACACTTGTATCTCTTCCGACTTTCTTAAGCAATTTTCATTGAGTTTATTGCTGAAAAATAAAATGTAGTAAAATGATTTTCTAAAAAAAAAAAAAACTCATGAATATTTAACATAAAATTATTGCAGTTTATTAGGAAAAGTTTATGTAAAATGTTGTATTTAAAGGAAAACGAGAGCAGAAGATATAGTCGGTCAAGAAGTGGATTTATATTAGAGCTGTAGACCAACACTTTTATTAAATCTAAAATAAAGTATACAAGTACAGAATAATGGGTTAATAATAATAATAATAATATATTGATGATTTTATGCATTATAGGGCGATTTCCGAAAGTGGGTTTATATGGGAGCTATGGTAAATTATGGACCGATTCTCATAAATTTTAGCAATGTTGTTTCTACTTATATAAAACTTATTTGAGTCGAATATTAACTTGATACTATCTTTCGTATGTGATTTATGCACGTTAAAGTGATTTTCGGAAGGGGGGTTTATATGGGAGCAATGGTCAATCGTGGACCGATTTTCATAAAATTTGGTACAAAGATTGGTACTTACACAAAATTTCTTTGGACCGAATTTCATTAAAATATTCCTAATATTAAGGCATTTTTAAGTGTGAAAACTCTATTCCGGGGGGACATTTGTATGGGAGTAGGTGAAATAATGGACCGATCATAACCAATTTCAATAGGCTTCGTCCTTGTATCATAAAAGTACCACCTGCCAAATTTCATTCAATTATCTTCAAAATTGCGACCTGTACTTTGTGCACAAGGTTTACATGGACAGCCAGCCGTCCAGCCAGCCAGCCGTCCAGCCAGACGGACATCGTTAGATCGATTTAAAATGTGATTCTAAGTCGATTGGTATACTTTAAGGTGGGTGTTGGATAACTCATTATATGCGTTACAAACATCAGCACAAACACATAATACCCCAACCACCTATAGTGGTGTAGGGTATAAAGATGAGAAATAAAAAAAAAAATGATATTATTATTTCTTAAAACAGGAAATTAGGATTAAAAAAAAAGAAAACAATTTTAAATAATATATTACGAGTCTAAAAATCATTTACCTAAAGGAAACATTTTGAAAGCCGAAGTATGTACTACAACGTATTAATGTTTCCTGGATTTGGACTTTTAATCATACATCACCCGAAAGAACTACTAATATAGGCCACACATCGCCGCATTCGCATGATATGCGGGGCAATATATTGGATTAATTTTTGACTTCACATCCTGATAGATATACGACTTATACTCTGGGAAACTCCAACCACTCCATAGTGGGGCAGAAACGAAATTTTCGAATCGACTGCTATAATAAAACTTAACATAGGCGTAGTAGAAGAGAGTAAAATTTTAAGTATAGAAGATGGACCCCTCAGCAGCGGAGCTAAGGGGGATCAAAGTAAAATACCTCTGAGAGAAAATGTTTAACCGGTAGACAAGTTTTTTTATTATATTTATTTATTTATTTATTTATTTATTTATTTATTTATTTATTATTAAATCTCAAGGAATTTAATTCTATTACTAATTAACCTAAGGACTGCGTAGGAAAAAATCAGTGCATACAAATTTGCTTATAGAAACTAAACTAATGGGAGATTTTTTTTAAATTATAGTTTTATGAATGACAGTTATGTTAAAGCTCTAAACATAAAGAAATAAATTATTTCCTATTGGTTTTAAATGGGAAGAATTCATCTTTTCCAGAATTCTTCCCATTAAAGCTTTTATTGTGTTTTGGTCACTTTTTTCCTCGAATAAGTCACCTTATTTTTAAACTCCGTTTAATTTTTTGATGAGCTTTTAGTGTCCTTTCATTTATTTTTTACTAGGGCCCAATATCTCTCAATTCTAAGGAGTCCAAGACAATTTGATGGATTAGCCTCTATCAGTAAAAACACAATACAATTTCTTTGATACCACTCCATTGTGTTGTTGTTGTAATAAGAATTAGTGAGATCTAGCCAGAAAAAAGCGGATACACTGTATTTTCTTAGGAAAGGGAGAAGTGTTTTCCAAAGGTACTCATTCACTTATGTATATTTCTGTGCATGAAACCATTTTTTTTCCTGAAAATGGGCTTAATATCTCCATAACTGTTGGCCGTATTGAAGGTAATATAAGAACGACTTGAAGAAAATTGTAATTAGAATTTTTTGATATTTTTTTGAACAAAATTAGACAAGTCGTTTTCGAGATATGCTTCAATATATAGTGTAACCTTCTTAATTTTACAAATCGCGATTTATCGTGAGAACTAGATTCAATTCAAAAAAAAGTGGATTAGAGGATTAGTACTTATTAATGTATACCGTGTATCCGAATTGACTTCTGTGTAGTTTTTTAACTCTGTGTTATTTAAAAAATATTATTTCTTATATTTTATAATTTGTGATAGGTTTAAAAAATTCGGCCCAGCGGTATAAAGCATTCTTGCTCGCTTTTTTTTTCATTTTATTTACCCAATTATGATTTATAATCCTTCAATAATCATCAAAATAATAATTTCATTTGTTTATATTAAATTAAAGAAAAACAAAATACGAAATTTCTTAAAATCTGTTAGAATTATTTGTTTATAAAACACAAGTATTTCAAAGAAAAATATTATTTCTTGATTTTATCGTGTGTCAGTGGCAGGCAGTCAGTTAGTCAGAGCAGTGTTTTCGTTTTAGTTCATACAAGAAAAATCTTTGTTTTTCTTTTCACAATAAATATTTATGAGGCAAAGATATGAGGATAAGATGATGAGATGTATAGTTGATGGTATGAGTTGTATAATGTGGGTTGTAGTGTGTTTTCAAGAGATTTAATTTGTTTTGAAACAGCTGATAGAAGAGGTTTATTATAATGATTATTATTAAGATTTTGTACTTAATAGCCACTCATCATTAAGTCTTGATAAACATTATAATCATAATTTTTATAAGATTAATTTTAAGATTTAAAAAATAATATTATTCAGCAAATGCAACAAAATTATTTAAGGCAATTTTTTTTTTTAATTTATTTTCATTTAAAAGGAATGTGTATTATTTTATTTAACAATTTAAAAGAAAAATAAGAAATAGGCCATCATATTTGAAAATTTCTATAATTAATCTCAAATAATTTTATGCCAATTATTTTATTAATTGTAAACAACAAATCAAATAATTCTCCAAAAAATATATAGGTATATAAATTTTAGAAATAATTATAAACAAATCATATGAAATCATAGGAAAATAAAATTAAAAGAAATATAAAAATTATTCACGATTCACTTAAATAAACCTAAATAATTTTGTTTTTAAACAAAAAAAAAAAAAAGAGGAAAATAATAAAAATGTTAAGAATATCTACAGTGCTACAGAAAAGTTGTGTATATTTCATCATCTATAGATATTAATGTTATTTAAATCCGAATTAAGACCTTTTTGCGGCTTAAAATGATATAAAAACATTTTAATTATTTTCAACAATTATATGGACTTTAAAAAATATTGTTTACATGAGGTTTATATAGACTTTTTTGTGTCACTGTATATGGGAAATTCAAATGCTTTTTTTATCCATTACTTTTTTCTTTTATTTTAAACAAACAATTTAATTTTATGTTCTGGAAAAGTAGATCATTTTTCCACAAATGACCTTAACGAATTTTAATTCCCTGTAAATTAATAAATTGACAAGTAACAAAATTCTTTATTTGAATTCTGAAATATAAAATGCAAAAAAAAAAATGAAGTGACATTTTAAATGATTCCATTTAATAATATTTCTAGCTGAAAAGAAAAATTAATTGACACTTAAGTAGTAAAGTATTTTAATTTCACATTTTAGAAATTCTTAAAAATTTAATTTTTTTTACTGAAATTAATTCATGTTGACAAATAGTACTAAAATAAATTTTTAGTACTAAAATTAATTTTTAAAACTAAAAATAATTTTTAAAACTAAAATCAATTGTTAGTACTAAATTTTATTTTTGATACCAAAATTAATTTTACTAAAATTACTTTTGTGAAATGAAATTTTTAGCACAAAAATTTTTTAGTAATAGAAATACTTTTTAGTAAATTTTATTTTTAGCAAAATAAAACTTAGTACAAAAATACATAATTGTGCTAAAAATTGTTTATATAGTAAATTTAAAATAAATTTTTAGTACAAAAACAAATTCTTAGTGGAAAAATTAATTTGAAGTACTAATTTTTTTTTAGTAGTAAAACTTACTTTTAGCACAACAATTAGTCTTGAATTTAACTTTTATTACTGAAATTAATTCATGTTGAAAAATAGTACTAAAATAAATTTTTAGTACTAAAATAAACTTTTAGTACAAAATTTTATTTTTGATATCAAAATTAATTTTGAATTTTGTAATTAATTGTGTAATACTAAATGAAATTTTTAGTACTTAAATTTATTTTTAGTAATAAAGTTAATTTTTAGTAAATTTAATTTTTTGGAAAAAAAAAAAAATAAAAAATTTAGCGCTAAAATACATAATTGTTTAGTGCTAAAAATAGTTTATAAAATAACTTTTAAATAAATTTTTTGTACTGAAACAAATTCTTAGTGGAAAAATTAATTTAATTTTTATTTTTTTTTTTTTAGTAGTAAAACTTACTTTTAGCACAACAATTAGTCTTAATATTAAAATTAATTTTTATTACTGAAACTTATTTTTGGTAACAAAAATTTATTTTTAATATTCAAATAACTTATTTACTAAATTTTTTTTTAAGTATTGACTTATTTTTTTTTTAATTAAACCTTATTTTTAGTGCAAAAACTAATTTTAGAGCTAAATTTAATTTTTGGTACTAAAATAAATTTTTAGTAATAAAACTAAATTTTAGAAAAAAAAAAAAAATTAATTATTAGTACTAAAATTAATTTTTAGCACAAACATTAATTAAGTACTAAAAATATATTTTAGTATTTCTAGTATTAAAATAAATTAAAAAAAAAAAACTTATTTTTAGTAATAAAATTAATTTTTGTACTGAAAAAAATTTTTAGTACAAAAAAAATTTTTAACACTAAAATTAATTTTCAGTACTAAAATAAATTTTTAGTAGTAAACTAATTACTAATAAATAAAAAATCTAATTTTTAGTAATATAATTAATTTTTTAATGCTAAAACAAATTCTTAGTATGAAATGAATTTTTAGTAGTAAAAATATTTAAAAGTAAAATCTACTTTTAGTACCAAAACTACTAAAATTATTATTTAGAATTAAAATCAATTTTCAGTACTAGGACTAAATTTTTTTCAAATATTAATTTCTGGACAAAAACTAAGTACTAAAACTATTTTTTAATACCAAGAATATTTTGTATATTAGATCAAATGTTTATAATTAAAACAAATTTTTTTTTTCAATATAATAAATTTTTAGTACTAAAATCATAATTTTATAATAAAATTTCGTTTTAGTACTAAAGTTTTTTTTTGTATTAAAATTGTGTTTTAGTGCTAAAATTTTTTTTTAGTACTTTTGTGTTTATTAAAATAAATTATGATTTTAGTTCTAAAACACAATTTTAATACAAAAAAAAACTAGTACTAAAACGAAATTTTATTATGAAATTGTGATTTTAATACTAAAAATTTATTATAGAATATATAAAAATAAATTTTAATACAAAGCCACAATTTTACTTCCAAAGCATAATTGTATTACTTAATACTAAAACAAAATATTAGTACTAAAATTAATGTTTATATTTTTCAAATGTTAATATGTACTAAATAAAAATTTTTGTAATAAAACACTATTTTAGTAATAAGACACTATTGTGGTACTAAAACACAAGTTTCGTATTAAAACTGAATTTTATTACCAAAATACCATTTTAGTACTTAAACTCATTCTAAAACCAAAACATAATTTTTGTATTTAAACACAATTGAGTTTTAAAACAAAATTTTTGGAATAAAACACGATTTTACTTAGTATTCAATTAAGTGTCAGGTGCGAAAATTTGTCCCTAGCTTGGGATGTAAATTTTAATTTGGTGACAGATTCTTTTGGGAAAAGATTTAATGATTTCAGTAAAATATGTTAAATAAATTTATTTTAAAAATGTCACAATAAGCACACAAATTTCAAAAATTCAACCCTTGGAAAATTTTGCAAGGAGTCTGACACTAATTCAAATATTAAAATATTTTAAGCATGAAATATAATTGATAAAAATAAAATTTTCCAAGTAAAATAAATTTGACTGGAATTTAATTAAAGTATAATGCTATTTTAATTCAATGCTTGGTACTGCATTCAAGGCAGGAAAAACATTTGGTTTCAACTTGAATTCCAGCAAAAATGCTTATTGGGTTGATTCTACAAAATTTCCAATTAATAAAAAAAATTTGATAAATTTCATATTTATAGAAAATTATGTTGTTTTATATTAAAAAAAAATCGTTAAATTTGTTTAGAGGAACATTTTTAAAATTTTGTTTTTATAGGAAATTTGGAAAAATTTAAAGAATTTTGATTAATTTTAAATTTCTTTATTATTTTTATTATTCTAAATTTCTCAAACAAAATTATATTAAAATATCTGTTTTTTTTTTTTTTTTTTAATTTATTATTTTTCTTTTTATGGAAAAAACACAAACTAAAGAGTTAAAGTACTTTAAAATACAAATAAGTCTTGAACAAAAAATCCTCATGAATTGTTGGCCTATAAAAATAATTTTTTATTAAAACGCAATTTCTGAGTTGTTTTTTTTTTTTTCCTTCTATCAATAAACAAATAAGATTTTTATTTTCATTATAACATTGCTTATAATAATATTCGAAAATTATGAATTTTATTGATAAACAATTGTAACACACTTTTCTATATAACATAATAATGACTTCGAAAGAAAAATAACATAATACAGCCTAATTTTAAATGGCTGCTGCTGATAAAAAGTAGGAGGTAAGTTAGGCAGGGAGGGAGAAAGATTAAAATGGAAATTACAAAAACTTTTCCTTTTTATGTAACAATAAATTTCTTAATAAAAACCAAAAGTTCACTAGGACACTAATTCCTAAAGTTTGTTAAAGAAAACTTTGTAATTTAATCAGTTTTGATTACAAAAACAAATAAGGGTTTGTGAAGACAAGGAATGAAACTGAAAATAATAATTTTATTTTAATTTGAGATTTTAGATGGTTTAGAAAATCGCTTATAACTTTGTGATTTCTGAACGAATTTCTGTGAATTTCAATACCAAGTTTCTATAGACTATATGATACACATGTGTACTAAAATTAGCTTAATAATTGTACAGTTCAAAAAAGCTATTTTAACATACAGTATAAACTCGATAATCCGGATAATTGATTGCAGACCCCTCTCCGGATTATCAAATTATCCGGATTATCGAGGTTTTTTCCTGGTACTTTTTGGCCAAAATAACCATTAAAATATATTATCTAATTAGTGTTTGAAACATTTAAAGTATCAACTTCAAATTTTTCATCTAAAAACATTGTATATTTTAAGTTTTTCAAAAGTTATTTTATCTGCAAGAAAAACAAACTTGTATGTAGGTACTCTTTTTAGTGAACAAATTTAGAATAAAACTTGTCTGTAAACAATGAATCAATTCTCACATATTAATTCTAAATTTATTTTTAAACTGTTCTAAATTGAAATAAAAAAAATACTTTTTACAGGCAATCCGAATTATAAAGTTAGAAAATGCCGTCCGGATTTCCGAATAATCCGGATTATCGAGTTTATACTATACAGACATACAGATATAAAGTTTTCATATCATAAGAATTACAAAAAAAAGACTAAGGAGTTCTGAGGACAGAAAACAATGTTTCATGAATTGAAATCAAAAACTCTACCTCTTGGGAACAATATTCTAGTAGAATTAGAATAAATATAGAAAATAATCAATTTAAGATTTTATTTTTTTTTTTTTTTTTCAAAACAGGCTACTTTGGAAAATCGCTTATAACTTCGTCATTCTTAAAATGTCAAGCTTCTCGAGACTATACGCTACTTATGTGCACTAAAATAAATTTAATAATTTAACAGTGGGCTTGAAAAAAGCAATTTCATGTTTTCTTTAAAAAAAAAAATCCAAAGAAGTTCTTAGGGCAGGAATGATGGCTTCACAGATTGTAGTCTAGAGCACTATCACTTGACTAAAACATTTTACTAGAATAATACTTATATATTACAACATTAGAAATAGAAAATATTAATCCATTTTAGATTTTTTTTATTTTAAGGCTACTTTAGAAAATTAGTTATAAGGAGTGAGATCGAAACAATGTTAACAATAATATGGAAGCGGTTGTTTTTAGAGTTTTTTTTTTTTTTTTTATTTAATTGATATTATATTACAGTTCACAGAAAAATATATAAATTTATAGTTCTAATCATTACTTATGAACTCTTGACCCTTTTTTGGTAAGAGATTTAATAGTTGTTTAAGTCCCTTTTTTAAAACAGTTTGCCTCCTTTTAAATCTTCGTTATTTTGTGACACCTTTTTTGTGCTCTTCAATTCTTTTTTCACAAAAGCCCAATCTCTCTACCGGATTTAGCTAAGGACAATTTGGATAATTGACCTCTCATGGTACATGGTGTTATTGTTAAAGTACCACTTCAGACCTTTCTTACCGTAGACATGATGCCAAATCGAACCAAAAATGTGTGGACTCATTGTGCTCTCGTATGAAAAGAAAAAGCCATTTTTCCGAAAAATATTATATATTCTACACTTCTGGTTGGATTTGCATGAAATTTCACATAGGCGTAGCAGAGGACATTAGTATTTTGAGTTTAGAAGCAGGATCCAATACATGCATCAGGAGCGGATTTAAGGGGGTTCAAAATAGGGTACTAGTGTCATGTAAAATATTTAACCACTAACGAATTTTTGTTCCTTACACGATTTCCAAGATTTTTATATCACCTTAAAGTCCTTGATAAATCCTTTAGAAAACTAGCTTGCAAGTACTACTTATCTTATATATTTTTCAAATTATATACATTTAAAATTTCAGAAATCTAAATTTTACCAGAACTTGGTAAAGATTTTTCCATATATAGTCAAATTTTTTCAACCGATTTTATTATATTTTATGTAGTTGGTTAAAAAGCAAAATTATCTATCGTACAAAGAAAATTTTGAGACGTTATCTTTATTGAGTCAAAAGTTAAACGATTTTGAATTAGAAAGTTTGCAAAAATTAACAAACAGACGGACAGATGGACGGACATTAGAATTCCTTCCATAAAAATCTTAAAACTGGAAAATATTTTTTTTTTTTACACTTCTCGATTAATATAAAAACCAAATGAAAGTATTAAAACTTTGATATCACCTTTCCCTGATTTAAGTGGCATTTTCCAGCCATTTAACCCAAATGTATAGACGGACAGACGGACGGACATTGCCATGCTGCCCAAAAATATTGAGAATTCTAAAAATGAATTTTTTTACTAAATAGAAAAAATAGAACGTGGTCATCAAATTTTGAATATCCGAATTTTCCCCAAATTAATCGTAATTTTCATCCCATTTAACCCAAATGTATAGACGGACGGACGGACATTACCATTCAGCCAAAAAACATCTTATAATTGTAAAAAAGCTTTAAAAAAACATTCGGGAAAATTAAACGTGATCATTAAAGTGTTGATACCACCCTTCTCTGAATTATGCATAATTTTCGACCCATTTAACTCTAATGTATAGACGGACGGACAGATATTACCGTTCTGCTAAAAAAAATCTTAAAATTCTAAAACTGAATTTTTTTTAACAAATAATCAATTAAAAATTAAAACGTGACTATTTAAATATTAATATCACCTTTTTCTCCAATGTGCATTGGCTTTAACTTTTCGCACCAAATAGTCAGAACACTGAGCAAACCGGGCTTCTTGGCCTTCCCAATATCATGTGGACCTTTTTTGCTTCCCGAAGTAGATTTCCTATCAATGTCAAATTCAAATTCTCCTGATACTGTTTAATAACATTGGAAACAGTTTGACGGCAATTTAAATATTGTTTCCGAAAAAACTTAAGAGGCAAAACGTGTGTTAAGATTTTTTCGATCTCACTCGTTAATTCTGCCATTTTTAAATGGATTTCTTTGAATTGCAATACCAAGCTATTCGAGACTATATGTTACACATATTTACTAAAAAAAAAATGTAATAATTGGACTGTGAGTTAGAAAAATTCCATTTCAACATACAAACAGGGACATGGACATATCTCAAAGGTTATTTTTAATCATAATAATTACGAATATATTTTTTTGGGTCCTCAAGGTGTACTTTAAGAAATTCTATTATATCCTTTTTTTTTCTAAAGGTATAGAAAAATAAATACCTAAAGCTCATTTAATAACTTTAAAAGTTTTTGTTTTAAATAATCTTTTTGTTGTGATATCAGCCACCCCTTTTCTTTAAAAATTCAAAGTCAAGAAAACTTTTTTTATTTGATATCGTTCATTTCATTTTTATATTAAAACAAATTGAGATGCTTAAACTAAATTATGCTAAAACAAATAAAATATTAAAAAAAAGACAAACAAGTTCTCATTAATTTTTAACATAGACCCTAAACAACTAGACAAGCAGCAGCAACAATATGTTTTTAGGTCTTTGACAAAAATACAAAATGTATACATTAATATATAAAACCTCTCATATTTCATAGAATTCTTTTTTTTTTTATTCCCTTTTGTATTAAACATATAAACACTTCATAGCCAGCATCTTTATACACATATATTCATATAAAACATAGAAAGACCATGGATAAATGTTTACAGCACAAATGTAGACTTATAAAGAACTACATTTCCATATATATAAATTCATATACAAACATATAGCATTTTATAAATCGTAGAACAAAGATTAATACAATATGAACAACATCAACTCACCAAGCAAAAGAAGTTTAATATCCTTTGCTGCTTGAATGCCATCTTCTTTGAGATTTCGTTCAATCAAACGACTTCTAGCGGCTGCGGCCCTCTCCTCAGCACTCTGTGCGCAGCCCATAGTGCGTATTGCTTCGACACAAAACGTTTTGAAGGTCGTTTATATCGGCCACAATTGGCCGAATACCGTGACACACGAAGAAAAAAAAAGCAATTATATAAAATAAAAAAAATTAAATAAAAAGAAGTGATGAAAACCCCACAACACGTATACGTAGGGGTGGGTCGTAGATTTTTTTTTTTTTTTTTGTTTTAGGTTTCTTTTCTTACGAAGATCAGCAACAGCAACAAAATACAAAGGGAAATTTATGAAAAAGTTGTGGTTTAGCTTTTAAATAAAAATTATTGTAAAGATGCTATAGTTGTTGTTATATTTTTGTTATAGGCTGGTTGTTTACACACACACTTGTTTACTTTATACACACACTTAATCACCCAATCTTCCAACTTTTGTTTTAGGAATTTTTCTTTTCCTATTTCCGTTTATTTTATTATTTTTTTTATTTTTCCTTTTTTTTTGTTTGTTTTGTTGACGTTTCTTTTTTTTTTAATTTATTTGTTTGTTATTTTTAAGGACGTTTAATATTAAATAAATCAATTATAATATTTTACTCCTTTTTTTAAAAAACTCATACATATTTTGGGAGGTTTATTATTATTTTTTTATTCTGTGTTTGTTTTATTATTATTATTTTTTTTAAATTAAATCTTTTTATTTTTTTATTAACATTTTATTTTTCAGATTCAATAAGTTTGTTTTACTAAAAGACAAAAATAAATTATGTTTTAATTAAATTGTGTCCCTCAGAAAAAAAAAACTTCAAGAGTAAGAATCCTTAGAAATGTGCAAAAATTGTGTTAAATAACACTAAGGAGCGCGTTCGAAAAAAAATTTTAACACACGTTTTGCCTCATAACTTTTTTCGGATGCAATATTTATTTTTTTTTTATCTATTTATTATTGAAAATTATGTCAATTATAATTTTTAATGACAAACATTTTGATTTGTTGTGAGTTTGATCAAAATGAGTGACGAAAAAGAAGTACGTGCTACAAATTATTAAAAAATTTCGCAAAATCCAAGTTGGTCTTACAAATATAATTGGCCAAAGAATTAAATGTTTGCCGTCCAATATTATTAAACAGTTTCAGGAGAATTTGACCATTGATAGGAAACCTGGTTCGGGAAGAAAAAAAGGTCCACCTGATACTAGGAAGGCTAGAAAATTGAAAGCATATTAGAAAAAAATTCAAACACATCTGGTAGAAAAGCAGCCTGATTAGCTTAGGGCTCTGACTATTTGGTGCGAAAAGTTAAAGCTAATGTAGAGTTGAGAACATATTAAGTCCAAAAAGTTCCAGACAGGAATGCTGCAAAAAATTTAGAAGCCAAGAATAGGGCACGGAAATTAAAATCAAATTTTATACAAAAATATTCTTGTTGTATAATGGGCGACAAAACGTATGTGTTGGAAGAATTTTCGCAGCTTCTGTGTCAAAATTTTTATGTTGCTAATGCCCGAGGCAATATTGAAGATGTGTTTAGGACCCAAAAGCATACAAAATTTCCTAAAAAAAATTCCTGGTATGACAAGCTTTTTGCAGTTGAATTTCTTGTTCGCAAAACAAGAAATTCAATTGTTACAATCGGCTCTATAAATATCGAAATAAAAATCAAATAATGTTTGCAAAAAAGTCGTTTTCCTTTCATAAGATATCACAATTTGTCCACACGTTTTTGGCCCGATTTGACATCATGTCACTACGGTAAGAAAGCTCTGGAGTGGTAAAATACACTAATTTTAAATTTTAATGAAATGCAACTGAAAATGTTACAGAATCTTTCTTCTGAAAGTTTTCTGAAATATAGTCACCCTTATCATGAATACTTTTTCCCTCGAAATGTTTTCCCTTTCCCTAAATTTCCAATCGTGAACAAATTCCCCATGAATAATTTCATGCTAAAAATAAAATTCCCCTAATCGTGAATGATTTTTTTCCCCCGAGTTTTTTCACTTTTCCCTTTAATTTGTTCACTTTATTTTTGCTGGGGAACAGAACAGAAAATGTAAGTAGATCCTCTTATAATTCGAATATTGAAGTTATTTTAAGGGCACTATCAGTTAATAAGACACAAACTGATATATTGCTCAACATAAAATAAAATTATTGTTCCAATTCTAAACATAATGTACACTTTAATTTGTTACTAATTTTTTGTTGGGTTTCCAAAAATTAGCCAAATTATTTTGCTAAATAAAAGTTAAATAGTACAATAAAGTAAAGTTGCAATAAAACTATCACTCCAATTCTAAATATCTTGCTTTGTTTTTTCCACTTTAAAATATTAGTAAATACGTGTATATTTTTTTAAAAAAACTTTATTTTGATTTTTATTTTAATTTTCTTCCTTTTTTCATTCACTGAGAACTGATAGCGGGGAAATTTCTTCACTTGAGATTCACGATAGCATTTTTCCCTTCTAGGGGAATAAAAATTTCATGGGAACAAAAATTCCACTTGCTATTCATGATAGGGGTGAGTATATATAGTCCACTTTAATATTATAAAAAAAATGGTGAGCATACATAGCCCAATTTGAGAAATTATACGCTTCAGGAGCGGTGCTATGGTGGTTTAAAATAGGGTCTTAATAGAAAAATGTTAAACCACTAGCGAATTTTTATTCCTTAACTGATTTTCAAGATTTTTATATCACCTTAAATTTTTTTGATAAATCCTTTAGAAAACATGTATGCTTGTATGTACTATTTCTCTTATATATTATTCGAGATATATTCATTTGAGAGATATATTCTATCTAATAAAGAAAATTTGAAGTCGATATCTTTACTGAGTCAATAAATAAACGATTTTAAATTGGCAAGTTTGCAAAAATTAATAAACAGACGGATGGAAGGACAGACATTAAGATTCTTTAAAAAAGTCTTAAAATTCCAAAAGTATATTATTTGTTTACTTCTTGATCAGTATAAAAACTAAATCTAGATATTAATGTATTGATATCACCTTTGTGATATTTTCGACCAATTTAACCCAAACGTATAGACGGATGGACGGACATTGCCATTCTGCCAAAAAATATTTTAAAATTCTAAAAATGAATTTTTTACTAACTAATTAATATAAAATAGAATAGAATATGATCATTAAAATTCGGATATCACCTTTTCCCGAATTAATCGTAATTTTCATCCCATTTAACCCAAATGTATAGACGGATGGACGGACATTGCCATTCTGCCAAAAAACATCTTATAATTCTAAAAATAATTTTTCTTACTTGCTAATAAAAAAAATAAACGTGATTATTATCACCTTTCCCTGAATTATGCATAATTTTCGACCCATTTAACTCTAATGTATAGATGGACGAAAGGACATTACCATTCTGCCAAAAAAAAATCTTAAAATTCTAAACCTGATTTTTTTTTACCTAATAATCAATAAAAAAATAAAACTTGATTATTAAAATATTGATATCACTTTTCCCTGAATTAATCGCCATTTTCGACCTCTTTTACCCCAATGTGCGTTTGTACGACATTTGGTTATTACTGTTTTTTTATTTTTTTAATTAAAAAATAACTGTATTTGCGGTCCCTGGTAATTTTTAAATAGCTGGTGCGATTTACATAAAAGATTACATAATATTAACAAAAGAGTGTCTAATTTTAAGTTCGAAGTAAGAAGATTCCATATATCTCTTAGGAGCTAAGATATGGGCTCCCAAATTAGAGCACCTCCCAAAATAATTTTTTTATAATTTCTAAAACTTTTAAACAGTTAGGGATATTTAAATAAAATTGTTCACGACCAGAGCTAAATAAGTTGTGTTAAAATTAAAATTTACAAAAGTTGTGTTTATTTAATTGGTAATAAATTCTAAACTATACACGATAGTTCTATTATTTTATTTTCATATAAAAGATACAAATATTACCTTTATAACGTTATTTATAAAGTTTTTTTACATCAGAAGTTCAAAGGCTAGAGTTAGACATATAAAAATCAAACCATTATATCCCAAAAAACGGTATTTTTAAAATTTTCTAAAAATTATATTATGTTGACATAACTTTTCTCCCTACACATGTAAAATTTCTAGTTGAACACTTACTTAGTTTAGAAGTTACTAGCTTAACCCCGTGCGCTTTGCTACCCCTTTTGATGCCATATTAGATATTAATTTTATATGGGTCTACTACTCCCTTCCTTCACTAAATTAATACTTTAGATATACGAAAACTAATACTTCCTTTGTATAGGGGATACTCTTTACCCCGGCCCTATCCATCCTGTTTTTATTTTATAAAAACAATATGTTAAGAAAATTGTTCTCATAAAATTTAAAAGCTCTCACCGTAATAATTCTTTTGATATACTATTAATAATACTTTCTTTGTATGGGGGGTACCATTCCTCCAGGTCCTATCCGTCTCGTTTTCATCTCAAATATGCAGGTTTATAAGAAAGTTTTACCAACAAAATATTCTCACTTTTGATGTAATAGTTCTCAAAATAAGCGGATAATTAGTATTTACTTTATATAGGGGGTACTACTTCCCCCGGCCCTAACTAAGCTATTTTTATTTCATGTATACAACATGATAATAAAATAGTTCCCACTAATTTTGAGGGCTCTCACCATAATATTTCTTTAGATATGCCACTAAGAATATTTGCTTTGTATGGGGGGGTAACATTGCCCCAGATCCTACCCATCCCTTTTGCATCTGAACTTATGGAGGTTTTTGAGAAAGTTATTCTAACGAAATGTTAAAACTTTTGCTATAATAGTTTCTAAGATATATGATATTAAATACTTTCGTTGAATGGGGGGTATCATTTCCCCTGCACCTATCCGTTCCATTTTCATTTTAAGTTTGGTGGTTGATGAGAATGATATTGCCGCAAAATTTTAAAACTTTGGCTTTAACAGTATTTAAGTTATCTGATTAGTATTTTCTTTGTATGGGGGCTATCACTCCCCCTAAACCTATCCGCCCCATTTTCATCTCAATTATGTAAATTGATAATAAAATTATTTTCACAAAATCTAAGGATTTTATCTGTAATAGTTCTGGAGATATGTGATAATTAGTATTTACTTTGTATGGGGGCTACCATTCCCCCTGCTAATACAATAAATAAATAGTAAAAGTTAAAATTTTTAAAGGGTTTTTTTTTTCAAGATTTTATACTGCAACATTCAAATAAAAATATTATATTGCAGGTATTCCTAGCCATTCTTAGAAACTTTCAAGTCCTTTTAAGAGGAAATTTAAAGAGTAACTTAACAAAAAAAATTTCCAGAAGTTTAAATTAGGAGCCACACAAACTGAGACCAAGGGATATCGAAAGGCGATTTCACATATTTGAGATGCTGATTCAATGCCAAAAAACTAATGTTTCTGCATCGAATTATTATGCAACCATTGTCATATTCCATATGACATCCATATTGGGTTGATATAATTTTTGGAAATATTTAATAATTTTTTTAAGTTGTGTAGTTTTCGAACCCTTTTGACAGAAAATTTTAAGTCCTAGAGAAAAATTGAATACGTAGCTTTTCTGCTTTATCATATACGACTGTCAAACTGTGCTGTGTGTTAAAAGAAACCGGGTGAAACAATCATGGGAGATTTGTACCGAACACAATTGATCCGCTTAAAGAGAACATTGAACGAAAAACGTACACGAGTCTATAATATTCCATTACGAAAATAATCGACATCATTTATTTATTTATTTATTTTATTTATTTATTTACTTCAGCTACATATATTACAAACAGCTGAGAAAAGTTTACAATTTCTAATTTTTATAAAGAAAAATAGTTACTACCACAAAAGTTTGAGTACTTATACTAAAGATACTTATACTAGAAATTGTTGGAGTTCAAAAAACTAAGAAGCTTCATTTTTATATTATAAGGTGAGTCTGAAAAGTCCACATAATTGTATAACGAATTAACTTCCGAACAGATTTTATAAAATGGATCAAGGTTAGCAAAATTGGATCTATGGAATGGAATGGTTAACGGATGGTAGGATCTCAACATCCGATTAGGAACACTAATGGAAATTTTACCCAGAAGAAATTCTGAGTCAATTTTTCCTTGAAGAAGGTCTATTATAAATGATATATTAGAAACCGTTCTTCTACTTTTCAGCGTTGGCAGCCTGATTAGAGCAAGTCGACTTCGGTACGGTGGAAGGCGAATATTCGGATTCCAGTTTAATCCACGAAGACAAAACAACAAAAATTGTTTTTGAACAGATTCCAGTTTATTTATATAAATGTTGTAGTAAGGATCCCAGATAACGGATGCATATTCCAAAATTGGCCTTACTAAGGATGTATACAGACGTTTAGTGACATAAGGATCTTTGAATTCTTTTGCCCAGCGCTTAACAAAGCAAAGTACGCCACTTGCTTTGTTAGCAGTTATTTGAATGTGAGAGTTAAACGTTAATTTCATATCAAAAAGTACTCCCAAATCTGTGAAACTATTAACTGTACTTAACTCAACTCCCCCAAGATTATAAGCAAATACATTAGGAGTACGCCTATAATAAACCATGTGTTTGCATTTTTTGAGATTTAATTCCATTAAATTTTCGTTACACCATTTGAAAAAACAATTTAAATCATTTTGGAATAGTTTTTGATCATTAGGATTAGTAATTGTTTTAAATATTTTAACATCATCTGCATACATCAAAATTTTGCAGTGATGAATATTTAGAGGAAGATCATTAATAAAAAGTAGGAATAGGATCGGACCAAGGTGACTACCTTGTGGAACACCAGATATAGCATTTATATATTCGGATTTACAGTTGTTATATAAAACGCACTGTTTTCTTTGTTTTAAATAGGAGTAGATCCATTTTAGAAGAATTTCGCTGAAGCCGATAGCTTTAAGTTTCATTATTAGTAGTTCATGGTTAACTTTATCAAATGCCTTACTAAAATCAGTATGTACTACATCCGTCGGATTACCGTTGCAGAAACCAGCATTTATATAGGATGATAGTTCCATCAGGTTAGTACATGTCGAGCGACCTTTACAAAAACCATGCTGATAAGGCGATATTATGGATAACAAATTGCGGGATAACATATCTGTCACCATTTTCTCGAACAATTTTGGTATTGCGTTAAGTTTAGCTATACCTCTATAATTGGTTACTTCAGATCTTCCTCCGGATTTATGGATTGGAACTATGAACGAAAGTTTCCATAGCAATGGGAAATAGCCATATTTAAGTGAACTATTAAATAAATAGGTTAGCGGATATGATAACATTTCAGCACAATTTCTCAAGATGATGCTAGGAATGCCATCAGGACCAGGATTGGTACAAATTTTTATACTTTTTAAATTTTTTAGGACTAAGGAAGAATCCAGAAATGGTATATTTATCGGAAAAACTTCTTGAATATGATTTGGAATAATCATTTCATTAATTGTTTTGGAGGAATACGTTGATGCAAAGAACCCTGCAAAAACGTTGGAAATATCTGCATCATTCGAATATAAAATTCCATTCATTTTCATGGTAGTTGGATAGGTGGTTACTTTACGTTTCGAGTTGACAAAATTATAGAATAATTTAGGATTTCTCCTAATATTGGATTTCACCTTAAACAAATATGAATTGTAGCATCTTTTATTTTCCATATTGAATTTATTCCTTGCAATCAAGTAACGACAATGATAAGTTGGATTTTGCGTTATTTTAAATTGTTTGAAAAGACGATTTTTACGATTTTTCAACCATCTTAATGTGGCAGAGTTCCAGGGTGGACCACAATTCGTTTTATTTTTACTCATTGGAACAGTCTCAGATATAAATGAGGAGATGATACTGTAAAAACGTTGTAATATATTATCAAAATTACTGCCATCATTGTTAAAAGATAAAACTTCATACCAGTTGACATTTGATAATAATTCATTCAATTTATCAAAATCCGTTTTCTTGTAGCAGTATGTGGAGGTCGATTTTGATGCCTTATCAACTTTATAAAATGACGTCATTATACCAATTGTTGGATGGTGACGATCCTCCGGAAAACTTAAAGGACCTGTTTTAGTTATATCGAATAAAAAGGGGTTGTTCACAAATACTAAATCAAGTGTACGGTTATTTATATTTTGGATATGGTTTAATTGGTATAGATTAATTTCAAAAAATGACTGGAAAAAATCGGACGACCAGTCATTTGGACAAATAGGAGTTAAAAAGTCTGTTTCTGGTAACGAGGACCATGATACAGATGGTAAGTTGAAGTCACCAAGGGAAATAAAAACATCAGTAGTTTTAATATTTTCCATAGCAGATTTTATTGCCAACAAATGCTCATTATATACGTTAGGACCAGAATTAGGTGGTATATATGAGCAACTTATGTATAATGATTTGAATCCAATCTTTATTACTACTATAATTATTTCTATATCCGAAATGTTTTCCAATTTTATTTCTTCTGCAGGGAAAAGACATGATACCGCTATTAGGACTCCACCACCTAGTTTACCAAGGCGATCTCGTCTAAATATTTGGAAGTTGTCACACTTTATCTCAGAGTTAAAAGTATTAGGAGTAAGCCATGTTTCAGTAAATGCTGCAATTTGGAATTCAAAATCAAAGCTATTAAGATACATCTTACAAAGCTTTGTATTCAATCCATTAACATTTTGATAAATTATATTAAAATTGGAAGGCATACTCAGTTTTTTGATTGGATAGGAGCTTTAGGAATACGGACGTTTTCATTGTCCCGATAAATAAATTCTCTAATTATAGCATGCTTAGGCCAAATACCAGGATTTACTATAAGTTCAAAAAGATATTCAGGGACAATAATCTTAAAGGATGCTCTATTTCTGGAGTTCATTTTGTAAATTGAGATATTATCCAAAGTTGAAATATCAACCTTGGATTGCAAAAATGACGAAATGTCCTCAGTTGTGGTATCACATGCGAATCTTGAAGCAAATATTGTTTTACGTGGAGGTATAGTTTTAAGTACAGTGGGCTCCTTTTTACCAGAACTAATATTCGATGTTGATGAGCCTTGGGAAGAACTAATATTTGATGTTAATGGACCATTTAAAATAGGAGTTTCGGGGATAGCAATAATTGTTGGAATTGGAGATGTTGAAAATTGTTGATTTGCAAGCGGTTGATTTACAAGTGGTAGTGCTAGTGATTGTATAGGAGTTTCCGGAATATGTTCTATTTGGGGCGTATTAGTATCACTTGAAGGAAAAGATTGAGCTACATGCATCAAATCGGCAGGTTGTAAATTGGAATTGCAAAGAAGCTGGGGTAAAGGAAGGGTTTCCATTGTTTTCTTTCTTTTAGGAGATGAGGATTCCGAAATAACAAACTTTTCCAATGAAGAAAATTTTGAAAACAATTCACCATACTTTAAGAGTTTCTCATTTAGAACAGAAAAATCCTTGCAGATGGTGTCAAACTCATTGCGCGAACTTTGGAATAAATTATAGAATTCAACTCTTATTTTTCTACAATTATGACAGGTCCACTGTAAAAATTTACTTTTATCTAAAAGCGCATCGGCATCACGAGCTTTTAAACCACCAGAACATTTCAAATGACAATATCCATTACATAGCCAGCACGAAACCATACGTTCGGTTCCAGTAATGGTACAATTTTTATTAATACAATCCATATTTATCATTAAATTATTAAAATACACAAGGGTTAAAAAATATATGGTAATACCGTTTTTATGCAAGAAAACTGTTTTATCAGTTACAGAGGATAATGATACGTTTATGGATAATACCGTTCAATGTAATACAGAGCTAGTTTGAAATGCACAGCTGATGAATTATAAACAAAACAAAATATTTATATGTTTTGTTGTTGTTCAAAAATCAAATAAGATTTTAGTGAAACAAAAAAGCAATAAGAACTAACTTTATGTGATAATAACAATATAAATTTAAAATATTGACTTATCTTGTTATGTTTAACTGGTTACCAGAAATAAACACTGCGTTAAATAGCACAAAATATTAAATTATTTACGGAAGGTAGAGAGCCGATTAAAAATTCGTACTTGCACAAGACAGAGTTGCCGAGTATATGATATCAATAATTTAATGATCACATTTTATTTTTCTATTTTAGGGTTAAATGGGTAAAAAAATAGCGCTTAATTCAGGAAAAGGTGATAATAGTATTTTAATGGTCACGTTTTATTTTTATATTTACTAGTAAGTAAAAAAAATGCATTTTTAGAATTCAAAATTTTTTCTTTAGTAGAATGGTATTGCCCGTCCGTCTACATTGAAGTTAAATGGGTCCGAAATGGCGCTTAAATTTTAATTTTAAAATTCAATTAATCGCCACTTTTAATACATTTTACCCCAACGTGCACTGTATAAAAACAAATTAATCCTTCTGAACACTATTTGTTGCTTTTCACTTCGAAGGAAAGTATTGAAAATTAGCGTGATTTGTTTGTATCCTCAAAATATGACAAGAGGTTTTGGCATTAAATCCATAAATTGCCAAAAAAAAAATTAGAAAAAATTATATAAATATTTCAAAGACATTATTTTGAATAAAAATCCATAGTATTCATATCTTGAGAATAACATTAATATTTCATTAAAAAAAAAAAAAAAAAAAAAAAACGTTGAGAATTAATACATACACCCAATAATTTCATATAAATGGCATTTAATATTTTAATTATATAATTTCTGTATTATTAAACAGCTTTCACTTTAATCTCTTTTTAATATTTTAACTAAATTAATTGAATTGTAATTAAACATTCAACAACATATTAGATTAATTAAAATTAATCTTTTAAAACTTGCATATGCTCTTACACATTTATTAAGGATTCACACTCTTAAAAACAAGGTCATTTTATTTTTCCAGTTTTTTTTATTATTTCACACTAAAAAAAACATATGGACAAAATAATTTATTGTGCTCTTTTTAATTTAATTGAGCAAATTTTATTTTATTATTTTTTAATTTTATTTACACTAGATTTTTTATGGTTCTAATTGTAATTTCTTTTTTATATTTTCAATTGTTTATATTAATTATTTACACTCTCTTTGAGTTTCAAAGAGATTTTATTATATATTGATAGTATTTATATATGTAGGTATGTTTGTGAGTTAAAGAAGAGCAAAGATTTTGGAGATTTTTCTTCTTTTTATTTTATTATTATTTTTTTTTTTTTTTTGTTGTTTGTGGGAATCGTTGTTTAATGATGTGTTTGTTGTAGAGTAAATAGAAAAAGGGGAGCATAAACAAAATGGGATGAAGAACACTTATACACTCATACATTAACACACAGGAGAAAATTTAATTGTAAGTAGAAGAAAAAAAATAAAAAAACATTGTATACACAAGACACAATTATAAAGTAAATTCCAAAACAGAATTATGAATCATACACCAAAAAAAAAAAAATGGAAGAAAAAAAAATACTTTTCAATGGTTTTTTTAATCAGATACACAATTTTTTGTTTTAGTTTTTTTTTTTTTTTTTCTTAATAAAAAAATTTAATTAAAAAGTTTTTTTTTTAATATTTTATTGAAAACAAATTTTTTATGATTTTGTAGAAATTTTAAGAAAACGGAAACGGATGAGTTATATTTTTGAGGGCTTTTTGTGGAGATTTTTTTTTATTACCATTAACTTTTAAACACTTTTTTTGTATTAAAAACTTTTTTAAGTTAACAATTATTAAACATTTTCTTTTGAATAGTAAATAAAAATATTAAATTTTTATATTAAAACATTTTTTTATTTATTTATTAAAATATATATTTTTTTCTTTTTGGTGCCGCCCTTTGCAAACTTTTCAATGGACTGGCTGGTTGACTGGATGGTTGAAAATGTCTACGTCTAACACAAAAGTCAAACGGTGCGTATGAATCTTTCGCTCTTAGGAAAACGCATTTACTGACAAAAACCAAGGAATACTAACAAATACCATAGCAAACAGCCATTAAATACAACCAGAAAAATATTATAAAGTGAGGCGAAAAAACCAACAACAACACCATCTACGAAGGCGAAAAAAAACGACCAAAAAAATTAATATCGTTATTGTATTCGTAAACTGAGTAAAAACGAACAGGTACGAATAAAACAGGGTTGGAAAATAAAAATTACAAAATTATTCCTTTTTACCGTTAATAACAAAAAAAAGTACCAAATTAATCATCTCTAATATTAAATAACGGTATCAACCAAAAATAAAAATCTCTCATAATGTTTATATGTATTAAATAAGTTGTGGAGAAAAAATTTTAATAAAAAAAAAAAAATACTGGAGATTTGTTTTTTGAATTGGAGTATTAAAAATCATTGAACACACACACAGACAACAATGTCAGAAAGAACACTTGTTAAACATTAAAAAACAACAACAAAAACTATAACTCTCCAGCTCTCGTATATGCTCCCCTTTTACAATGCGCATAATCCGTTATAAATCATAATGATTTTTTCTTTACACGAAAAATACATTAATACATAAATACATACATACATATGTATGTATGTATGAACTCAGAGTATGAGTACAAACCAATTACACGTACATACATGTAAATAAGTATGATGAGAGAGCATTTGGTATAAAATTTTTCTGCACAACACGAATATTAAATCATAATTAATGTATGACGTACTTTTGTTGGTTAGAATTTATATTTGTCAAATGTTATTTTTTTTGTCATAATGTTTTACACAAGATAATAAAAACATTAGATGTTTTTTTTACATGTGTTTTACAATTGTCCTGAGGAATGGTAAACGTAAAATGTACATGATGGGGAATTTATCGGCAAACTTTTCTAAAGAAATTTTATTGAAGAAAAACTTTCTGAAGAGAATTTATCAAAATTTGCTAGCGAAAATCGATATTTGATAGCGAAAAATCTGAAGAAAACAAGCGATATTTGCTAGCGAAAAATATTTCGAAAGAAATTTAATCGATATTTGATTGCGAAAAATCTTCTATGCAATATTTTGCAAAGAAAAGTTGTCTCAATCAGAGCAATTTTTTCTACAGAACTATTGTCTCAATCAAAGCAATTTTCTATAGAAAAATTGTCCGAATTAGAGCAATTTTTTCTATAGAAAAATTGTCTCAATCAGAGCAATTTTTTCTACAGAAAAATTGTCTCAATCAGAGCAATTTTTTTACAGAAAAATTGTCTCAATAGGAGAAATTTTTTCTATAGAAAAATTGTTTCAATCAGAACAATTTTTTCTATAGAAAAATTGTTTCAATCAGAGGAATTTTTTCTATAGAAAAATTTTTTCAATCAGAGCAGTTTTATCTATAGAAAAATTGTATCAATCAGAGCAATGTTTTCTATAGAAAAATTGTCTGAATCAGAGCAACTTTTTCTATAGAAAAATTGTCTCAATCAGAGCATTTTCTTCAATAGAAAAATTATATAAATTAGAAATATTTTATCAATCAGAACAATTTCTTCTATAGAAAAATTGTCTCAATCAGAAAAATTTGTTCTATAGAAAAATTGTCTCAATCAGAGCAATTTTTTCTATAGAAAAATTATCTCAATCAGAAAAATTTGTTCTATAGAAAAATTTTTTCAATCAGATCCAATTTTTTCTTCAGAAAAATTGTCTCAATCAGAGCAATTTTCTAGAGAAAAATTGCTTCAATCAGAGCCAATTTTTCTACAGAAAAATTGTTTCAATCAGAGCCAATTTTTCTACAGAAAAATTGTTTCAATCAGAACAATTTTTTCATAGAAAAATTGTTTCAATGAGAGTAATTTTTTCTATAGAAAAATTGTCTTTCTAGAGCAAAATTGTTTCAATCAGAGCAATTTTCTCTCTAGAGAAAAATTGTTTCAATCAGAGCCAATTTTTCTACAGAAAAATTGTTTCAATCAAAGCAATTTTTTTCTATAGAAAAATTGTCTTAATAAGTGCAAATTTGTCTATAGAAAAATTATCTCAATCGGAGCAATTTTTCTAGAGAAAAATTGTCTAAATCAGAACAATTTTTTTTATAGAAAAATTTTATAGAATATTAATCGATATTTTCCCTCGATAAAATTTCTAAAGAAAATTAATCGATATTTAAAAACGAAGAAATTTCTAAATAAAGTTAATCGATATTTGCCAGCGAAAAATTTTCTAAAGAAAATTCATATCATATTTGATATTAATTATATGAAAAATTTCGATAACAAATATCAATAAAATTTACTTAGAAAATTTTTCAAAATCAAACATCGATAAAATTTCTTCAGAAATGTTTTCTATAACAAATATCGATAAAATTTCAAAAGAAAATTAAACGAAAAAATTAAGGGTTGTTATCAACAAATACAAAGCTGTAAGTTTCTTTTAAATAAAATCGCTCTTCAGTGCTCTTAGCTAACTTGTACTCATTTCTTTTAGCTCTCCGTTTTCTTTATATATTTATTTTTTAACTCTACACAGTTTTTTCTTAATATAACTTTATGGCTTAAAACACACACAAAAGTAATAATAAAAACGCATACATTTCTACATGCAAAAACACTTTTACACTCACACAATCACTATAAGTGATACTATAAGAAATGTTATTAGACGAGTCTACTTAAGAATGTTAAAGAAAGAATAATGAATTTAGACGAAAAAGGACTTTCTTATGAGTAATAAATAAACTAACAACTCTTTTAGAATTGCAAGAAAAATATTATTTATCCTCGATATTTCTTTGGTAAATCCAGAGGAATTTCAATATTAAAATTTTTGCATCTTCTAGAGAGTTGTGTTAAATTGACATAAATATTTATTATTAATTTTTATAGCATTTTAGATTTCAACATCGTTTTGTGACAACTTTTAAAATATACATATAAATGGCCTTAAATGACTTTTCCCCAGGTGTTATTTATGTTAATGTGTGTGTGTTAGTTCTAACGGAGAAAAAAGTTAAGAAAAACTATACAACAAGTGTCATCAACACAAACAACAATATTTTATTTGTTATAATTTGTTCATACGTTTTTACAGAAATAGCAGTTACAAAAACAAATATTTCAAATGTAATAAAAACTTAAACACTCACACACACCCAAAAGGATATTCATTCAATGTAAGCTACGTGGGTATGTGTGTATACATGTTTAAGGAATTTGACACAAGTTAGACATACGGAACTTTCTTTTATTAATTATATAAAAAAAGAAGTAAAGGGAAAAAACTTTATGTTATTAAAGAAAAAAGGTCACTGAACTTTTTATATATTTTTTCTTTTCTATTTAAGGACACATGTTTTCCATAGAATAATTTATTAGCTTTAACTCTTTAAATGAAAATACATATGCCAGATAAAAATAAATACAAATAATTTCTTAAGAATTAAAAATATACATTTATATACATGTAAATATGTTCTGGGAATTGATGTTTCCTTTAAAGACTACAATTCCCAAACTATAAATGTATAACTTCTATTTTTTATTATTATTTGTATTATTTTATTATTATTACCACTATTATGCCTGTCACTTACTATCACTTTAAAAGCACCAACTGCTTTAAAATATAATTAACACTGTAATTATTGATTTTGTTTATAGATTTACATACTTTATTTCAATACACGAATTAATTAAATTATTTATAACACATACACATTTAATATTATAATTTTTAGTAGCCTTTTACAAATACGTATAGAAAAATGTGTTAAACACGCTTTAAATTAAAACCAGGACATTAAATATTTAACGAGAAAAAAACGAAAGAAAAAAAAACATTAATTTAATTGATACTGTTGCTGGTTGTAATTAAAAACATGTTTATACATGTATTATTTTAAGTTATACATATACATCAGTCATATTTTCTATAGTAAAATAATTGGGACAGAACCAAATGTTCTGTCTCAATCAGGGAAATTTTTTTTATAGAAAATCGTCTCAATCGGAGCATTTTTTTCTATCGATAATTGTCTCAATCAGAGCAATATTATCTATAGAAAAATTGTCTCAATCAGAGCAATATTTTCTATAGAAAAATTGTCTCAATCAGAGCAATATTTTCAATAGAAAATTATCTCAATCAGAGTTATATTTTCTATAGAAAAGTTGTCTCAATCAGAGCAATATTTTCTATAGAAAAATTGTCTCAATCAGAGAAAAATTTTTCATAGAAAAATTGTCTCAATCAGAGCAATATTTTCTATAGAAAAATTGTCTCAATCAGAGCAATATTTTCAATAGAAAATTATCTCAATCAGAGTTATATTTTCTATAGAAAAGTTGTCTCAATCAGAGCAATATTTTCTATAGAAAAATTGTCTCAATCAGAGAAAAAATTTTCATAGAAAAATTTTCTCAATCAGAGCAATATTTTCTATAGAAAAGTTGTTTCAATCAGAGCAATTTTTTCTACCGATAATTGTCTCAATCGAAGAAATTTTTTCTATGGAAAATTGTCTTAATCAAAGCAACATTTTCTATAGAAAATTGTCTCAATCAGAGCAATATTTTCTTTAGAAAAATTGTCTCAATCAGAGCAATATTTTCTATAGAAAAATTTTCTCAATCAGAGCGATATTTTCTATAGAAAACTTGTCTCAATCAGAACAATATTTTCTATAGAAAAATTGTCTCAACCAGAGCAATATTTTCTATAGAAAATCTGTCTCAACCAAAGCAATATTTTCTATAGGAAAATTGTCTCAATTAGATCAATATTTTCTGTAATAAATTGTCTCAATCATTGCAAAATTTTCTTTAGAAAATATTGCTCTGATTGATTTCTGTCCCAATCAGAGCAATTTTTCTATTGAAAAATTGCCTCAATCAGAGAAATTTATTCTACAGTAAAAATTTCCAATCAGAGTAATTTTTTCTATAGGAAAATTGTCTCAATTTTTCTACAGAAAAATTGTCTCAATCAGAGCAATTTTTACTATAGAAAAATTGTCTCAATCAGAGCAAATTTTTTTTATAGAAAAATTGTCTCAATCAGAGCAATTTTTGCTATTGAAAAATTATCTCAATCAGAGGAAATTTTTTTTATAGAAAAATTGTCTCAATCAGAGCAATTTTTGCTATAGAAAAATTGTCTCAATCATAGCAATTTATTCTATAGAAAAATTGTCTGAATCAGAGCAATTTTTGCTATAGAAAAATTGTCTTAATCAGAGCAATTTTTGCTATAGAAAAATTGTCTTAATCAGAAAAATTTTTTCTATAGAAAAATTGTCTCAATCAGAAAAATTTTTTCTTAAGAAATATTATCTCAATCATAGCAATTTTTTATAGAAAAATTTTCTCAATCACAGAAATTTATTCTATAGAAAAATTGTCTCAATCATAGCAATTTATTCTTTAGAAGAATTGTCTCAATCAGAGCAATTTTTACTATAGAAAAATTGTCTGAATTAGAAAAATTTTTTCAATAGAAGAGTTCTTCGAATAAGAGAAAATTTTTATATACTAAAGTTGTTCGAATTATAATGAATTTTTCCATAGAGAATTTATATGAATAAGAGTATTTCTTTGAATTAAAAGATTGTCTCAATCAGGGCAACTTTTTCTACAGAAAAGTTGTCTGAATCAGGGCCAGTTTTTTACAGAAAAGATTCCTGTCCGAAACAGACCAATTTTTTTATTGGGACTTTTTATGAATCAGATCAATTATTTCTATAGAAAAAGTTGTCCGAAAAATTTCTCCAGAACAAATAAACTTATATTTAACATAGAACATTTTTCTGTATTTCATTCTATTATTCCATTAATTAAAAGATTTTCTTTGAATTTGAATTTGTTTGTTTAGTTTGCTTTTGTAAAAATATAAACGAAAATATTCAAATTGTACAAATATTTACAGATGAACTAAAGATATTTGTTCCCATGAGTTTGTAGTACTTCCTTTTATTTGTTTATTTGATTTATTTATTTTTCAAATGCTCTTGTAATTTCCATACTCTATAGATAACCTTTGGCCATTGTTTTACTGGTAACGTATAGAAAAAAAAAGTTCTACATACAATCATATTTAAGCTTAGTAGGGGTATTCAATTAAATGGACAAAGTAAAAAAAAATATTTTTTTGTAAATTTCTTTAATATTAAAGTTCATCAATAATATGATTACTTAAAGGGTAAAGAGTTATTTTCGCTATAGACCGCAGAAATAAACAATCTTTAATATCGTAATAGTAAGACTACTGAATAGCCTTACTATTACATAGACACTTAAATAATAAAACGAAAAACAAATATTATGAAAATATCAATACTATCACAACAAGAAGCTTTACTACATTTTACAACCATGTAACTGGAACTGCATTTTGTAAATAAAATATAAAAAACAGAAATCATCAACCAGCTCTTAATTAAGTTTAAATATGGAAGTAATTAGTCAAACAAACTACCAATAACTACTGCAAAGTAATGAATAGAATCCATACAATACGGAAGAATTTATATTGACAGACATAATGATAGACACATATAGTGGCATTCAGGCAAAGGAGAATAAAAAATATATCAAGATAGAGATTCTTTATTACTATTTTCATATCATTTTTTAAAGCATTTATAGTTTTTTTATTCTTTGTTTAGTTTAATAACGTGATAAAAAGATTAAAAGGTTAACAAGCAATTTAATGGAATTTTATTTTCAAGCATTCATAAATTTTTCATCTACACACACTCACTCATGTTAAACGTATTATAATGACATTTATTTAAAGAAAAGACATCTTCATATATTTCAGACTCTCACATTCGCACTCTTGAAAAAAACATCATTTTGACATGTTCACATGTAAAGTGACTATAAATTAAAAATATGATGCTGATTTCTTCGTTTTTCTGCAGAAACTACAAAAGAAATGGCAGCAATCAATTTTTATTACTGTTTGACACTTGATGATAACAATTTAAATTTTGACCTTTTGCCATAATTAAGATTCGAATATTACTTCTTTAACGTAGTGAAAATAAATGATTTTAACTAATATTGTATGAAACGGAAAAAAAGTATCAAGATTTTCCAATTTTTTTTTTTTATAGAAGAAAGCAACTGTTTTGCCTCTAATAAAGAAACTTTTACTATATAAAAATTGTCTGCAAGAGAGCCACTTCTTCTATAGAAAAATTTTCTGCAACAGAGTATTTTTTTTAGAAAATTTGTCTGAAACAGAGCAACTTTTTCTGTAGGAAATTTGTCTATACAGATCAACTTTTTCTATAGAAATTTTGTCTGAAACAGAGCTACTTTTTCTTTATAAAAATTGTCTGCAAGAGAGCTATTTTTTCTAAAGAAAAGTAATATGAAATAAATAAACTTTTTCTATACGAAAGTTGTCTGAAACAGAGCCACATTTTCTATAGAAAAGTTGTATTAAACAGAGCAACATTTTCTATAGAAAAGTTGTTTGAATCAGAGCAACATTTTCTATAGAAAAGTTGTTTGAATCAGAGCAACATTTTCTATAGAAAAGTTGTTTGAATCAGAGCAACATTTTCTATAGAAAAGTTGTTTGAATCAGAGCAACTTTTTCTATTGAAAAGTTGTCTGAATCAAAGCTACTTTTTCTGTAGAAAAGTTGTCTAAATCAGAGCAAATTTTTCTATAGAAAAGTTGTCTGAAACAGAGCAACATTTTCTATAGAAAAGTTGTCGTAAACAGAGCAACATTTTCTATAGAAAAGTTGTCGTAAACAGAACAACATTTTCTATAGAAAAGTTGTCGTAAACAGAGCAACATTTTCTATAGAAAAGTTGTCGTAAACAGAGTAACATTTTCTATAGAAAAGTTGTCTGAAACAGAGCAACATTTTCTATAGAAAATTTGTCTGAAACAGAGCAACATTTTCTATAGAAAAGTTGTCTGAAACAGAGCAACATTTTCTATAGAAAAGTTGTCTGAAACAGAGCAATATTTTCTATAGAAAAGTTGTCTGAAACAGAGCAAGTTTTTCTATAGAAAAGTTGTCTTAAACAGAACAACTTTTTCTATAGAAAAGTTGTCTGAAACAGAACAACTTTTTCTATAGAAAAATTATCTGCTGCAGAGCAACTATTTCTATAGAAAAATTGTCTGCAGCAGAGCAACTATTTTTATAGACAAACTGTCTGCAGCAGAGGAACTTTTTCTATAGTAAAATTATCTGCAGCAGAGCAACTTTTTCTATGGAAAAATTGTCTGCAGTAGAGCAACTTTTTCTATAGAAAAGATCGGGCCATTTTTTTTATGAAAAAGTTATGTGTATTGGTGTATTTTTTCCGTAAAAGAACTTCTTAATCAGGGCCACTTTTCTTTAAGGAACATTTTCTACATCGGAGCTAATTATTTCGTTGAAAATTTGTCCGAATCAGAGCATTTTTTTTTATATATAAAAAATTTGTCCTAAAAATAAAATGTTGCCATAAGTATTGATGAATTTTAGTTCAATTATTTTTAGACAATACAAATATCGAAGAACCAACCACTTGACTTTCTAACAAAAGCTCAATTAAATTAGATTTCAAACACAAAAAAAAAAATAATAAAAAATGCAAAAGAATAAACAAAAAAATATTTCATACATTTAAACTAATTGACTTTGATGTCAATTTTCTTATAAATATAAATTTATCACACACGCACATATATATATAAATATTTTGTTCAAATGATGTTTTGTTAATAAATGTGTTGATGACATGTGTAGAAAATGAAATGAATAAGTAAAACATAAGTATGATTATCAATATCAAGTGTTATCTTTATGTTCATGCGGAGGATATTTTTAATTAATTTTTGGTGAATTGTTTTATTATTTATATCTACTTCCGTTTATGTCATTTAGTTTAAACAGTTTTTATGAAAAACTTATCTAGAGAAAAGATTTTTTCTTTCTATTTAAAAAACGTTTCTATTTAAGTAAATTTTCTAAAGAAAATAATATTCTGTTGTAAACGTATTTTGTTATAAAAAATTCAGAATAAAATTGAATTGTTCATTTGAATTGATGTCAATTAAATTGAAACAAAACACATACTCACTCACAAATTAGAGAAATAAATAAAATAAAAAAATAAAAAAAACTAGAATGTGGCAAACTACATGTGTGTACATGACTTTAAATAAATACCCTAAATATTTTTTATATTGTTTGTATGATTGTTGTCTTCTTTTCATCGTTCAAGTGGCAACAAATGAAGACAACATCAATATTTTCAACGAAAAACGGACAAACAGGCAGGACAACAGCTTGGCAATACAATTATTCAAAATGGCCAAAAGACTTCCGTTTGTTGCACATTGAATCGTGTTTGTTTTCAACTAGTCTTTTATGTTTCTCCTTTTCTCTTTAGTTTTTGTATTCATTCAGTCAAGCACAGGCAGGCAAGCCTTGTTGCTCGTTTCCGTTTCCAAAAAAAAAACAAAAAACTACATAGCACTTTAGCAATCTACTACAAATTTACAAACACAAATACAGTGTAAGGAAAAGGTAGGATTGCATGCATATGCATGCTAGAGTGGTCAAAGGAATCTACAGACAACAGCAGCAGCAAACAAAGTTGTCATTAACAATTCAAAAAAGAAAGTACAAATTGGTAAACATATGGCGTAGCAAATTACAGTGGGCTAAATTGGTTATACATAGAACAGAAAACACTAAACCAAAAAACTCAAATTAATTCACAAAATTAGAATTTCTTATTTTCTAATAAATAAATTATAATTTCTCAAATCTTTTTAATATTTCATATTTAATCTAAATACTTCAAATGGCCCACTGTTAATGTGTGTTTGATTTTCTGTTTTATTTTTTTTATTGTTGAGTATGTTCTCATTACGTGGTTCCTTTATATTGACATCAAGAACAACAACAACAAAATCATACAACTTTTAGTCAATATTATTGAAGGTTCAGACTTCCACACACACACACACACACACTAATGTAATTTGAAATTGTATTCATATCAGTATACAAAAGTGGGGAGAATTATTTCCCCACTATATCCCCTTATAGTCATATACATGTACACATCCGCACCAATATAAACATACGACCAACCCATTTATTTACAACCCTATTCATCATGCAATTTTTTAGTACTAGATATTTGAGTAAAAGGGTTTAAATGTATGTGTTAATATACATATTTTATATACACACATACATACCTGAATTATCTACCTTAAGTTTATATATAATTGTCTCATTTTAGGTAATATAATAGGCTCTTCGTTATTTTTTGGTTTTGGCTTTAGAAATTAAAAAAAAAAAAACTAGTTGTTGCTTCTTGGGTTTTATTTTAATGATATTTTATCCTTAATAGCTTAACATGAAATGTACAAACATAATATTACATGTTAAACTGCCAAAATAAATTTTGAAATATTAAACGGATACAGGAAAAGTTGATCTGTGCCACAGAAATCTTCTGTAAAAAATTGTTCTGTTCCAGTCAACTTTTCTATAGAAAAAGTTTCACTGATTCAGACAACTTTCCTATAGAAAATGTTGCTCTGTTTCAGACAACTTTTCTATAGAAAATGTTGCTCTGTTTCAGAAAACTTTTCAATAGAAAATGTTGCTCTGTTTCAGACAACTTTTCTATAGAAAAACATGCTCTGTTTCAGACAACTTTTCTATGGAAAATATTGCTCTGTTTCAGACAACCTTTTTATAGAAAAACTTTCTCTGTTTCAAACAACTTTTCTATAGAAAATGTTGCTCTGTTTCAGATAACTTTTTTATAGAAAATGCTGCTCTGTTTCAGACAACTTTTCTATAGAAAATGTTGCTCTGTTTCAGACAACTTTTCTACAGAAAATGTTGCTCTGTTTCAGACAATTTTTCTATAGAAAATGTTGCTCTATTTCAGACAACTTTTCTATAGAAAATGTTGCTCTGTTTCAGACAACTTTTCTATAGAAAAGATTGCTCCGTTTCAGACAGCTTTTCTATAGAAAAACTTGCTCTGTTTCAGACAACTTTTCTATAGAAAATGTTGCTCTATTTCAGACAACTTTTCTATAGAAAATGTTGCTCTGTTTCAGACAACTTTTCTAAGAAAATGTTGCTCTGTTTCAGACAACTTTTCTATAGAAAATGTTGCTCTGTTTCAGACAACTTTTCTATAGAAAATGTTGCTCTGATTCAGACAACTTTTCTATAGAAAAATTTGTTCAGATTCAGACAACTTTTCTATAGAAAAATTTGTTCAGATTCAGTTGTTTTGTTTCGGACAACTTTTCTATAGAAAAAATAGCTCTGATTCAGACAAGTTTTTCTAGAGACAAGTTCTTCTAGAGACAACTTTTCTATAAAAAAGGAACTTCCCTAATGTTCATATATACGTATTATTTTATGCATAAGTATTAGCTGGTTATGAGGTTTTTAAGTATGTATGTACATAAATATGTCTGTATGTGTGGTACGTGTGGTTAAGTCTTTTGTCAAAATAAAAATATATATGTTTATTATTAAATACCTGTGATGAAACATTGAGCACAATAGTTAGTACTTTTTGGGTACTAATAAAATAAAAGATATTTTCAACAAGTAAAAATCCTTCTTTCAGTTTTCTCGTTTGTCCTAAGATCATTTATTGAAAAATAATATTAATATTGAGCCTTTGCAGAAGTTAATTTCAACAAACAGAAGGACATAATGCTATAGTATTTTATTTTTTTTTTTTACTATTATGAAATAGAAATTACTCATCACTGTATATAATAAATACAAATGTAATTACAAGGAAAACTCTTCTTTCTGTATGTGTGGCTTTTGTGGGGATTTAATTACATCAAGGTGTATAAGAATACAAATATATTTAATTTGTTTTTCTCTTTAAATATGTATATTTATGTATGTGTGAAGGTGTTATAAAATAGTGAGTATATAGGAAGATACACATACATAGATAATATTTGAATAATTAATTATAATTTTGTTTTATATTCAAAACTAGTTTAATAATTAAATGACATTAGATACAATAAATAATTAGTTTTGAGAAAATGTTTTTAAACAGAAACTTATTTTTAAATAAAATATAAAAAAACTAAATGAAAGGAAACTTTTTAATCTCTGGGGCCAAATTTTCCTTTAAAGGTTTTAATTTTAATTAAAACTTTTTGTGAATTTATGTTAAAGGTTTTAAATTATTTAAAGTTGAGTAACTTATAATTCTAGAGTCGACTTAAGTTACAAATTTTTTAACAATTCCTTTGCAACAACTTTATGATATTTGTTGGAATAATCAAGATTTTCTTGCTTTATATGGCATTTAGTCTAAAAAAAAAATAAGACAATATTTTTTTTTTTTTTTTTCGACAATTTCCTTTTTTATGGATCTCTATACACATATAAACCTACATATGTACATGAAAATCATTTTTTCTTGTATTTGTATGGCATGTGTAAAAGACGTCATACATTTTTGTTAAACTTTTTAACCAAAAAGACCTCAATATATACCTAAATACATAGATACATATGTATATGGAAATATTTCTGTACAGGACGATAAATGACAATTTTTGTTGTATTTTTTTTTTTTTCATTTTTACTGTTTTTGTATATTTATAGAACAAAATTTTTTTGTCCTAAATTCAAATGAAAAACAACTTTGTATTTTCTTGTTTGTCATCTTCTACTACTTGCATTACAAACACATACATACATACTTATTGATGGCATAAAAATTTAAATTAAATATGTGGTTAGATTTTATGGTTATACCGAAAACGAAGTAAACAAATTTTTGGTAGTTAAATGATAGAAAAGGGTATAAATAAAAATTAAATTAGATTAAGAATATAAAATGATAATTTTGTTTAGAGAGCAAAATAAATGGATGAAAATAAAAATGAATAAACTTTATGTATAAATTAAGATATGAACAGGGCAAGTTTTTCAAGCTTTTCGCTTGGAAAGTAAGCATTTGCATATTTCAAAAGAATTTCGCAAAAATGCTTATTTTTTAAATCTTTGCATAAATTTGCATGTAATGGATACAAAAGTTAGTTTTCTTAACAAAAACACTATTTTTTTTTGTGACTTTTTGGAGAAATCAAATGATTTCTAAAAATTTGTTTGTGAGTGTTTTAAGTACATTGTAAATATTGTAAAGAAAAAAATTCGAACGCGTCAAATATGATATTTAAAATTAAAATAGTTACATTTTTATAAAAATCGAAATCTATCAGAAATTGGAAGTTAAAAAATGCATATTTGTGCATATTTTTTACATATTAATATATATGAATGCATAAATTCGTTGGTTTTTATATACATATTCTTGCTATTTTTGCATATTTCTGTGCATATTATACCATTTTTTCTTGCATTTTCAAGCGCATATTGTAATTTTTTTTGTGCATATTTAAACTTGCCCTGGATATGAATAATAAATTTTGATCGAAGATAAAAATAATGTTTCATATATAAAACCTTATAAACAAATTGTCAAATCTACAATACGGAGACTTTTCTTGTAGAAAAGGTGTCTGAATTAGAGAAACTTTTTCTATAGAAAAGTTGTCGGAACCAAAGCAACTTCTATAGATATATTTTTATAGGAAAATTTTCTAAGTCAGAGAAATTTTTTTTTTACAGAAAAATAGTCTGAGCCAGAGCAATTTTTTTATTGTATCAATCAGAGCAATTTTTTCATAGAAAAATTGTCTTAATCAAAGGAAATTTTTTCTATAGAAAAATTGTATCAATCAGAGCATTTTGTTTCATAGGAAATTTGTCTCAATCAGAGCATTTTTATAGAAAAAATGTCTCAATCAAAGTAATTTTTTCTATACAAGAATTGTTTGAATCAGAGTAATTTTTTCTATAGAAAAATTTTCTGAATCAAAGTAATTTTTTCTATACAAAAATGATCTCAATCATCAATTTTGCTATAGAAAAATTATATAAATCAGAGCAATTTTTTCTATAGAAAAATTGCCTTAATAAGAGCAATTTTCTCTATAGAATAAATGTGTCAATTAAAGCAATCATTTATCTCATCTGAGCAACTTTTTCTATATAAAAATTTTCTGAAACAGAGCTTTTCTGTATCAGAGCAATTTCTTCTACAGAAAAATTGTATGAATCAGAGCATGTTTTTCTATATAAAAATTTTCTGAATCAGAGCATTTTTTCTACATAAACATTTTCTGAATCAGAGCAATTTTTTCAAAAGAAAATTATCTCAGAGCAATTTTTTGTATAGAAAAATTGTCTCAATCACAGCAAAAAATGTCTCAATGAAGGCAATTTTTTCTGTAGAAAAATTGTCTCAATCAAAGCAATTTTTTTTTGGAATCTCTGATTCTGACAAATCTCTGATGATTATTCTATAAAAAATTTGTCGGAATCAGAACATTTTTTTTTCTATAGAAAATTTGTCGGAATCAGAGCAAATTTTTTCTACAGAAAAAATGGCTGTATCAACGAAATTTTTTTTATAAAAAAATTGACCGAATCAAAGAAATTTTTTCTATAGAAAAATTGTCGGAATCAGAGAAATTTGTCTATAGAAAACTTTTAACTTAAACTTAAAACTTTATAAAATTGTCTTAAACACTGCAACCTTTCCTGTAATTTTTTTCTTAATCAATTTGCAATATTTCTTTCATATTTTAAGAATTTGACACATTTAAGGGATTGGTTGATATCAAATAAATTTCAATAACCATTTAAGGAGCAGACTATTGACATTTTAAAGGTCATATTTGCCAACGTTAAAAATGCTAAAACAATTAAAAAATGAATACAATATTTTTAAAATTGTCTTTTATAAATTTGTTAAACATATCTAGTAAAATTATCTTTATTTTACAAATTTCTGTTTAAACTGTTCAATTAACGTTCAATAATAGTTATGGCGGTAGTGTTTGCGACTTTTGTCATAAACATTTTAATTTCTCCTCGAACTTATCATCAACTCTTTTATATGGTTTTAGTTTTTGCAATATGACAACATGTGTTGTCATTGAAGGACAATAGAAATGATTTAACTGATATTGCATGCTGCTGCTGCATGCTTCAAGGGCTTGTCACACCGTCCAAACCAACAACATAATAAATATCACTAATACAATTGTACTTCCTCTACAGATTCATTCCAAAAAAAAAAAAAAAAACACTTCCCAACCATTAAGCTTAATTTAAGACTTCAGCTATAAGTGACAAAAAATCTGTCTCTATTTTTCAAAATTTTCCCATTGCATGTTAAATATTGTAGTTTTGTGCAATTTACTTCACCACTTTCGAAAAAAATAAAACAGCAGAAAACGAATTCAAATTCAAATAATTGTTGATGTTTATCTTGTCGTGTTGTTTGTGTTATAGATTTAGTTTTATAGCTTTTGTTATTGTTATTGCTACTAGTGTTGTTGTCAATGTCGCTGCATTGCCTTTAGGTTTGTTGGATTATACAAAGAGCAATGCTACTCACACATACAAACACTCTCCCATACAAAAACTGCTTTAATGTGCATGTATTGTGTGAATTTACATACATGCAGCAAGAAGACAACAACAAAAACAATGTTACATACTCATGTATACAGCAATAATAATACAGCAACCAACAACAACAACATCATTGTTGTCGTTGTCACCGTCATCAACAACATCAAGTGTTAAAGTAAGCATACGAAATGATTTAACGTTAAACAAACAGCTATGAAAATTACGAGAATAATTCATTTTATTGAATTTTAGAAAAATAAATTTTTTTAATTTTTTTTTTTTTGCCAAGAAATAATTTCGTTTACATACTTTATATAGAAAGATTAGCAAGCAATTGTTAAAGTATGACTTAAAACTGCTGCACTATTTAGTAACACAATAACAAAAACAATAACACAAAGCCAACAAAAGCAACAAATAATTTTTTATGAAATACAAGAATACACCATTTTCCTAAATAATGTTCTGTAGAAGAACTCTTAACTCTTTTTAATAAAGAGAAATTTTCTACAGAAAAATACTCTTTGATAAAGAGAACTTTTCTATAGAAAATCTATCTTTAATAAGAAGAAAATTTCTATAGAAAAGCTGTTTTTAATAAAGAAAAAATTTCTTTAATAAAGAGAAATTTGCTTTAAGAAAATACTCTTTAAAAAAGAGAAACTTTCTTTAGAAAAATACTCTTTAATGAAGAGAAATTTTCTCTAGAAAAATAATCTTTAATGAAGAGAAATTTTCTCTAGAAAAAATACTCTTTAATGAAAAGAAATTTACTATAAAAAAATACTCTTTAATAAAGAAAAATTTTCTATAGAAAAATTTTCTAACATCCTTCTTTAATAAAGAGAAATTTGCTTTAAAAAATACTCTTTAATGAATAGGCATTTTCTTTAAAAAAAATACTCTTTAATGAAGAGACAGTTTCTTTAGAAAAATACTCTTTAATGAAGATAAATTTTCTCTAGAAAAAATACTTTTTAATAAAGAAAAATTTTCTCTAGAAAAAGTAGTTTTTAATAAAGAGAAAATTTTTTCTGGAAAAATATTTTTAATAAATAGAAATTTTCTATGGAAAAATACTCTTCAATAAGGAGACATTTTCTATTGGAAAATACTAATGAAATTTTTTCTTTATTAAAAACAGATTTTCTATAGAAAATTTCTATTTATAAAAGAGTATTTTTCTTTAGAAAATTTTCTTTATAAAAAAAGTATTTTACTATAAAAAAAATTTCTCTTTATAAAAGAGTATTTTTCTTTAGAAAATTTTCTTTATAAAAAAATTATTTTGCTATAGAAAATTTCTCTTTATTAAAGAGTATTTTTTCTAGAGAAAATTTCTCTTTATTAAAGAGTGTTTTTCTATAGAAATTTTCTCTTTATTAAAGAGTATTTTTTCTAGAGAAAATTTCTCTTTATTAAAGAGAGTTTTTTTAAAGAAAATTTTTCTTTATTAAAGAGTATTTTTCTATAGAAAATTTCTCTTTATTAAAGAGTATTTTTCTATAGAAATTTTCTCTTTATTAAAGAGTATTTTTCTATAGAAATTTTCTCTTTATTAAAGAGTATTTTTCTATAGAAATTTTCTCTTTATTACAGTTTTTCTAAAGAAAATTTCTCTTTATGAAAGAGTATTTTTCTATAGAAAATTTCTCTTTATGAAAGAGTATTTTTCTATAGAAAATTTCTCTTTATTAAAGAGTATTTTTCTACAGAAAATTTCTCTTTATTAAAGAGTATTTTTCTACAGAAAATTTCTCTTTATTAAAAAGAGTTTTACTGTGGAAAATTTCTCATTATTAAAAAAATTAAAAAAGATATTTTCTGTTAATCTTTTTAGATTTTTTTGCAAAATCTTCCTAATAAAATATTTTCTGTTTTTATTGGAATTAGTGTTGTAGTTTTTTTTTTTGTTTTGCTTTCCTAACATTTAGTTTTTAAATACAATACAATACACTATAACAAAGTCGTCGACGTCGTCGTTTAACGAACTTTTACACTTCATCACACAATTGTTGTTGTCATTCATTTATGGCTATAGAATACTAAAAAAAAGTATTTTGCTGTGATTTAGTTGCTGCCATTGTGTTTGTTCTAAGTGCTGCTGCATATATAAAGTGGGGTTAAAGTGTTAAATTACTTTAACTATTGCAGATGATGATGACGACGATGGTAAAGAAACAATAAAAAACAATAGGGTTTAAAATAATACAGGTTAATTTGTGAGCAAATACTCAAAACAACACTTTTAATGCAAATAAATAACAAATGCGCTATAATGTGACTATTTAAAAGAGCTTTCAAATAGACGGTTTTATGATAAAATAAAAATAATGAGATTTTTAAATAAAGAGGATAAAAATATAGAGTAAGGTTTTAACATTTTATTTTGTCAAAAAGTGCAACAATTTCAAATTTAAATTTGAGGTTTTCATTTAAAAAAAAAAAAAAAATAAAAAATTAACTTTGGATCCCTAAAAATATGCAAAACTTTTTGGTATCACACAATTTAAAATTTAAAAAAATGATAATAATGCATAAAATTTTTAAACATCTAAAAATATAAGGACCTAAAGCACAATTAAATTCTTATATTTAAAATTTGAATATTTAGCAATTTATAAATTTCCCTAAATTTAAAAAAGTTAACAGCTATTATTTTAATAAGGAAAAAATACAAATAATTTTCAATATTTAACTTACCTAACAGCAATAATTTAATATCCTTTGCCGCTTGTATGCCATCCTCTTTAAGATTTTTCTCAATTTGTTTGGAACGTTGTATGGCAGCGCGTTCTTCAGCTGATGTAGTGCAACCCATTTTTAATGTTTTTTTAGTTGTTGTTGTTTTTATTTATTTCTAGATGAAGTTTTTAAAGTTTATAAATATTTCACCTTTGATAAATATATGTTTTGTTGTTATTGTATAAAAAGTTTGTTTAACACTTTTTTTAGCCTTAAACTTAAAAGTGGGAGGGGTAGGTATTATAGTTTTATGTTAATTTTTTTAAAGAGTTTTTTCTTTTGATGTTTTATTTATTTAATGAAGACAAATTAGTTAAAGTTTATTTAAGTTATATACTATTTTTTTCCAGCTATATTAAAGAGGGGAGAGTTATTATCGGTCACTTATTATTCATTTATTATTATGAATTTTACACAGGGTTTCGTTATTATTTTTAATATAAATACTGTAATAAAATAAAAAAATAAATAAATAAATAAAAATCATGTTAAATATTTGCAATTATATGGTAGGGTGAATAAAGAGGCCATTACTCCCTCTCTCTGATTTTGCTATACTAAAGAATACAGTAATTGCCTCATAACAATTGTGAGTCATCATCTACTATTTAAGAGTCGTCATCAATTGTTTATGTATTAAATAAATAAAAACAAAGCACTAAATGATTTATGTAGATAATTTGCATTGTTTATTTATAAATTAATTTAATTTTTTTTATATTAAAAACGCGAAAAAATTTCAAAAAATATTATAAAACTTATTCATATACCACTTAATGGAAGGATTCTTTTACAATCAAACTGTTCACTAGAAATTATTTGAGAGCAAAAACCAAAGGAGAAAAAATATTAGGAAGTGTAAGTCTTTTATGGTCTCGACTATACTGACTACAGTCTATTCTATAATCTTGACCATAGTCTATATAGTCTTGACTACAGTCTATTCTATAGTATTGACTACAGTCTATTCTATAGTCTTGACTACAGTCTATTCTATAGTCTTGACTACAGTCTATTCTATAGTCTTGACTATAGTCTATTGTCTCTACTATAGTCTATTCTGTAGTATTGACTATAGTCAAGATTATAGACTATAGTCAAGACTATAGACTATAGTCAATACTAATAACTAGACTATAGCCAAGAATATAGACTACACTATAGTTTATAGTCTATAGTCTTGACTATAGTTTATTCTATAGTATAGACTATAGTCTAGTCTATAGCCTATTCTAAAGTCTTTTCTGTAGTCTATTTTATACTCTTGACTATAGTCTATTTTATACTTTATCTTGACTACAGTCTAGTCTATAGCCTATTCTAAAGTCTATTCTATAATCTATTTTATACTCTTGATTATAGTTTATTCTATAGTCTTGACTATAGTTTTTTCTATGGCATATTCCAAAGTCTTAACTATAGTCTAGTCTATAGTTTAGTCTATAGTCTTGACTATAGCATATTCTAAAGTCTATTCTATAGTCTATTCTATTGCCTATTTTATATTCTTGACTATAGTCTACTTTATAGTGTAGTCTAAAATATAGTCTGTAATCTTGACTAGAGTATATTCTAAAGTCTTGACTACAGTCTATTCTATAGGCTCGATTGCAGTATATTCTATAGTCTATTCTATAGTCTAGCCTATAGTGTTGACTACAGTCTATTCTATAGTCTTGATTACAGTCTATTCTATAGTTTTGAATACAGTTTTTTCTATAGTCTTGCCTATAGTTTATTCTATAGCCCTGACTATAGTCTATTTTATAAACTAGTCTATAGTGTAGTCTATAGTATTGACTATAGTCTATAGTTTAGTCTGTAGTCTTGACTATAGTCTAGTCTATAGTCTTGACTATAGACAGTTTATAGTGTAGTCTGTAGTCTAGTCTGTAATCTTGACTAGACTCTAGTCTATAGTCGTGACTATACTCTAGTCTATAGCCTTGACTATAGTCATGTCCATGACTATATAAAGAATAAAATACTTGACTACAGTCTATTCTATAGACTCAAACTATATAACAGTCTATAGTGTGGACTATAGACGCGGCTATAGTCCCGACTATAGTCCTGACTACAGTCTATATCTAGCCTACAGTCGAGTATATTCCAATAGTGATTCGATTTACATCTTTTAAGTTTGCATTGCAATTCGCAGGTCTCCATTAACGATGCCTATCGGGGCATAGTCTTAAAATCTTTTAAAGAATATTGAAAAACAAATTAAATAATACTTAAAATACTTTATTTGATAAAAAAAATTCAAACTTTATTTTTCAAAGAACTACTCAGCTTGCAACATAACAGCTTATTACATTTATAATCAAAGAAGAAATAAAATTCAATCATTTAAAATGATTTAAAACACTTAAAACTCTTATAATTCTTTTTTTTTTTATTATTATAAAAGAAAGTTTATTTTTCATTTCTTTTGTAGTATTGCTGCTCATATGCTTTCAATCAAAAACATTCATACATAAAGTTATATGGTTTATTTGATTTTGTTGTTTTTGTTAAAAGGTTTCCTTTGTAAAAAAAATAAAAGAACAAAAACAACAACTACACAAAAAAGTCATAAAAAATAAATCAAATCATCATACAAATTCAATAACATAATTCAAATAGAATTTTCTGCAATATAAATTTTTTTCCCCTAACAACCTTCATACATACATGCAAATGTATGTATGTTTGTATTAGTAAGTCTATAAGCGATAACGTTAGCTAGGATATAAAAGGTGGAAAAAAGGAAGTAAAGAGACAGATACTGAATATAATGCATTTTATTCACATGGTTTATAAATTACATTTAAACATACTTTTATAAACTTTTATACCTATAAGTATTCATTATACTAGACTACAACTAAATATTGTAATTGTATATGTAAACTACAATTTTTTTATATGGCTGTGTGTTTGTAAATATGTAAAGTCTAGAGAACAAGTAGTTGTTGCTGTTGGTATATATATATATATATATATATATATATATATATATATATATATATATATATATATATATATATATACTTGTACAAGTAACTTGTTGAAAATTGTATGCAATTTTATGTCGAACGACAACAACGACATACAGACAACAACATAAGTAAGTATATGTGTGTGTGAAAGGAGTATGTAGGTGAGAAAGAAGGAGTAGTATGATGGAGACAAGTATGAAAATAATATAAAAAATATTATAAAAGGAAGGAAAACTAAAAAAAAAAATGTATATATAAAATATTGAAAAATTTAATTCCCAGTGTATAATTTATAGACTATTTGCACATTTTTATAAAATTGTCCTTGCACATGGTTGATAAAAGAACAAAAAATATTATATTAAATGCATATTGTTAAACAAATGTTCATACACTATATACATGTATTTATGTATATCTGTGTATTTAATAAATGGAGAAATGTTAACAAAGATGGGAAAAATAAAATGGCAAATAACTTACTCAGAGTAATATACGTACAATGGGCGAACCACGCCCATCTTTTAAAACTACATATTTTGTTTAATAAATATTTAATAAATCTGAGTTTATGGGGACAAAACTGTTATACAATATTGTTAAATACATTATTTAAACTAAATAAGTCATTGCAACACCAAAATATAATAAAAGTTTACCATCTCTGCTCTTAATAGAGTATAAGAATCGGCAGAACTCACTAACAATTTGTTTCGACAATGAGGCTAATGGAAATACTGTGTTTTATATTATTTGTTTTCTATTTTGTTTTTTATACAATTTTATGATATGGTGTTTTTTTTTTTAAATTACCTTTAGATTTATTGATTTATTAGAATAATTACTGAGGTTTATTTATGAGTGAAATAGAACAAAAGGAAAAACTATAATAGAAATATTTGTTTTAAATAAAATGCAGCAGTAGGCATTTTTCTGCAAAAATAGATATGTTTGATGGTTTTTGCGATAAAAGTAAGCATTTATTATTAAAATATCTAACAGAATATTTTTAATAAAAATCTCTTTAACTCTAGTCTTTCTTTTATTTAGAAATTCAAATGTTGACCATAACAAAATTTTGATGATAGTTATCCGTTATATTCAAAAAACCCACAACAGACCAGTTTACCCAGTGTTGCAAGTTAAGGGGATTTATTCCCAAATTGGTGATATTAACTTTCATTTGGGGGCAGATTTTTGTGGGGAGGGATTTGAGGATTTTTGTCAAATAAAGGGATTTTTTGTTAAATAATATAATTCATTTAACATTTATTCAATTGTCTTGTAATATACAACTCCAGTAATAACGCCTGGATGACATCATTTATATTCAAGAACTGGTTCTATCACGAATTTGTTCCCCAAGTAAGTTAATTTTCACCAATTAGTAAAAATAAGTTGTTCATAAGTAAAAATTTTTTAGATCCGAGAATTTTTGTCTTCAAAAGGTCTGCCGCAAAAAGCAGTTGAGGAACTAAAAAGTGATGACGGTTTAATTATAGCAATGAATCTACCACCCAATTGCACTGCGCTTATTTAACCGTTAGATCAAAACGTTATCAACTTGGTCATATTAAATTAAACAACTGCTCACCCACTTGCTTGGAGTGAAGGGAACAAATTTGGAGCTCAAACTAAAAAACTTCAATTTCAAAAACGCAGTTCAGATTTTAGTTTCTTCCTGGAACAAAATATCAGTGTCCAATATACAAAAATTCTGGAACGTCTTGCTCGAATTCGATAGTGAATGGATAACATGCCCTTAAATATTTTACAAAATATAATTCAGGAAGAAAATTAAGATCTTTCAACTATTGTTACACTTGTAGCTCAAAATGGTACGGAACATCTTTTCACGAATGCTGACATAAGCAACTGGATTCAAGAAGAATTTCATGAGGAAAGTAATGAGGAGCAAATAGAATTATTAGATACGAAATCGGAGGATTTATACGATAGTGGTCATGAAGAAAACAAAATTAAAGTGGACGTTTGTTTAACATCGATAAACACATGCATACAATGGGCTTTGGAAAATGATAAGCACACAACAGCCGACATATGAACTACGTGATTCAGCTGTTAGTTTAAAAAATAATTTGCCAAAAAAACAACTAAAAATCTCCAATTCCTTTAAAAAATGATTTAGGTATAAAATTTATAAATTGTCGCAAATGTGGTAAAATGTAGTAGTTGATACAATCGTTAATAACTTGATATAAATAAATTTTACTTTTTCCTTGATGAAAACATTCATTTTTTATATCTGAACAAAAATTTAATATTTTTTATTTTTTTATTTATTTATTTATTTATTTATTTATTTTTTTTTTTTCTGTTACATAAATATTTTTTAAATAACTTTTTAACTAAGTTAAAAATGTTCACTTTTTCCCAAACAACTCTATAAATTTGAGTAAAAATTAACTAAATTTTCCAAAATATTTTCCAAGGCTATAAATAATGAAAATTTATCTTATCAGAAAAACCCAAAAAAAAGTATTTAATGATAAAATATTTTTCGTTAAATGATAATAAAGAAAAATATTCTCATTAAATCATTTGAGTAAAATATTACAATGGAAATTTATTAAAGGTAGCTCAACATAGATTAAAACATATTGATTAAAAAAGTCTTTGGTAGACTACAGCAGCAACAATTTAATTATAACTTACTAAACAATATAAAAACTATGAAATTTTAGCAAATCTTTGAAGGAAAACAACTAAAAGAGAAAATACACATTAACATTTTCATATATGTATATTAAGTGTTTAAAAATATGCCGTCTTATGAGTGGACATACTAAACTTTTTCTAAACATTTGTTCTCTTTTATCATGACAAATATGTTTAACAGAAATGGTGGTTGTTGATATGTATTATCCTGTTGTTAGTTTTAGTGACGGTGGTGACACTAATAGTGGTGGAGGCTCGTTTATAGAGCACATGGTTTTTTTAACACCTACACAACTCTACTCATGTGTCGCATGTTAAATGATTTTCTAGTTGACAGTCATCATTTAGTCCTTCCGTTTTTAAAGTATTTTCGCTTTTACAAAAATAAAAAATCACTTTGTGCTTTTAGCACAAAACTACACTAAGGGTTTTATTTTTTTTTTTGTTTCTTTCTTTGAATCTTCTTTCTCCAGAAAACACTAGGTGAGTGCGCAACTCACTTCAAACCTCTACCCATTAATAACATCATCTTATACACATTTATGTGCATATACAGGCATACATACATATACTCCACTCTATACCAACTATCTAACCCACCCCCTGCAAAAAAATTTAGGCCCAATTTTGACGATGATGGTTTTGCATCTGATGGTTTTAGTTTGTTGGCAAGAGGTGTAAAGAAGCAAGAGGGGTAAGAAAACAAGCACGAATCGTGATTTCGTGTGTGTTTTTTATGTTTCTTATTTACAGCATTCGCACTTTTCTTATGTTGCTTTATTTATTTTCGCTTTTCAGAGTGTAAAGATCGTCGCTATGATGCTTAAACTTATATAAGTGTTACCATATGGAAAAATTGTGATATACAAAATTTAACAAGTAAAATTTCTATTTTATACACAAAATTAAAAAAATGTGTAATTTTGTTTTTTTAAATCATTCATAAAGGCAATAAAAAGGAATAATTATTGAAATAAAAGTAATTGTATCCCAAATATAAAGGAAAATAATTTTTATTTTATAATTTATATGAAGAAATATACATATAAATTTTGTTGTATAGTTAAATTATTTTATTGTTAACATTAATTAATTCATTAATAAATGATGTAATTAATATGCTTTCTTAGTAAAATGGAATAATTATTGAATTAAAAACACTTTTTTCCTCTTAAATAAAGTTCTATTGACAACGGCAACACTAACATAAAATTTCAAACAATCATGCTCAAAATCATCGTCAAAACGTACGAGATTTTACAAAGATTGCTTAAAAGAAAATAAAAGAAAACATCATGACTGGACAATCATAGTGAAAAACTCCACTTAATAATAAACATAACGAACGGTGAAAATTTTTAAATGAGAAAAATATAACAGAAGGTAAGGAAGGCATGTTAGTAGTAGTGGCAGAGCAGAGAATAGTGCTGAGAGCAGCACAGCATAAAAAATAAACAGTGATGCCACACAGCTTTTGTATATTAACAAAAGATTAATTGTTATAAAAACGCTAATATTATTATTTCAAATATAAGATTTTTAATAAGTTAATTAATTTAAAAATAATGAAATTAAAAGTAAAAAAATTAAAAATATAAGTAAGAGAATTCTAGTTTAGATTTGTTTTAATACATGATATAACAAGAGTTATAATATGGTTTTAATATATATTTTATAGCTTTGTTTTAGTCAAAATATACAGGAAAGCGTTTCCGTACTTTGTATTTGATTTTTTTTTCGACAATTTCTGAATTAAAAATATATACAAAAACTTATGGGTTTATATTACGGCCTGTCACATGATGTGGAACGAAAAATTCCATTTGACATTTATATGGAAAACAACAAATAAATTTCAGATTTTGTTATTGGTTCTCATACATATTGGGAAATATTACAATGCGATTATTACTATTTTTTTTTTTTTATTAAAAATAATTAATTTGTATTATTATTTTTCTTTGATAAAAATATATCCATTTCTACTTTAAAAATAAATTATAACGATTTGGTTAAAATAGGTATACATTGATAAAAAAAAAAAAATAATAATATATATATATATATATATATATATATATTTTTTTTTATCAATGTATACCTATTTTAACCAAATCGTTATAATTTATTTTTAAAGTAGAAATGTATAAAAATTGTATACAAAATTTCAGAACTGTAGCTCAAAAAATAACGATTATATTAACGAAGGCAATGATTTTCTTAGGTCAAAATAACGAAACATCACATTTGTTAAAATTGTAAAGAAAAAAATGTTATTTTATACGAATATAGATTGCAAATTATTGAAAATAAAATAGTTATTAAAAATTTAGAGTAAAAGTTATCAACATTTTTTTTTTTTTTTTTTATTATAATTTTTACTATAATTTGTTTTGATGTTACGTCTTTTTGACTTCAGAAAATTGAAATCTTGAAAAACGTAAAAAATATTTAATAAAAATCATCATCACCAGTATATTAGGCGATAGTTAAGAATGTAATAACCTTAACATTTTGTTTGTAGGACAATTTGTTATGATTTGAGATCGTTTTTAGTGCCTACTATAAAGTTATTAAAAGTGATGTTACGTTGTTTTGCATTTTCGGTGACGATATATTTTATAAAATTTGGATCTTTGGAAAAATTTTCGTATTTTGTTTAAAGTTTAATATTTTGATAAACATTTTATTCTTTGTTGATGAATCGATTTTGGAAAAAAAATGTTGTTTTTAAAAGAAAATATTAAAAAATTTTAAAACAATTCTTTCAGGTATGTAATGGAAAACGATTTCAAAAACGAATCGATTTTAAATCGAAAAAATGTGTAATGTATTTATATTTACGTTTTTGTTATTGATAAAAATTATATTTAAATCACTTCTATTTGATTTTATTTTTTACATGAGCTGTATATTCCTAATGAAAAATAAAGCATTGTTGAAAAATGATTTTTGGAATCGATCGAAATTCATCACAACTTTTCAAACCGAATCGATTTTCATCACATACCTATTTTTTCACTTTTTTAGTAAAAAACAAATATTTGGTGAAATTAATTATTTTTTTTTTTTTTTTTTTTCTTTTTTAATTTTTACTACATTATTTTAGAAAACATAATAATTTAAAAAATAGTTTTAAACTAAAAAAGAAGTAAAAAATGAATTTTCGATATATAAAAGATATAAAAGTACAATAAATTTCGGAACAAATTAAGATTACCGGTCCAGGGACTTTCTCTTCTACACATATTGGAAATAAAAAAATTTTGGAAAAAATCAAGATTATCAGCACACTTGAAATTATTATGTATTTTTTTTTTTCTGCCTTAATAAAGGTTTCTCTGTGTAGACGGCCCACGGCCGGGTTTAAAGACTTTCTCCTAAATAAGCTTTTTTCGAATATCAAAAATGTTCCGCCATTTTTATACAAAATATCAATTTTGTTCGCAATTAATTAATTAATACGGTAGTATTATATATCATTGAAAAGGTATTTATAAATTGAGTTTATATAATAAAGATCCGACAATTATTAATAAAGATATTCTGGAAAATATATTGAAACTTTGAAGGCATATAACTCGTAAACCTAGCAAGAGCGGACAAAAATTTTTATTGCACTATTATCACAAGTAAAAGTACTATAGAATCACTATCAAAATTGTTTAAAAATCAACTGTGCTGACTATCTTGATTTACGCCAAAATTTTTAAACAATTTTAAACAACAAGGCATTTAAACAGTATTAATATAATTTAAATCGCATATAAACTAAAATATATCAAAGCTTTAGTGGCCCTTAACGAGTAAATAAAATTGTTCTTCTTTAGTCATAAAAATTAATACTAAATTATTATAGAAATTTTTTTAATTGTTAAAAAAACCCTAAAAATCGCTGAATTAACAACACTGAGAGCTGCAAAAAAAAAAAACTATACGCACAGTAGTATTTTCCAGTACATCATCAGTATGTACATGTTTATCCGTATGTTTATGCACTCAGCGCACCAGAGAAATACAACAACAATAAATACACCACCGCCTAGCGACGACACTACAAAAACAACCATATGAAAGCAATATACACTGTTATTAGAATATGCTTGTATATTTCTTATTTGAAATGTAGTATAGTAAAAATGTGTATTAAAAAAATAGAATTTTCTTACAATACTATAAAACATGATCAAAAAAAAAATAATTTTGAAAACGCACCAAAACATCATCTAAACATTTAGAAAGCAGAGCTGTGACTGAGAAGTAAGCATTAACAGCTTAATTTTGAATATGTATATTTTTGCTGATAAAATAAATGTATACAGAATTTGAATAAAATTCATACGAAAAAAAAACAGATAAATTCGCTTACCACCAATAATAAAACTTAAATTTTAATTCAACTTTCTTTTTAATTTATTAACATATAAAATATTAATAAAATTTGTCAACCATATCTCTTATTTTACTCCCTTGTTTTTTTTTTTTTTTTTGGTATCCTTACAACTCCCTAATGCTGCCGCTGCTTCTTGCTCTTTTTGCTTTTTTATTCGTAATTTTCTTTCACTCCCCACACCCTACAATAAAAAGGAGCAAATACTCAACACTCACAACACACACACATACAAATTTGTTACAATTTTCATTTAAAACATTTTCTATTTTTCATATGCACTTTATACATGTATTTTCCTTCCTTCCATTAAGGGTGTAGTAAAAAAAAATGTAGACAATTTCTCAGAGTAAATCTTTTTTCTTTTTTTTCCTTTGAATATTGTATTTTTTCTGTATATTTTTCACGGTTTTTCTTTTTTTCTCTATTTAGGGGGGAGCTCTTTTGCTCCTTTTTTCTTTTGAGGCTTTTTTGCAGTATGCTAAAACACACGCACCACTGTATTGTAGGATTTTTTTCTTTTCTTCTTGGACAAAAATTTTTACATTTTTTTAATGATTTTATTTAATTGCTCATTATTATTTACCACTTTTATAAATATTGCACTTTGGGGGATATTTTCATTAATTTTCTGTTATTTTTTTTCCAGCTTTTAAGTTATTTTGTGGGAAAAAATAATTTTTCTATATATTTTTTTCTTCTCCGTTCGTGCGGCCCGCAAACTTTTTTCTACCTCTGCTATTAATTTCAGAGTTGCTTAAAGTTAGTATATATTCTTTTACACCCTACAGGGTTGTATATGCGATGTAGTAGATTCTGGAGTGAGGAGCACTGCTGCCAATTCGAAGATTTTTTTTTCCGACAACATTTTTCTATGAGATTTAAAAATAAAAATTACTTTCTTGATCTTCAGATAAAATCATAAATTGAAAAATTAAAATAAGTAAAGGTTATATTGCGAAAAGGAAAAAAATTTGTTTAACCTTCCGTTTTCATTAAAATTATATATTTTTTTTAATAAAATCCCAATGATACGGAAATTGGTTGTAGATCCAATGGTGAAAAGAATAATAATTTTTTACGTATATTTTTCATAAGAATTCAATATTTTTACATATAATTTTCGATTTGATGTAGATCGCAAGATTTCCCGTAGCTTTGAAAATGTTCAAATTGGCAACATTGGTTTTTACACCCTACATGGTTGTATTTGAGAAGTACTAGTTGGTGATGTAAAAACGGCCGGTATTAGTGCGATTTAAATTTTATTTTTTTTTAATTTTACTTAATTCGGGAATTGGAGGATGATATTTTTTTTAGAAATTTTAGTTGATTTTTTATTTATCGATTATTTTTTTTATACTATTTTATCATGCATTTTTATAAATTTAACGTTTTCACAAAAAAATAAAATATATATATATATATAGATTAATAAAACATAATTCAGTAATCTAAAAAAACAAGGTTGGAAACTGAATTTCGCTAAAAAAATATTAAATTACATAATGTATATGAATATTTTTCATTAGATTTTTTTCATACAATTTTTTTTTTTTTTTTTTTTTTGGAACATTTTTTAATATGCAGTATTGTAAAGTAAGAAATTTGGACAAAATTTGTATTTACCACAGTTTTTAAATACAGACAAAATCGTTCAATTAATATTGTTCGATTACAGTCGAGAAATTTTGTAGAGAAAAAACAGTGCTACAACTAGAAAGTACTAATTATGTCGATATCTCTCCATTATCCCCTTTACTCACTAGAAATTTTTAAAGTTGTAGGATGAAAACGACGCGCCATAATCATGGTTAAATGAGAGTGAAAATTTAAATGTTATTCAAACTTAAAATCACTGGATTTAGAATATTATATTATATTCGTTAAAAAAATCGAACATATATAATCCTTTGTTCAAAATCATGTATTTTTCTTTCGTTTAAGTGCTTTTAAAATTCCCGGAAATCACATTCAAAATTCCAGGAAAACAGGATTTGAAAAATCGCAAATTTTCTGGGAAATCTTGAGATGTATTCTCTACCCAGCAAAAAAAGAACTGAAAAAGTCATGATTTTAACATTGTGTTGTAATTGAAAGGAAGTACTTAGTGGTGAAAAAGAGCTGCAGAAGTTCCTTTTTTAACCCATAGTTGTCATTGATAGGATTTTATTTTCTTATACTTCTTGTTCACTGCTTTTGAAGCATTTCTCTTAAAACTATATTTATAAAATTTTTTAATAAAAATTCTGTTTTTGCCCTGTTAAATAATAATAAAAACGCTTTAAAATTTGTAAAATTTAAATTTTGTTAGAAATTATTACCATTTTTCCCACTAAAAAATTCAATTTTTTTCACTTTTTTAAAAGTAATTATTAAGAACTTCCAAAAAAGTTTAAAATATGCATTTTATTCCACTTTTGAAGTCGTGAAAATATTATTATTATTATTATTATTATTATTATTATTATTATTATTATTATTATTATTTTATACCCTACACCACCAAAGGTGGTTGGGGTATTATGTGTTTGTGCAGAAGTTGTAACGCAGAGAAAGAATCTTCGGACCTCCACTTTAAAGTATACCGTTCGACTCAGAATCACTTTCTGAGTCGATTTAACGATGTCCGTCCGTTCGTCTGGTCGGCTGGCTGGCTGCCTGTCTATGTAAAGCTTGTGCGCAAAGTACAGGTCGCAATTTTGAAGATGATGAAATTTGGTACATATGCTTTTTTCAAAAATTATGTGGATCGAAATGGTGTAAGGTATCATATAGTTGGGCTTGAACGACTATATCTTCTCCCGTTTTTTTTTTTTTTTTTTTTTTTTTTTTGGAAAAACCATAGTTTTTTCTGAAGGAAATTTTTTGTTCTTGTGGAAAAACCAAAATTAAGGAGAGAATCTTCATAGAAGCAAATATCAAATAGTTAACTAAGAACTAGATTAATTAAATTAATAAGGTGGCAGAATTGTTTTCTTCATATTTCTTACCGCGTGTATCATTATATTTATTCCAGTTATGATACTTTCCAACTTTTTGTTTATTTTTTGTATTGACAAATTTCAAAACAAGTAAAAAAAGTAAAAACTATGAGACAAATGACATATTATAAAAAAATTGCTGAATAGTATTTATTTACTACTCGACATATAATAATATATTTTTGTGAGTAAGAAACAAATGGTTAATTTAAGTCAGTCGTGGTTCACAAATAGCAATTATTGATGCCGCAATTCTGAAGTATTATATGAGAAATTATTCTTACAATACCATATTATGTTGAAAAAATACATATTTGAAATACCGAAACTAAATTACCGGTATATACCGGTACAGAGAGAAACGGTATTTGAATACCGGTATTTTTAACAAAATAATAATTTCGGTATCGGTATCAGTTACGGTAACCAACTTTAAACGGTATTTAATCGATATCGGTATTTATTACGGTATCGGTTTCCAACCTTGTAAAAAAAAAACAAAAGTAAAAAATTTACTCACAAAATTAAAATTATTTTTGACTGCTTCTAATTACAGATTTTTTATTCGAAAATAGTTTTCGAAAGAAAAAATCCAAATAAAAATCTATTATTCTCTTTCATTTGCATAAAAAGTGTAGTAGTACTCTTTCAATATAATGAGAAACGTTTTTGCACTTTATTTTCTTCTATTCTATGAATTTTGAAGCACATTTTACCAAAAAATTGTTATATCGAGTACTAAAATATTTGAATTGTTCGTAATATAAGGTACTCAATTCGAAAAATTCGCTAAACTGAGTACTTCTTAAACAGACAATCTAGGCAATGAAAGTACTGGTTACACAAAAAAAAAAATGTATTTAAATTGCGATTCGACTTGTTGACTTTTTTTACAAAAAGTTAATTGTTTGATTGTTCGTAAGTCTATTTAAAACCCTACTTTTCCATCATTCACCTACCTTTTTGTTTGAAAAACACAACTTTATCTTCTGCACTACCATAACATTTACTTTACCAACATTTTTAATAGTACTGATAACTATATTCATATGTCTTTAGTACTAAAATTATGTGTAAAAAATCTTACAGATCTATGAAGGAATGTAGCTTTCTTCTTATTATATCCGTAATTTATTTCGCCTTTATAAACGCCATTTTTATCAGCGGTCGGAAAGAAAGATATCGCTATTTCGATTTTCCTTTTTTATAAGGAACCAGGATATATAAACTTTATGGATTATTATTTCCTGCATTACCATAAAATTTGCTTTATCAACATGTATAATAGTACTGATAACTGCATTACCCAGATGATAATTTTTTGATGCTGAATTTTAATGATAATTGTGTTACCCAACTTTATCGTAAAAAATGATCGACAACTTTATTACCTCGCCTGGATATAGCTCTGTATTATCAATTGTTACTGGCATTTATTTACAGCCTTACCATTAAGAGTTTCATTTACGTGAGCTGGAACATTTTTAAATGGTCCAGCATTATACACAATTTTTAACCTTTTGTCAAAAAAAAAAAAAAAAACAACATATGATAGAAAAACGAGATCTAATAAATATTGAGCAAAAACTATTTTAAAATTTGTTTTCATTCTCGCAAAATTAAAATTTTTGTAAAATTTTCAATGATTTTATTTTAAATAGTTTTTTATTAAAGTTTGAATATTTTGGACATTTTCTATCGAAAATTATATTTTAGGACATCATTGGAAAGGTCTCATTAAATACTATTGATATGTGCATTCATTTAACCCTTTAGTTGCACAAATAAAATTTTGGGATTTCTGGTCCATAATTAAGTTAATTTTAACGGCAAATAAATGGTTAGTTAAGGATATAAATGTCCCCGAAAGCGAAAATTTATCAAAAAAAGTTGTAAATTCGTGTAAATTAGCGGCTAAATTTCAAAAACTCTTTTTTATTCAATTATTATCGCGGTTTTAAATGAACTTATTATATTTTTTATAAATTTATCAATATTTAAGTGTAATGAGTACTTCCATGCGACTTATTTGCAAAAATTGCTAATTTAACCTTTTGGGAACTAAACGCATACAATTGTCCCTCTAGCTCTTAATGGGTTAATTACGCGCTATCTTCAATAGCAGCAGGATAGAACATTCCTATGGTACATTAAAACCTAATATATGTTGAAAAATGTCCGAAATATATAAAATTACATGTTTGAACAATGAAAATGTGATAAAAAATTTTAGTAAAATCTTAATATTCCGCGACTGAAAAGAAATATAATAATAATTTAAATAAATATTCAAGTTCATAGTAAGCCTCTATTATAATTTGAAGTTAATTTTCTTATAACTAAAATTTTGATAATGATATTGAAAGAAATACGTAATTTTAGAGGTGCTTTAAAAATTTTTTCGTGAGACACTATATATATATATACATATATATATATATATATATATATATATATATATATATATATATATATATATATATATATATATATATATATATATATATATATATATATATATATATATATATATATATATATATATATATATATATATATATATATATATATATACAGTTATGGACAAAAAATAGGGTCAAGTGAATTTATTTGAAATTTTTTGAGTTTTAGTCAAAATTTTATCCAAAACAAAAAAACTGTTAATGCCAAATCATTGCGAATATATTGGGTTATAAACCTATACAACAATAATTTCCCTTAACATTATCCCGAAAACGGTACATCGTCTCAAGCTCAAATAGTCCTTTTTCAGTGTGGACAAAAAATAGGGTCAGTGTTTGAAAAATTTTTATAAAAAATCGATAACGATATTTAAAAAATAAAATACTGAAAAAAGATGAGAATCATCGATGATCTCCAATTCCGAGAACTATTCGTATCAGAAAGGATCTATAGATTTGGATCTTTAAAAATATGGGTAAAATCTAAGGTCCCAACAAAAGATAAGTGCCGAGATCGATCATTTTAGTTAAATAATTTTATTTTCAATTAATTAGTAGAACTTAAGATACATTTTTTTGTCCACACTGAAAAAGGACTAATTGAGCTTGAGACGATGTACCGTTTTTGGGATAATGTTAAAGGATATTATTTTTGTGTGGGTTTATAACCCAATCTATTCGCAATGATTTGGCATTAAAAGTTTTTTTTGTTTTGCATAAGATTTTGTCGAAAACTCAAAAAATTTCAAATAAATCTTTTTTATTAAAAATTGCGTAATAGTTTCATTTCTCATATTAAGTGTTATATTGTAAGCAAAAAAGTAAAAATCAAAAATAATCATTATTTTTGAGCAAAAAAAAATAATAATAATAATAAAAATCAAAAATAATCATTAAAAGTTGAGCGAAAAAATAAAAATCAAAAATAATGATTATTTGTTGAGTTTTATTTTAAAACTCATAATCATTACGGTCCCTAGTATTTTGTCAATAAAAGTATTTTTTTTTTTTAATTTTTTACAAATATATTTTTTGTAATTTTATTTATATAATATTTCATCGATTTTTGTTAATGACAGGAAAGTTTAACTTAAAAAATCCTAATAAATTTTATTGCTTCTGGCCTTAATTTGTTAGGTAAATATAAATAAAATTTCTGTTGAAATAAAATAAAAATATATATTTTTATTTAAACAAAATTTAAAATGTTTGTTGGGTTGATTTATTATTGTAAATTTTACAATTTTAAATTTACACTAAAAATTTGTTAATAATTATGTGTTTTTTATATTTTATTAATGTTGAAGGTTTATTATTTTTTTTTGTTTTATTAATTTATATAATTGTAATGCACCTTAAGATAAAAAAAAGCTTGATACTAATTAATTATTGTATGTTTTTCTGTTTTGTTGATTTAATAATTTATTTTTGTTTTGCAATGGATTAAATGAACAACACACTTTGATTAAATAGAGTTTTCTTTTTTCTGTTATATTTGTTTTTTCTTTTTTAGATAAAATTAAAAATTTTAGTTTTTTTGTATTTCTTTAATATTTATTTCATATTTTTTAAATGTATTTGTATATATACTTTGTATAAGCTAATGATTTCGTACTTAAAAGCTAATATCTTTTCTTATGTAGTTTTTATTCATTTTTTATTCAAAGTATTTTTTTTTTTTTTTCAAAATATATGTATAACCTAAAATATTTATTACAATTTTTATTTGATTTTTTTTATGTAACTGCTTTCCAAATAAATTAATTACAAGACTTTTTATTTTCAGATTTTTTTTTTTTTTTTTTTCAAATTCATTATAATTAAAAAAATAATAAAAAAGGTGTTATTTTATTTTTAAATAAAACTTAAGCAAAATTATATTTTTTAAACAAAATTATAAAAAATGAGAATCTAATATATAAAAATTTTAAAACATTTCTAAGGCCTTTTTAATAGATTAGGTTAAAAATTTTATTAATTGAAACACCAAATAAAGTTTTAAAAGTAAAATTTTAAACTTTTTCTTTGTTTTCAGGTAATATAGTTAAAGAAAAAGAAATTTTAATAACAAACAAATAAAATTTAGCAAGAATTTAAGGAAATAAAAAAACTATGATTGAACATAAAAAGCAAGCCCAAGCCAATATTATATAAAAACGACAATGAACTCTTCCACTTTTAAATTGAGTTGAAAACAAAATCTCTATTCACTCAATAATTTTCTTTGATTAAAAAATCTCATTTTTAGAGAAAAAGATAATAAATATACTCAAAGAAATAATTACAAAATCCTCTTTTTTTCGAAAAGTTGAAAATTCTCTCTAATCGCTTTTTTCCCTTAGAAAAAATAATAAAAGAGGAAACATTTGATAATACTCTAAAATAGTTATTTTTCTTCTAAAAAGAAAAATATTTACAATTTTCGTAAATTTCCCTTATTTTCCTTGATCAAACAACAAAAACTCGTCCTAAATTTAAAGACAATTTTGAAACAAATTTTCGAATATTTTATTTCGTTTTTAAGATTTTTTTAATTTTGTTAAAATTATTTTCTTGCCTTTAGAGTTGTTTATTTTTTCTCTTTTCCATAATAAAAAATTAAATTTTTATAAATAATAAAAAATCTAAATTTTCTTTTTGTTATTTTTTTTTTTTATGATAATCGCTTAAAAAAACAACAATAAAGAAAATTATCAAAATAATAAAAAAAAAATTAAAATAAATATAAAATGACAAACTAGAAAAGAAGTTTGATGCTTTTTTTCTTCCTCCTTGTAATTTAAAAATTAAAAAGCATGAGGAGGAGCAGTTGTTGAAGTAGTAGGAGAATTAGAACAATTGGAAGTAGTTGAAAGTGTTGTAGTCGCGGTTTTAAGGGCCAAAGATGTTTTTCGTATTAAACTAGTGTTTATGCTGCTGGTAAAAATAGATCGTTGATTTGTTGTTACCTGGAGGCCAAAAAAAGGATAACGTTCAAACATCTTAAGCTAGGGTTGAGAAGGTCAATTTTTTGGAAACACATCAGCAATATTAACGAAAGCACAAGCTCCCAAGGATGCTTGAGCCATAACCTTGAGTAATTCATTGGCATGAGCGACACAATATTCCAATGGTGGCCATTTGGGATAATTCATCGATTCTAGAAATAAAACAAAAACATAATTATAAAACATATTTTCCCATAAAAAAAAGAAATTATACTAAAATACCTAATATGGCTGAATTTAAAGCTCTACAAACAGTCTCTCTTTTTGTTGGACATAATTGCCAGCCTAAAGGACTTGCCCAGGGATTGGAATAGGCAATTAAACTAAATGCATCCTAAATAAAATAATTAAAATAAAAAAGTCAAAAAAGGTGAAAAGTGCTAAAGTGAAATATTTAAAAAAAAAAAAAACTTACCTCCAACATTTGCCTCTCTTCATCAGTCATTTTATTTTCTTTTTCTAACTGTTGACCCATTTGTGAGAGATCTTTACCAAATTCTAAAATACGTTCAATACCATGACTATATTTTTTTACTGAAGGTGAAACATCCACATCTGAAAATTAAATAATACTCCATTAATCATATAACTATTGAAAAATATAAATTAAAAATTTACCCATTTCTTCATCTGCATCTATAGAATCATTGAAATTATTTGTATTGCCATTTTTACAAATGTTTCCTGAAATTACAAAAAAAAAAAAAATATAATAATAATTATTTAATTAAGAATGTGACAACTTTTTGCTTAAAATCTACCAACATTTTCACAGATTCTGACAAAATTTTCTATAGCAAATCTGACATTTTTTATGGAAAATTGGGGCCTCAAACCAAAGGTGGTAAACTGGATTTACGCATCGGAATTGAGACCAATTCTAACGTTTGGGTGTTAGTATGGTGGGAGGCAATGAGAATAGGAAGCCGTAGGAATCTTCTGTCTAAAGCACAGACGTCATTGTGCATTTCTTACCCATAGAAGAGTATGTGATAGGAATGGCTGCAAGGAGTCTACTTAGACTTAATGAACTAGGGCTAATAGGATCAGTTAAAGTAGGACATTTCAAACTTTTAAACGAAATCAGTTTCAATGGCCATACTCTAGCTCCTTCGGGATCTACGAATTACATGGGCACTGAGATTGATTTCGGGGAAACCCTTACACTCATTATCCTAATGGTCAGGCTTAGAGAAACTATTTATTAGAGTATCGGTCTTCACTGATGGATCCAAAATGAATATAGGCACCGGTGCAGGTGTATTTTTTCTTGAGGAGAATATCAGAAAATCGTATATGCTCTTGGATAGTTGTAGTGTATTCCAAGCGGAAATTCTAGGTATTCTTAAGGACAAAATAAATTGATAGCGAGGAACATTGAGAATAATGCAGAAGTAGCTCTGTATGTGAATAGCCAGGCGGCGCTTAGAGCCCAAAATGGACATTTTGTCAAGTATAAGCTAGTTAGCGACTGTGGAAGGCTCTCAGGAAATTGATGAGTGATAATCATATGAGACTCTGCTGGGTAGATAATCATATAAGACTCTGCTGGGTACCGGGTCATCGCGAGATAGCTGGCAATGAAATAGCTGATGAATTAGCTCGGAACGCCTCGGCTTTTGATGGTGCTTAAATTGGTGTAAGAGAACCATGGAATAGCAGAAATGACTGCAAAATATCAAGGGTCCAATGGCCGAAACTTGATATAGCAGATACAAATCTACTATTAGACATGAAAAGGGGAAACCTGAAAACCATGATAGGTATATTGACAGGTCATTGTCCAATATGGAAAATGACATGCAATTGGGAAGTTGGTTCCTCCGGTCTTTGCAGAATGTGCAAGGATGATGAAATAGAGACAGTGGAATATAGTATACGGTCACTGTCCGTGTCTACAACGGACAAGGCAGAAATGGCTAGGCAGTCGCTTCATCGACGAATTAGAAAGTGTATCCAGAATTGATCTAGGAAACTTGATATGTAGTATTCGTCACAGGAATAGGCTAGCTAAGGGAAATTTGTTGGCTTGGAGCGAACGCAATGGGGCGCTAGATCTTTCTTTGCTATCCTATTTTTTATATTTCTCTTCTTTTCTTCGTCTCATCATTCCTCTTTGCTTTCAAATACTTCTGTCACTCCTACGAAGGGACTCACAATGTACCTCTAGGTCTCCGAGTGGATAATCAGGTACTCATCTGAGTACTTGTATATTCCTTCTCTACCTACCTATAGAAAATTTGCTCAGAATTTGAAAATTTTCTATAGAAAATTGGCTTACAATCCGACATTTTCTATAGAAAATTTGCTCAGAATGTAACAATAATTTCTATAGAAAATTTTCTCACAATCTGACATTTTCTATAGAAAATGTTCTCAGAATCTGACAACTTATCTATAAAGAATCTGATATATTTAATTTTTTAAACTTTGTTAAAGTAAATTATAACTTTTTAACATACCATTTGTTGTATGACTATTATTTTCCATTTCCACATCATTTAAATAGTCATTATCATTATTACTTTTACTTATTGCTGTGGGAGCATCATTGGAGGTTGAACAATGCTCAACTAAATTACTGCAACACAACAAAAAAACAAAACAATCAAATCAAAAAGATTTTTCACGTACAACAAATTTTTAACTTACGATTGAGTTTTTATTTCATTTTCTGTATTTATCACAGTTATATGGTTTGAGTTCTGTGCATTATTAATTGTTGTTGTAGCAATTGTTGCTGTATTTGTTGTATTACTGATACTATCCGTGGTATTAGTAGTAGTTATTATTTCTGCTGCTGCTTGTGTTGTTGATGTTGATGCATCGGTAGTTGTACTACCATTACTGCTATTATTTGCTCCATTAACACTCTGATACGATTTGGTAGATTGTATGACCGATGTTTGATTTGGAGCAGAAGATGTTTGTGTTGTTATTGAATGAGTAGTTTTGTTAGTAGAAGAAGAGGAAGGGCAGTACTATTGTAAAGTACATGATCATTGGAAGAGTTTATATAATACATTTAGTCCGAAACAAGAACACAGAAATGCAATAAGATTTTTTTAGAGTTGAAATATAAAAAAGAGAGTAAACAAAACATTAATTTAGAATTCAATGAGAGAGAAATTAAAAATAAAAATACCTCAACATCGGAACCATTAATCATTTCTATAAATTGTCTACACTTAAGCATAAACCATAAATTTTTATTATTTTCCAAGAGACCAGGATACAAACGCATTGTTTGTTCAATTGCTTGACCCATTTTACCAGACATGACCAATTTTAAGATTTCTATAAAGGAAGCAGAAGTAAATACGAAAGTTTATAAATACATTATTATTTTTAACTTGCAAAAACGTCACATACTTTGACGATTACGTATAGATGTTATATCTTCTCTTTGATTTTGTCCTGTTTTTTGTCTAGCAAACGCTTCAGCTGTTTGACTATAACCATTATGCACCAAATATGAATTAACCAATCTGTTAAAAATAAATTATTAATATGTTTTAATTGTGTTCGTCATGGCGAGATTATTTTTATATAGAGAAATTACTTTTGTAAAAGCGTTGTGGGATCTCCTTGCTCTGCGGGCAATGGAAAATCGTATATAGTAGCTTTTATTTCGCCCCTCATTTGTTTCATCATGTCTTCAATTTGATCAAATTTAAAAGGTTCTTGTCCAAAATTAGCATCAACTTCTTCTCCAGGTGTTTGTAGACCTACAGTAGGGTATAATTTTGTCTGAAAAGGAAAGTAAACAAAATGTATTTATCAAAATATTAATATTTTTGTGAGTAAATTTTTTTAGAGGAAATTGAACAGGGTATATTTATTATGCAAAGAATAAGACTCTGATTATATTTTCGTATGAAAAAGATCATAGACTATAAACCACTTCTTCGCGTATTTTTGTAAGGAAAAGTTGTCTGAATCAGAGCAACTTTTTCTATAGAAAAGATGTCTGAATCAGAGCAATTTTTTCTATAGAAAAGTTGTCTAAATCAGAGCAACTTTTACTATAGAAAAGTTGTCTAAATCAGAGCAACTTTTTCTATAGAAAAGTTGTCTAAATCAGAGCAACTTTTTCTTTAAAAAAATTGTTTGAATCAGAGAAACATTTTCTAATATAGAAAATTTGTCTAAATCATAGCAACATTTTCTTTAGAAAAGTTGTCTGCATAAGAGCAACTTTTTCTATAGAAACTTGTCCGAATCAGAGCAACTTTTTCTATACAAAAGTTGTCCGAATCAGAGCAACTTTTTCTATAGAAATTTTATCAGACTCTTTTCCAGATTCTAAACAGCTACTTTAATTTAATTTAAAATTATTCTTTTATAAGAACTTACCGGTAAATCCCTGAAAGCTATGCCCAGATCAATGCCATTCTTTGTATAAAAACATGTATTATTAACGAAATTCACACAACAACCAATTATATCGCCAGTGGTAAATGTCGGACCATACGATTGACCATGACCAGATGAGGAAAATGAATTACCATCGTCACCATGATAGCCATATGATTGTTTATCCCAACCTAAATATTAAAAAAATTAAAATAAAGTAAAGAAATCAATAACTGCAGAAAAATTGTATATCAATTATCGTTTTTTTTTTCTTTTCTTACCTGGCAAACGATTCATACGAAACTGTTGAGCTGTCAAACCAATACCCATGTAACCATTTTTTCCTTTTGATATAATTTTTACTTCAAAATAATAGATGCCACAAGCTGGTGGTATGGGATGAGCAGTGCGCACTGATGCTGCATCATTACTTTGTTTACCTACTCCTAGGCAAAAATGCATAAATAACAGAAACAAGAAAAAGGAAACAAAAAAAGAAACATATTCATAAGTTTACATACGAATTTATGATTTGCTTCAAGAGAGCTTTGTAAAGGAGAGACATAACAAAGTATATATAAGAGCATAATGGTTATTTGACAGTTTGTTTTGATTTTTATTAAAACAGCTGTTTTTGAACGTTAAAAAATCACGCGAATTTTGTAAACAAAGCAAAGGGACTTAAAAACAACAATAAGTTGTGTTTTATTTGTTTTTCTTTTATACACGAAGGGGAAATGTTGGTTGATAAACATAAACAACACTTCAAAAAAATAAAGAATAAAAAAAACTGTTACTTTGTTATCAAAAACCCCAAGTTAGAAAGAGTCAGCTATAGATACGAAGAAATAAAAAAATTTTCTTTAAAATGCATTTTTGTGGTTTGTTGTTTTTAAATAAAGGAAAACATAAAGAGCAAATGGGAAATAGAAAATGTAAAACAAAAATAACAAATTAAAAAAATAAATCTTTCGAAAGGGATAAAGTACAATGAAGTAAATGATTACAAATATTTTATTAATTGTTTATTTTGTTAAAGTAACCAGCAACTGGTTAATATTCATAATCTTTTTTATTTTATTTTTAATATTCGTTGTTGTTTTCTTATTGTGGGAACGGGTCATTTGTAGTTTTGATGCTGATTCTGTGTTACGAGTGAAATTATTTTGTTATTCACTTTTTGTTACAAAAATAACAACAGGAAAAATGGAATTGTTATTGTATGTATAGTCATTCCTGTACAATTCCTTTTTTATTTTGTTTTTTAAAGTTACATTGCACTTTTCATTCAAGTTCATTGCTCCCAGTTTGTTATTGTTGCTTTATTTATTTCTGTCACTTTATTAAAAAAAACTCCTAAAGGGTAAATAAAGTTTAACAATAAATCGAAGTAATAGGGGAAATTGTTGTGGTGCAGGAGTAGATCGGTATCATACATTGTAGTTAATTTTTTGTTTTTCTTATAAAAAGCCTGACAGTAAACCCTAAAAAAAACTGTGTGTCAGGTGAAAATGGAACACATAAATTACATTGGCTGGCAAACAAGAATCGGGATATTGTTATATTAATTTATAACAAATAATTAATTAAAGAGTGTTAATTATCTAAACACTCTCCCTTAATGAAAATATTCTCTCATCTTGGGTTATTGTAACAGCACTGTTGTGGTCGGAAGTTCCTTCTGAAAGAAAAACATCCGGCTGATACAGCAGTTGCTGAGTTGACAAACTTTGTCTGAGTTGAATTAGGATCATTCGGCTTCCGTCGGAGATAATATTACTATTACTGTCTTTTCCGTTTTAGTATTCTACGTTCAAGAACCACACTGAAACGTAAAAATATGTATGTATATCCATTGGTCGATTGGCAATCATCCTTATCTCCAGTCTAAGAATCATATACTTTAATATTAAATGGCTAGCTATTATGTTATATTGTAAGAATATCACATTCTTGGAAAACTGCTGCCATTCTATACCTTCTTATAGAAAGTAAGAATTCCCGATTTTTGATTCTGAATTTTATGGTATCCACAAATATCAATGTTCAGTTTTATATAGTACTCCACCAAGTATGTGAAAAAGAAAAAGCCTCAAAAAAACTCTAAAGGTACAGTTAGGCGACAGCCAAACACTTAGCCAATGCGAGAATGAGACGCAAAATTCTTGTAGGCCAAACAACAAAAACTCGCCTGGCTGCAAGATAAGAGATAATTACAATGACGCAAATTGGGAAAAAAGGGGTCGAAATTTGATATCAATATTTTAATGATCAATTTTTTTATTTCTATTTATTAGTAAAAAAAAACCGGTAATGTCCATCCATCTTTTCCTGGGTAAAATGGGTAAAAAAATAAAATGCTTAATTTAGGGAAGGGTATATCAGTAAAGGCATTCACCTCAGAAATTGCAACTTTGCTAGATCCTTGCAAAGTAAGTTGTGCAAAATATTATTCATGTGGTTGTTGTTGTGTTTACAGAAATCGATGCAACTTTTCTATTTTGCAAGGGTCTTTCAAAGTTGCAATTTCTGAGGTGAATACCTTTAGTATTTTAATATTTACATTTTAATTTATTTATTTATTATTCTTCAATAGCATAACAGAGCCCAATGGGCCATTAAGAGTTAACAAATTTACCACTTAACAAAAAAAAAAAGAAAAACAATAATAAATACAGTATTAACAATAAATTAATAAAAATTATGTGTATAAAAAAGAATATATAAAGATTAGAGAAAAAGAAATGAATCTCAAGTGCAGATTGTCATAATAGCATGAATCAATTATAAATCATTATTTTGAAGATAAAGTAAAGTTTTTCTTTTAAAGGTATCACGTGAAAGTTGGTTTATATTGATCGAAAAGTAAAAAAAAAAAAAAAAATAATTTGGAGTTTTAAATTTTTTTCTTGAGAGAATTCTGATGTCCGTCCTTCGGTCCGTTTGTCTGTTATTTTTTTACAAACAACCAATTAAATATACATATATATATATATATATATATATATATTTTTTTTTTTTGGGCTCAATAAAAATATCGACTTTTAATTTCCTATAAATAAAACAAAATTTAATCAAATCTTTTGAAAATGTTGGGCTATATATGGAAAAACTTGACCAAGATCTTGCAAAATTTTGATTTTTGAAATTTCAAATGCATATAACTCGAAAATTATATAAGGTAAATAGTACATGCAGTTGATAAATCAAAGGATTTGTCAAGTGTTTTAAGGTAATATAAAAATCTTTGAAATCGGATAAGGAACAAAAATTCACTAGGGATTCAAACTTTATTTTTATTCTGTACCCAACTTTATTACGAAAATTTAAATTTCAAAATTTAGTTAATCGCTACTTTTGACTCATTTTATACCAACGTGCACAGTTGCGTTTTCGAATCAGTAACATAAACATAATTAAATAATTATGCTAAAAATCTAATAAATGTTTTTCACACTTATTATTAGATTAATATGTTGTCTTATGGATAAGAGAAAAAATAAATCAAGAATTTTATAAATAGTTGGCGTTGCGAAAAACATAAATTTTGACATTAATTTTAAATGATTTGCCTTACCAGCTTTAGGCATATTTAATTTTCCGACTAATTTTAAAAACCTTGACCTTCAGGCAAAACCTATGATTTAAATATATAGTGCTACATCAAATTACTGGTTTCGTATAGACTTTGTCATTTCTAATTTTATTTTATTAACTCTATTTTAACTAATGAATTTATCCTTTAGATTAGTAGAATTTCTTGCAGAACCTTCAGATAAGGTTTTAAGGTAATTTATTATCGTATAAAAACAGTCTTTGACAACTTTATGAGCCAATAAAGGCATAAATTCGAATAAACTTTGCAAACTTGAATTCTTTTAATTCATTGCTATTGGTATTTGGCAAAATACAAACTCTTATATATATTTCAAAGTTATTCACATGTATTCATACATATAATAAAATTAATTAAACTAAATTAAAATCTTTACTCACCTTTAAAATGGACACGTAAATTATTCTGTGATAAACCAATTGATAGACATTTGTCATGTGGACTCCAGCAACGTGGCAATGGTGTTTCATTCTCATTAACATTCGGATAGAGTAATTTTAGACGATCAACTACTTGGGTACTAGAACTAGAGGCAACAACGCCACCACCTAGACCCGATGTGGATGAGCCATGATTACGATCCGATGACATGGTATTGCCAAACATATTATTGATGCTGGTATTTGTGTTGCCGTTTGTTTGTTGTTTTTGAGTTGGTGATGATTGACGGTAACCGTATGGATACACGCAAGGATGTTGATACGGATGAGCGTGTAAATGAAATTCTTGCGGATTATGATAATGATGATCAAAGGACGGTAAATGTTTAGATTCTTCCGTTTGTTGTTGTTGTGGTTCTTGTTGAAGTAATAACGGCAGTGTTGTTGGTGGTTGTTGTTGTGGCGTTTGTTGTTGTTGTCCCGATGTCGAAGGACCAGCCGAACCAGATGCGGAAATATCTAATGTATCAGATTGTTGTGGTTCTTGCTGATTTGATGTTGCAGTAGCGGCGTTAGCTAAAGCCTCGTCGTCATTTCGCAAATTTAAATCCACATCGAAATCGTTATTATCGTTGTCATCCAATTGTATATCGTTTTGTTGACGTTGATGATGAACTTCGCCACCTGATTCCCCTCCTTCTTCTAATTCTTCTTCACCACTATTAGCTGCCTCCTGTGGATAAAGATGAGGAAGTGGTTGATGTTCAGCATTCGCTTCTAATGGTTGTACAATTATAGCCGAAGCATCAATTGTATCAGCAATATCACTACGATTAATGTGAGCAGTCAGCTGCTGCTCTTGCTCCTGTTGGGACTGACCCGCCGCCAATTGTTGCTGCAATGTAGCAGATGTTGATGCTGAGGAAGATGATGATGGTGGTGGTGTTGATAGTGCTTGTGGTGGTGGTGAAGCTTGATGTTGTTGCTGTTGAGAGGGAATAGAAAAAGAAGAATTGGGAATAGGATTTTGCTCATGAGACAATGATAATTGTGAAGTTTGTGTTAAATTAGTATGAATTACATGACATGATGATTTTTCCCTAGACATTAATGATGATGAGGCGGCAGACAAAGATGACGAGGAAGATGGAATTGTTACAGTGTTAGTAACATTTTTATTTTGGCAATTCAAAGAATCTTCTTGAGATAGGAAAAGAGAAGAAAAGGGTGTTATAACATGTGGGGTTTTATTAAATAAATAGGGAGTAAATATAACTTGTGCGGGATTGTCTGAGGGTAAAAGTGCTGAAGGTGGCAAGATGGCAAATGATGTGGAAGTAGATGATGGTAATGATAATGATGACAATGCTGATGAGGATGATGGCGGCAATGAAGAAGCCGAAGACGACGTCAATACAGCTAACTGCTCAGCACCTACCATTGGCTCCACTCTACCAGCAGACGACGACACCGACGATGACGAGGCAGTCGTTGCAGCTGCCGCTGTACTTGCTGTAGCCGTTGCCATAGCAGTAGCAGTAGTAGTAGTATTCGGAGCCATGGTTGGCTGTTGTACTGAAGCTGATGCTGGTTGAGCTGCCGCTGACACTGACGTTACCATTGCCACAGTCGTGGGTGGTTGCAATGGCATCGGTTCTTCATTTAATTCATTATCATTGCCATCCGCCGCCTCACCATCTGCCTCTTGTTCATCATCGTCCGTTGACCTCATAAATGGTAACATTGGCAAATGGCCTAAAAGATTGCTACTACTGCTATTATTACTACTACTGGACGATGCCGAAGCTGATGACGAATTCGGTTGATCGTTATCATTTTCAGCATCCATTTTCTTATCCCTCTTATTATTTTTTACACTTTATTCTTGAAAATTGTTGCTTTCTTCTTTAAATCTTTTTGCTCTGTTTTGTATAAAATATAAGAAGAAATATTTAATATTGTATATTCGTACACACACTCTTTCTCCCTATTATTTTTTGTAATAACTTTTATTCTTTCTTTGTACAAATGTGCACATATAAAAGAAAATTTTACTTTTGATAAGGAAATTACGTTCTTGAAAAGCTGGTTGTTTGGTTGATTGATAAAATGGACGTCGCTTTGATTTGTTGTATTATTTTAAAATAGTATGAATTCAAAAACAATTTGTTTTCAATTTAGTACAATATTTTGTTTGTTTTATATGACGACACAAACCTGAAAATTTTTTGCAAATAATAAGGAAAAAAAATATAATAAATTATATTTTAGTTTTCTTTGTTTCCATTTCGATTTTATATTTAAGATTAATTTTTGCCAAACAAAAAGACAATTATTACAATATCAAAAATGTGACATCATCAACACCATATACCAGATCTTAAACAAAGATTTGCATTTTTTTAATATCACGACTCTTTTTGTGATGATTGTGATGTACATTAATGGAAAATGGAAATATTAGTGGGAAGTTCTTGATAATTTATTAAACAATTCACTTCTAAGTGTGCGTCTACACAAGTCGAAGTTGGTAGGAAAGAAAGGAAAATGAAAAGGGATACGTACAGATTTGCTATTTCCCGAAATTTGCATTATTTTCGAATTCAATTTAATGCAATGAAAATAAGTATAATTGAGTAACATTGTTTGTGTGTAAAAGGCGAAGAATCTACAAAAGAACTGTCTCTTCATACTATTTTTAGCCTATTCTTTCAGGTAGTATTGTTAAGTAAGTTATTGACCAATACTTGTACTGAATATCTATCAGGCAATTAATATATTTATCTATAGGATAGGGCTACTTTCAACTCAATTCTGAAGTTGTTAAAATTTCGAATTTTTGGTAAAAAAAAAAAAAAAAATTTGACCAAAAGCTTAATTTATTAACCGATTTATCTGATTAACTTAGAATCTTACGAGGGCCTAGAATATACATAAATATTTTATGGGGTATTAAACAAACATTTTGATGTTACACACAAAATGGCAAACACATAAATTTGAGAGACTGGTAGATTAAAGAGTAGCAATGCAATAGAAAATTCCCCCTACATACTAGAGCTAAAAGAATGTTAAAGAACCTAGACAACTCTTGGAAAATTGCCCATGTGTTTTGTATCAATTCTTGAAGTCTCCATAACTCTGTCTAGAGTTCAAGAAGAAAATGCCACAGTATTCGAGAATTTTTGTTTTCTGTAACCTTGATTCGCTTTTAGTTATGTCAGGTGTAATTCCATTGCTTACATTACACCTCTCACATTAAATGCGTATAATATTCTTATTGTATATTCTATAATTATAACGATCTATAAAATACATTCGTTTGAGAATATGAAGGACCTAATATTTCTCAATGTTTACATGGAGAGAAAAATATTGGATCCTATTACAAAATAGAGGAGATTGTTGTTTTTACTGGAGATTACGTCTTTAGAAACATTGGAGTGGAAAAATTTGAGCAGAATGGTTTTAAAGACCGAATAATTGAGAAAAGTAGAGTATAGTACTAAAAACTAATTGAAATGTTGGGATAAAAAAATATTAGAAAGAAGGAATACTTAGCTACATTTAAGTTATATGAATTTGTAAGGATTTTGAAAGTTCTAAAAATGGATAAGATATGTTATTTACGGAAGCTTTTTAAGTGAGTTCACTTTGAATGAGGTCAATATTAAGCTCGGAATTTTGAATTCAAAAGATGTTTTTTAAACATAACAAATTTAGCAGACTCTGGCATTAAAACATATTTACAAATGCACATTAACAAGATAAAGTAAGCTTCAATTTGAATTAAAATACTTAAATTATTTCAGAAATTAATACAAGGTGTAAATATTTTACTCTTAATTCCCTAGTATAACAAAAATTACTACCCAATAACCAGTTGCAAATATCAAAACAGCACTAAGAAATCGAAAATACAACAACATAAATTAGACTTTTTAATTGACATGATCCATCATCACCAAACGCATTCTCGAAAACAAGAACAATAACAATTAATACATTAAGTAAAAAATCTGATAGAGATACATACAAAATCTAAAGCAAATGTATATAAATTATCAGGACCTAATATTTATTAAAATTATTTATAGAACAATAATTTGAATAAAAATGTTTATATTTATGTGTAACAAATACGTACGAGTATAAGAACCCCCAACAAATTTCATTAAAAAATATTTATAATAAAATGTGCGCAGTAAATGTGGTCAAGGCTACAATGACCTAAATTTTCTATACAAACAGAAAAACAAAATTTAACATTTCAGACAATGCAATTTTACCAGCAATAAATTAATAACTTAGTTTTCACTCCATAAGAATTTCAAGTTAAATGTTTCTTCTAAATTAAAAAAATTAATAAAAAAATTATACACAATTTGAGGAGAGTGTAAAATTATGAAACTAATTTTTAATTGTACTTACTAAATTTGTTTCTTTTCTTTGTTTTCAATTTCGTTTTTTACTTGAAATCTTTTTTTTCTTTTGGGTAAATTTTTACAACTTTTGACACTGCATTGTTTTAATTTTTTAATTATATGCGCTTTTTATTTTTTTTAATTTCTTTTAATAGAATATAAATTTAAATATAAATTAAAATAAAAAATGTTTCTTTGTTTTTTTTCCTTTTAACGAAATAATTCCAGTCTCTCTGAACTCTACTCTAAACTGCACACACAAAAAGAAAACACAAAAATCCACCAACAATAACAACAGCAGAAGCAGCATTAAAAAAACATACACTCATTGAGTGAAGAGTTGCCAGACAGGGAAGCATTTACTTGGGGTAATATAAAACGTTTTTTTTTGTAAATAATTCTGTAACTTTGAACCATTGGAGATATTTCAATAAAATTTCAAATGGACAGAGGTGAGTTGCTTTCGAGTTGATTTAGAGGAGTGCAGGCCCCTAGCGGGTCAGGGGGTTAGTGGGTGGCTCTCCAAAGTTGGCCTTCTCGGGTATGTAATTTTTTTGAAAAATCGCCAAAAATTCATTTATGATATGACAGAAAAGAAATTTTATATATAGATAGTCCTTGTAAATCTCTACAAAAAATCTCATTTTAAGAGATGTTCAGGTCGAAGTAAATTTTTAACTCATTTTTAACCTCTTTTTTAGTTTTTATCTTGGCGGGATTAATATTGACCCTAAAATTTGTTTTAAAATATGCGCCAGATTTGCTACAAATTTCTAAATAATATTGCTGCAAGAATCATATAAATATATGAATCCGTTAAAAAGTTATATTAATCTAAAATTAATCTAAACTTTTAAAAATTTTTAAATTTTTTGGGTTTTTTTCCCAAAAAGGTGGCAATACTTATTCACTGATAATGTTTGTTTTTTGTTCTGGGATTTATTTATTTATTTTTTTTAATGTTTTCAAAATAAATCTTAATGCAAATGCATGTAAAGTAGATCCGGAGGAGCTTGGTGCTAAGGTCTACCCATAAGCCCTATCCAAACTTTGTCAATTTTTAAAAATCTTAAACTTTTTTTGGTAAGTTCTCAAATTGCAAAGCTGGGATCGACTTAAAATTATTTTAATTATATAGCTTTATATGTAAGATAAACACCCAAAAAGTATTTTCTGACGGACGCACATTGTGGTAAATGGCGATTAATTCAGGGAAAGGTGATATCAATATTTTAACGATCACGTTTTATTTTTTTTTATTATTAGGTAAAAAAAAAATTCAGTTTTAGAATTTTACGTCTATACATTAGAGTTAAATGGGTCGAAAATTATTCATAATTCTGGGAAAGATGATCAACACCTTAATGATCACGTTTAATTTTCGTATTTATTAGTAAGTAAAAAATGCATTTTTAGAATTATAAGATGTTTTTTGGTAGAATGATAATGTCCGTCCGTCTGTCTGTACATTGAGTTAAATGGGTCGAAAATAGCGCTTAATTCAGGAAAAGGTGATATCCGAATTTAGATGATCACTTTCTATTTATTAGCTAGTAAAAAAAAATCATTTTTAGAATTCTAAAATATTTTTTGACAGAATGGCAATGTCCGTCTATACATTTGGGTTAAACGGGTCGAAAATGGCACTTAATTCAGGGAAAGGTGATATCAATACTTTAATATTTAGATTTAGTTTTTATATTGGTCAAGAAGTAATCGGGTAAGAACCAAAAATTCTCTATTGGTTAAACATTTTCTATGGCATTAGTACCCTATTTTGAACCCCCATAGCTCCGCTCCTGAAACGTATTTGGGATCCTGCTTCTAACTCAAAATGTTACTATTCTCTGCTACGACTATGTGAAATTTCATATAAATCCAACCAGACGATTGGAGGTTACAGATTTATTTCGATTATGTCCCACTGTTTAATGTTTGATAAAGCAAAAAAATCTCGGCACCCAAGCTATTTTTTGTATGAAATCTACTGGAGTTTTTTCGAAAAAAAAAAAAAAATAATAATAATAATTTCTCAAATCGGGCTATATATGCGCACGATTTTTTTTTTTTTTTTTCATAATATTAAAGTGGACAATATATGCTATTTTTCAGAAAATTTTCAGAACAAACATCCTGTAACATTTTAAGTTGCATTCCATAAAATTTGAAAATTAGAGTATGTATATAAGGACAATTTAAAAAAAAAAATAACAAAAATATTAGGACAAAATATAATTTACAAATACTTGAAGAAAAATACTTAAATAGCTAAAGTTTATGGTTCTATTTAAAATTTTTACTTTAAAAGACATTTTAGTTAAAATAAATACACTGAAATTTGATGAAAAATTAATTTTTTACTCTTTTTCAAAAATGTAAAAAAAATTTTAACTTTGACAGCTCCTTATAAAAAAGAAACAACACAACCTAGCTTAAAGATTTTAATTGATATTTATTATTTTGTGCCAATAATAAATTACCTCGGGATGTACATGTTTCATTAATTTCAGTTAAGTGGGATATGGGATGATACAGTAAAAAGGTCTGAGCAAAATATAAAAAAAAACACATTTTAAAATTTTTCAAAAACTATAAATTGTTTTTGCTTGCATATTAAGCTATAAACAATTATATTTAACAATAAAATAATTTTGTGCTTTTTTAAGCCAAATTTTGCGACCAATCTTATGTAAATATTATAATTTTTGTTTCTAGAGATCCTACAAACTTATATTGTGAGAGATATTGTGCATAGAAAAAGTGCCGATGAGAGTTAATAAAAGTACTGCACAAAAAATAATGTGGGGAGATTAGAAAATGGTCCGAAAATTTTATGGTCAAATAATAACATATTTTTTATCTTTTATGTAATAATACAATTTAATTATTAATAGCTCACTTACTATGTAATCAAAATTTTCGTCGGGAAAGAATACAATTTCTTGTCTTATCAGGGATTACTAAATATTTATAATAAAAGCAATTAAGTTTAAAATCGGAAAACCGTCACACGATATGTCGAACAAATTTAAAGAACTACGTCGGCTATGCAAATTAGAAAATCCTGATGCTGTCTATAAGTGTACAATTAGAAGATGTTTGTGCGAGAAACATCTGTTTATTTGAAACTGTTTTAAAGTTTTAGGATCAGATGGAAAAAATTGGGTAAGATCTAAAAAACCAAGCAAGAATACAAAAATAATTAGTCTAAGCGTTAAACATGTACGAAGAAATAAGTTATTTTCTAGCCAGCAGGACAACGACCTTTATAGAATAGCGATATTAAAGGATGGAGTTTGTTCCAGATTTTCAAACTGAACCTATGTTTTAATTTTTTTTCTTGTGTTATGTTCACTACCAGAACACTGTAAATGTAATGCTGCGGATCTTAAATACGAAGCAAATCAATATTTTGATCATTTCATCCAGATCCAGCCTGTGAAACATTAGCTTTATTTCTCCAAAAGACAGATTATCCATTCTTTCGAATTTCACTTAATGAACTCATGCTGAATAGTTTCTATTGAATTTACACCCGTACGAAACAGATTCTTTCAAGATTCCATAATTTGGATCGGAGTTTTCTTATAGGAGCTCTTAAAAAAGGAGATATTAATCAACGAATCATTTTTGTATTTTTTCATATTTATTGAATGAGTCAGAAAAAAACATTAGATGGTCGATTACGACATTATCTAAATAAAAAATACATCTAAATTTAATGATGATATGCTGAAATTAAGAATTTTTTGGGCTTAATGAACATACATGAAATTCTGTTCCAACAAAAAGTAGAAAGAAACTCTGGTGCTGGCCCACCATTTCAACTTTTAAGTTAAAAAAAACTTACTATCCTTTAATATCCTTTCTCTAGCGTTGTGCGTGGACTAATTTTACATTTATATTTTAATTGACACAACTAACAAAATTAGAGTGAAAATGTAAGAAGATTTAAACAATAGTCTTTTAAGTTATTTGAGAGAAAATTTTTACAATAAATGAAGTGCTTTCTAAAACAAGAGCTCTTTCTCTTTCATATGATACTATTCCATAGGTCGCTGGTTCATATCCGGCTCGAAGGACAATGTAATAATGTGATTATTATTCTTCTTTATAGAATTGGTAGAGAGGTAGAGTTTAGGGTTGATTAAATGAGACCAATCCATAAAGAGAGGTTAATTATAAGTACTCATAGAGTAATTATAATTGTGGATTTAGGAAAGAAAAGAAAGAAATAGGAATTAGTATTTCTTTCAATCAGAGTTATTGAGATATATTTATTCTCACCTTTATAATCCAGGGATGGTGCAATGACAAGATGGAAATATTATGTTATGTACTTTTTTCTTTTATTTCAGATATTAAACTTTAATTAAATAAATGAGGTAAGTATAAAATAAGGGTAGGTATTCGACGCCAAGATGGTTGCAAGGTAAGTGTCTGTTTTAAGTTTTGTTTGGCTAGACGAAACTTCGGTTTTGACGAAAACACGATGTTTTGTATAGCTTAATTACTGCTGTAATTTTCAGTAATAACATATGTATATTTGACTGTATGAAAACCCCTATTATTCCTATCAATCGTTCAAAAAATCAATGAGATCACAAAAATATTTTTTAAAATTCGTTTAAAATTTAGAACCTGTGATGTATTCTTTGATCTGTCATAACGATTTTTTTATATAAATTACATAGCCAAAATATTATGATCTGGCATCATGGTACATCGAAAAAGAAAAACTCATGTAAAACCGAAAAAACATCACAACAATAACAACTTCCTACACACTTTGTTTTTGTTAATTTTTATAACATTCTGCTTTAAAGCCAAATTTCTTCGTTGTTTTTCTTTTATACTTTTTTTGTTTCTACTTTTGTTGATTTCTGCTTTATACTCCGTTTATTTTATTTTTGCTATATTTTAGGTCTTTTGTCTTCTGTAAAATAAAAATTTTCCCCTAATTGGAAATAAAAAAACAAAATACATAAAATTTCTTATTTTCCTGTAATTCTTTTTGTTGCAGTCAACTAAAAGAAATTCTAAAAATGATATTGCAAAACCTTTTCCAAAGTAAACAAAAGGAAAAAAAAAAATAAATAAAAAAGTATATAAGGAATGTTAAAAAAGGGTTTATCATCATTACACGAACGAAAGAAAAAAAATTTCCATAACTACATGAATATTTTTTTACAATTTCATATCAATTCTCATCCCGTCATCCACATCAAATTTCGATATTACAAATTTAATACAAAAAGAAAAAAAAAAATAAATATTAAGTTTTTTTCATATGTTTCGGACAAAATTGATTGATTTTCAATATTATTTTTATACACATTTTTTATTTTCGTCTTAATTCACTTTTTCTTTTTTTTATTCACCTTGATAATTTTTTTTCTTGTTTTATAACTGTTTAATCTCTCGATTTATCATTCACAATTGAAGTTTTTTTTAACAAGTTTTCAGTAAATTTTCAACTTTTCTTTATAATTTTCAAAGGTCTTAATATTTTTAATTAGTTTTTTGCTTGTAATTTTATAAATAAAAAAAGATTTCCTTTCTTTAGACAATTTTTTTTTTTATTATTGTCTTCAAACACTTGTCACGACGACGACGAACGAGAACGAATGCACAACAGAGACCTGCGCCGAGCGATTTTAACGGCGGCGGCGGCTTTGCTAAAAATTGTCGGCGGCGGCTCAAAATCGGCTGTTAGCCGGCTGAGATGTGAACATAACAACTTTTTATTTCCTAGTTTTCGCATCGTCTTATAGTGTACATTGATTTCAAGTCTCCTTAGATGTAAGGGGATCCGAAGACCGCTTTATGTATTTTTGTACTTCTAATGTGTTAAGACAGAAGACTGTTTGTTCGAACATTATTTATATATTTAAAATTATTTAAAAAAAAGTATATATGATCTTGACACAGATCTTCTCCCTACACATGTGAAATTTCAAGCTGGAGCAGTGTTGTAAGTGGAAACTTTTTAAAATACCTACAGCTGATGAAAAAAAACGATTTTTCCCTACGCGTCCAAAAAATTTTAATAAGTTTTTTAAGATTTGTTTCTAATCTTATCGTATAAAAATGCTAATTATCAACCTCCAAAAATAAAACTTTAGCAAATTATATTTTACTATGTCTACTGATATGTATATTTTAATTCATTGCGTTTTTACTATTTTTACTATTATCAGCTGATTATGTCAGCACACACTGCTGCTGACTACGCGCAATTGTAATTTGGGCTTTAAGCTTATCCTGTTAGATAGATCAAAATGATCAAAACATTTTGTTTAATTTCTTGTTTAAAAATTGTTCTTCAGGATAATATTTTTATAATAGGGGATCAAATTCTACATTTTAAATTTTATATTTAATGATAAATATAATATTGAAAAATGCAGAATACAGATGTTTATTCCAAAAAATTAAATTTCCATACAGAAATTTTTATTTTTAGTACATAGAAAATTTTTTAAAAAAGGATTTGTAAAAATTGTTGAAATGTTTACAAACAGTTTATAAACAAGGAAGTATTTCTGTGTAAAATTTTTATTTAAATCAACAATTTGTGAAAATATTTTGGCAAACGAAAAACAGGCCCTTTTCCTCAAAGGAAAAACATAATAAAATTATATGTGAACAAACTCTTAAAAAACTACATTACTTTTAGCGGTATTTTTATAAAAATCAATTGAAAATAAGATTTTCTATTTAAATTTTAGAAAAGAACTGTTGAAATTTCTGTATTTCATTAATATTATTAACACACGTTTTTAGTGTTAAAGTTTACCTTTAAGCAAATTAAAGATATGAAAACAAAAAATCCAATATTTTTATCTCACAGATTATTTTAAGCACCCACTTATGACATAAAAAAAAAATTGAAAATTACGACCGATAATTACATTTAGGTATGTGATGAAATTCGATCGATTTCAAAAGTAAATTGTATTCATAAATCGATTAGGTTGTGATGAATTTCGATCGTTTTCATATTCATATTTTTGTTTCTGTTCAATGTGTTTCTTGTCAAATTACAACAAATTAATTTTGAAATTTGTATTATTTAAATTAAATAAATTTTATTCTAATGTTTTTATGTTAATTTTTAAATAAAAAATTTAAGTTTTATAGATTTTGCGTGAAGCTGCCACAAAGGAGATATTCCTTGCTTCTGAAAAAAAATTGCCCATAAAAATAACACTTTGTGGAGGAATAATAAATTTACATTTTTGGCGATTAATTAATAAACAAAAATTAAAAAACAAAAATTAAAATGAATGTAATATTTGGACTTTGCATTGGTTTTAAATATTTACTGGTGATTTGAAATTGGGTTAGCACAATGATTATTTTGAATATTCAAAATCAGTTTTTCCCTTTGTGGTAGATATATCCAGAAACCTTAAAAGTTAAATTGTAAAACCCATATGTGAAGTTACAGTTTAATTCGAGTGTCTGATAAGTTTTTAAACAATAAGGTACATCGCTTCATTACAAGTTCCATCACAAATTACAAAATATATTTTAAATTTTAAACTTAAAATTCAGTGTTTTAACGCAACAGAATAAAAAAATTTAGGATTTACAAAATCTCTATGCTTTTCTTAACCTCTGCCTCAATGTATATTCTTTAAAAGGCATTATTTATTTTCTTTCTATAATATAGCTTTTATTTTTTACCCACATGCTTTATGATGCTTAATGATTCTAATTCTTTTGTAACAGTTTTAATCAAATTAAATTTTAAAACGAGTAACAAAATTTGTTCGATTTGAAAACGATAAAATCATGTCAATTTCGTTTTTATCACAACCATGATCACAACTTAATTTATTGTGATTTTCATAAAATAAAATGGAAAATGAAATCGATTTCACAATAAAACGAAATTTAAATCGAAAATTTTATGTGTATCACAACCTTTTTCGTTTTTGGCTCGAAATCGATTTTCATTACATACCTGATTATTTTTTATGTGGAATGGGAGTCTAAATTGTATGCAACATATTAGAGTAAAGTAATGTAATATTAAACGAAATGTGTTCATAGTGCATTTTTAGGGTCTAATACCTATTTTATTATGTAAATTTCCAATATGGACCACAAATTTTCAATAATATTGAGGTCTGAGGGATTGTTAAAATTGGGCCTTTATATATTAGCAAATTTTACACAATACCAAATTTATTATTCGGATCCTTATATTGGCAATATGAAAAATATGACAATATGCCCTGATTTTTTGCACTCTGCAACAAATTATCCTTTACGATATAAAGGTATTTACTACTGTCTAGGGAAATGTAAATTGATTTCGATTTTAGTTGAAAATCGATTTTCAGGAGGAAAAAATCGGTTGTTTGCAATCTATAATAATAAAGTTATATTTATTCAGTTCTATGACAATCTACAAAGGACTAAAAAATATCAAAATTTAAATTAAAAGTGAAATTTAATAAAGGCCCAACTCGAGTTTGCCAATGTTTTAGGAAAATGGAAAAAATCCCAGTAAGTATTCAATTTGAAAAATATCTAGAGTTTTTACATATTATTCCTAGCAGGGCATTTGGCAAAACAATCTTCTAAATCCTCTGAAAGAATAAACAAGCGCGAATGTTATATTCGGCCCGGCCGAATCTATATACCCACCATCAACTTTTTCAAATTTCGCATTATATAGAAGGGGGTAAAGTGGGCAGTAAAGTGGGCGGACCACGCCCATTTTTTGTTTCCGAGTTTAATATTTACAGATAGATTTCTTATATTTTATATACATAACTTTTACACATGTATTACTTGTGACCTGTACCGCAATTTCGTAACTTTTTTTCATTTACTACCGATATCGTTAATTAACGAAAATTTTCGGTTGTTTTAACGATTTTGCTATTCTCTACTATAAGTTAACGATTTTTTTTCGTCAGTATATTTTAACGACAAATATCGATAGAAATGATAAAACGTCATTATTTTAAAAACAAAAATTTTAAATTTTAATGGATTTTTATCTAAAAACAAAACAATCCCATCAAAAATTATAATGTTTTTATGATTTCTTAATAACTTATACATTTAAATGTATTCTTAATTACTTCCTCAAACCTAATAAATTTATCATTCGTGAACTCATGAAAACAATGTTCAATGCATGTATTCAACTCAAGTTTTAGAAATTGACTTTAACTTGTAAATTATTTGAAATTATGCATTTTTTTATACTCAAATTAAAAATAAGCGCTATTTATTTATAAATTTATAAATCTTTTAATAAAATCTATAGTTTAATTCATGTCCGATGTAATTTTCTGGTATATAAATGTGCATGTATTAATAAACCACTGAAGAAACGTAGTTGATTCATCAAGCTTTCATGGGTTTTAAGCACTCATTTTAATGACTATTGTTTCTCTAAAGTGAACCCATACACTCCAATGACACGTCAATGTTAAAATCATGCATGTTTCACCTAAAAATGAACCAGTGCAACGGCACGTGAACTCATGCATTTACTACTTCTTTTGCATGTCTTTTTTTGCTGGGATTGTCTTGAACAAAAATGTGAAAAAATTTAAATATTATATAAATGTGTGCAGATTGTCTTCCAACAATTAACCAATATGAGCATATGTATGGTATGATGTTAGAAATATTTGTGAAATTAACTTGATATTAAATATTTCTTATATTAGGCCCGTTCATTAAAAATTTCTATAAAAATAAAAGTTTTTCTTAAAAAAAAAAAAAAAAATTATTCAGATATTTTATTTGTTTTTATTTTTCTAAAAATTTTCACTAAAAATACAAATTCTCACAAAAAATTCAAATTTTTAAAAAATCCTATTTTTTACAAATAAATCCCAATTTTTTGAAAAAGGAAACGTTTTTAAGAAGAATTTTAATTTTTAAAAAAGTCTAAACTTTCGCTTAATGTTTAGTTTTTTATTAAAAATTTAAATTTTAACCAAAATTCGGTATTTTCAGTAAAATTATTTTTTTTACTAAAAAAAATATTCACTAAGAACTGAATGATGTTAAACTGTTATTTCAAAATTTTTTTTGGTTCTGCTCGGTATTCGATTCTCGCTCAAAAAAGAACATAGTATCTGAGCCTAATATGTATATAGAATTATAAGTTATTAATAAAAAATAGAATTCCAAAACTATGAATCCTTGGAAACAAATTCCTTGGTAAAGTTGATTATGCAGCTCTTTTTTGTTTAAATATCCATTGCGGACCATATTTCATAAGATCATCAGCTCTTGTTATAATATATTGACCTGTACGATCAAATAGAACACAATAAACTAACGACATATATTCCAATAAATTTGTAATATGACTACACTTACGATTGGGTTTTGTGACTCCAGAATCTGGCAGTGATACGTCATGAAGACGACAACAATAATCCAGTATTTGCAATGTATGGCAAAAAGTTTTGACGCAACATTGTTTGAATTCCGGATGTCAGTTTTGGTGCTGAGATCCGTATGTTGTCGCAGTCACGGTTGTATAAATGTTTATTCGGTACATCATCAATGCCTTTTATTGTCTAACCGATTTTCATGAAAAAAACTCATAATGATTTCTTGTACCATAGAAGCATATATTTTAACCATTTAAAGTGACCATTTAAAAATGAATTCGCCATATTGTTGTTTTTGCACAACTGTTGCCACCTTCCATAAATTCGAGTTCATTTTGACGTTTGTCTTGATAAAAATTTGTCTAATGTAGACTCAAAGTTATATAGCACTGTGCAAGGCAAATTTATTTATCAGGTAAAGTCAGTTAATCAACTGATTTTTTTTTACTTTGTTTTGGATATTGCATCTGTCAAACTTTGTTTACGTTTACCAAAGAACAAAGCGGACCGGCAGCCAGTCGCCGCATAATTTTTCTAGCCGTCGCCGACGTTGACTCATACCGGCTAGAAAGGCTGAACAAAATACATATACAAATTTACTTAAAATTGCATATGTTAAACGGAAATATTAGTTTTTAGTAATAAGCATAAGAAATTTACTTAATTTATGTAATATAATATAAAAAACATTTTGAGCTGACAAATAAGCTGCCGCCGATATGGCCTTGTGAAAGTCGCCGCCGCCGACCATAATTGGATATACAGCCGCCGACAATTTTGCGTCGGCTTGGTTCTCTGAGGCTTACTTTATTTTTTGTTATGTTTACAAATTAGCTTTGTTTCATGATGAAATTATACCAGGTGACAGTAGGAAATCAGCTGATGATTTTTTGCCGATGTATATTTTTTCCAGATTACTGTCAAAAGTTGTTTACATAATACACGTGGTTTTTTGTTATTTCCTTTTGTGAATAATTTGTGCATTGTGATTGTGTGGTACAAAATAAAATTTTAATATTTGTGTAGAAAAAATAATATTTGTTTTAAAAAATAATAATAATATTTGTTTTGAAATAAATAAATTTGAGTTTAAAATGAAAATATTAAATACTTTTTCAATAATATTGGATTTTTGTTATTTTCTTTTGTGAACAATTTTTGCCTTGTGATGTACAAAAAGTTTTATGTTAGTGCAAATTTGTGTAGAAAAAATAATATTTGTTTTAAAAAAGAATAATATTTGATTTGAAATAAATAAATTTGCGTTTAAATGAAAATATTCTACAATTTTTCAATTCATATTTTTTAGGCGCTCTTATTTTGCTTGTTTACTTCTTCTGTTGTTTACTTATTCCTTGTTTTTTTGTTTACATTTTTTTTATTTTGTCGAATGTTTTTGACGTTGTGCTGGAAAAACCAAAAACAAAATGCATGGTTGTTTTTGCCTTGTTGTATTTGTTGTAGCGGTACTGTCACCTGGTATAATTTCATCATGGCTTTGTTTCTAGTCAGCCGATTTTGACATAACTAACCAGCAAACCATTTAAAAAGTGCCTGTTGTTTTTGTATTGTTGTATTTGTTGTAGAACTGACTTTACCTGATAAATAAATTTGCCTTGGCACTGTGCGTGGACCCTGCATGGAAGTTATTTTCCAAAAAGGAGTAGTGACAGTGAGACACAGTATGTTGTTGAAAAAATAAATTTCGTTTTCTAAAAAAAGTAGTCAAAGCATCATCATCCATGATGAACATGGTTCTTCAAGTGTTCAACGAAGCAACAAAACATCTCGAAATCAGGAAAATAGAACATAAAAATTATTGATTTCGGAACAATTTGTATTACTAAAAATATAAAAGGCTTATAGTCGACAATAGCGATGTTATTTTATTATTCATTTTATTCTTATTATTTATTATTTATTCTTTTTTTTTAATTTGTTTAAATTTAAAGACTTTTAGTTGCTGTTATAGACATGACATATTCTACACTATTATTTCATTGTTCCTTCTCTATAAAATTCGGATCCATAATTTACTCTATCTAGTACCCAGAAAATTATATAACCTAAAAATTTTTTGGCGGTACATATTTCATTTGGTCATCAATAAGTTAAAAGTTTGATGTGATGGAAATGTTTCATGTTATTTTTTAATCAGCACTGTTCTTATATCATTTTATTGAGTTTTTCAATAAAACAGGCCGTTTGCCAAAATATTTTCATAAATTTATATTTAAATAAACATTCCACACAAACACTTTCTAATAAAAAAATAAAATTTTTAAATAAATAAAATTATATAAACTATGTTCACATTTTTTTTTTGAAAAAACTAGTCGTTTTCTTAAAAAACACAAAGAAATTGACTTATTTTTTTATATATTTCAAAGCCAGAAAACATCTCGATTTGAGTTGTTTAATTATTTAACACAATAAAAACATACTAAATTTCCAAACAGGGAAGAAATATTTAGTATTTTTAGTACATAGAAAATTGTTGTTGTTTGTAAAAATTTTCAAATAGTTTAAAAACAAATAATTAAAAATTGTGAATTAAATTTATATTTGTTCACAAATTTTATTTTTTTAATTAGAAAGTGTTTGTGTGTGAAATTTTTATTTAAAATTTGTGAAAATATTTTGAGAGAAAAAAAAAAAAAAACAGGCCAAAAGGAAAAACACAATTGCTTAAACTTATTGTGTTTCTTAAAAAACATATAAAAAACTAATGAGTCTGAAAATAACATAAGACGTATAACAAATAATAATACCTTTTCAATATTTTCAAAATAATAAAATTTTAATTTAATATGTAAATTTATAATTATAATTTAACAAAAATATGTCGAAAATGTCTGTTTAAAGAAAAAAGTTTCTATTAAAAACAAATTTATCGACAGTTTCCTATAAAAATCAAATTCATGGAAAATTTTTTCTAAGAAGAAATTTTCTCGCAATTTGTGTATAAAAAGCTAATTTATCGCAAATTTTCTATAAAGAAAAAAAAAACAAATTTATTAAAAATTTTCTATAAAAAGAAAATTTAAAGCAAATTTCCTATAAAAATAAAAATTGATCGAAATTTTTTTATAAAAATGGAATTTAATATAAATGAATTTTTCGAAAATTGTCTATAACAAGAATTTGAATGAACTAAACATTTATCTATTTATATCAAATTGTCCGCAATGATTTGTTTTATATTTTCATTTTACCCTCTTCAAATTTAACTGTACGTTATTTTTTACTCATTAAATCAATAATACAGTTGGCCACACTACACTGGCAACTCTCCACAAATTTTAACGAAACTTTTAAAATGACTATATGGCAACTTCATACTCTCCACTTCCTTAGTTTTTCTCCATTTCTTAGCGGTAAACGGTTGTATTATAAATTCAATAAGTTTTAATTACAAATAATTTATACAAAATGTGCATAGAATTAAAGAAATTAGTATTAAATTGAAGATTAAATAAACGATTATATGGATAATAGAAATTCATTAGCAAAGAAATGTGTAAGAAAAGTTTTCTGCTTTGAAATATTGTTTAGTGTAGGTGTTTGAGCGATTGTTGAGATATGTAAGTGTAGTAGTGGTTCTAGTTACTAGAAAAGCGCGTAAAGTTTTTTAGGCAAAAGTAGAATGCAAAAAACTAAAGCTACCAGATGGGAAAAATAAGAAAAGTTGGAAAGTGACTGGTATATTTGAAAAGTGGTTTTAATGAAATAAATAATAAATAAAACAATAATAAATGTAATGAAAGATTTATTTATAACTATAACAAAAAAAAAAAAAAAAAAAAAAAAAACAGAAAATAATAAATCAAAAGTGTGCAATTAAAAAAATATTTTAAATAATATAGTATTTAATTGTAAATAAAAAAAATTAATAAAGCAAGTCAGATTCTGGAGAATATATTGTAAGTAGATAACTTTTCTATTATTTAATATCCCGTGACTTATAGAAATTTAAAACTTTTAACAAAATTTCGAATTCGAAATTTGTAGAATTTTTTATTTTGCTCATAATTCGATAGTTTTAATGAAACTGTTTTCAATTTTCGATAAATTTTCTTTCAATTGATAATTTTCGATAAATTTGATTTCTATAGAAAATTTTTGATAAATTTTCTTTCTATGGAAAATATTTGATAAATTTACTTTCTATAGAAAATTTTCGATAAATTACTTTCTATAGAAAATTTTCGATAAATTTGATTTCCATAGAAAATTTTCAATAAATTTGATTTCCATAGAAAATTTTCAATAAATTTGATTTCCATAGAAAATTTTCGATAAATTTACTTTCTATAAAAAATTTCGATAAATTTACTTTCTATGGAAAATTTTCGATAAATTTACTTTCTATAGAAAATTTTCGATAAACTTGCTTTCTGTAGAGAATTTTCGATAAATTTTATTTCTATAGAAAATTTTCGATAAATATTATTTCTGTAGACAATTTTCGATAAATTTTATTTCTGTAGAAAATTTTCGATAAATTTTCATTACATATAGAAAACTTTTGATAAATTTTCGAAATTTTTTTTTTTTTTTATAACGAATTTTTGATTAATTTTCGTCTTATACTTAGAAATTTTTGATAAATTTTCTTTTTATAACGAATTTTCGATAAATTTTCTTTCTATAGAAAATTTTCCATAAATCTTCTTTCTATAAATTTCTTTCTATAAACGATAAATTTTCTTTCTAGGGAAAATTTTAGAAAAATCTGCTCTCTCTATAGAAAATGTTCGATAAATTTGTTTTCTATAAAGAATTTTATGGTTATAGTAAGTTATACTTTTTTCAGGGCCATAACTCTGGTATTTATTAATCGTTATTGATAATTTTCAATAGCAAACAAATTAGTCCCTTAACCAATATATTGATGTTTTACATATGCCCCTTAGTTGGCGAGGACTTTCGGAAAGTTGATTTCAACAGACATGATCCTGAATATATATTTTTTATTTATATTTTTTTTTTGAGCAAATTTGTATGTTCTCAATAAAAACCTTTTTAAGTTGCATGTATAATAAATAAATTCCACTAATTTAGGAAGAAATTTCTTTTAATTCTTCAAAAAAATATTGTAACATAATTTCTACTAAAAACTGAAATTTATATAAAAATTTAGCTTATATGCCAACTTAATGTTCTTCCAATTTAAGTATTAATTTTTATTAATAAGAGATAAATAAATTTTTACAAATTTTTTTATGTTTTCTATTAAAATATTTATTAATTTATATAAAAAAAGATGTTTACTTAGCAAAAATCTAAAACCAAATACAAGCCATTTAATACAAAATAAAAAATCAGTTTACGGTTTCTTTAATAATTCTCAGTTGTTCTAACATAATTAACACCAGAAGGCATAGAAACCTTGTCATAGCCCTTGGGGAATAATTTATTGGCCTCTTCATCAGTGACAGAAGGAACAATCATAACCTTAGTGCCAGGCTAAAGAAAAAAAAAATTAAGACAAATTAAAATTTATAATTTTTTTTTTTTAATAAATATGGGCAAATTTTCAAACTTACAGTCCAATTGGCGGGGGTGGCCACAACCTTAAGACGATCGGTCAATTGTAAAGAATCAATGCAACGCAAAATTTCACTGAAAATGAATTATATTTTAATAAAAATTTTTAAATATAATAAAAAGAGATTTAAACTTACTCTACATTACGTCCACAGGACATGGGATAGTACATGGATAAACGCAACTTATGATTCGGATCAATAATAAACAAAGCACGTATGGTTTTACCCACTTCAGGATCTTTTCTTTGTTCCTCATCTAACATGCCAAATTCTACAGCCAATTCACGTTGAGGATCAGCAATAATGGGATAGGGGAAGTCACCGGGAATATCTAAACAATAGGACTTAATATCATTGACCCAGTCAACATGATGATTCAATTGATCAACAGAATGAGCTAAACATTTGGCATTACGTTTAGCAAATTCGGGAGCATGAACAGCAATACGACCCAATTCGGTGGTACATACAGGAGTAAAATCAGCGGGATGAGAGAATAAAACTACCCAGCTAGGGAAGAGAAATAAGAAAATAAAATAAAGTTAAAAGGGAATATATTTTTTTTTTGTAAAAAATAAATATAACAATTAAATTGTAAAACTTAATATTAATGATAAAACGATCACGTTTATTTTTATATGCTCGTGGTTTATGCTACAAATATTGATTTTTGAATGCTATTTTCGATTCCCAAATTTTAGCTAATTATGTATGGACCAGGTGTCGTTTAGTTTATTTATGCCTAGTTTAGCTATTTTGCATTTGCAAATTTTGTTTTAAATCTAGCATACAAATTGTTTAACCATAAAATTATCACTATTATTATGCAGATAAGAATTGTAGAAAATTGTTGTTACCAAGATTAATTTGGGAATTGAATTGTATGCTTTTTTTTTTAGAATATCAACAAGCGAAACTAATGACTAAATAAATATGATTATCAAATACAGCTAATTGGCAGCAAAATATTTGTTTGTTAAAGATAAAATCATATTTCAGTGAAAGCAATCAATAATAAAATTCTATACTTTTTACTAAGTTTAATTAAAGAATGATAAGGTTTAATAACAGAAATCAAATCGTAACTGATTAATTAATATAATAGTTCTAAAAATATAGTGTACCTACAAATGGGTGCAATCAAAGGCATCAAAAATTAAACGAGACAACTACAAGCATATGATCACCTAGAAAATTGTAGTGTACATAATACGATCGGTTATATTGCATTGTAAATTTCTAACGTTATCTAACTTGTTTTTTATCTAATTCTTAATTTCGAATTCTTCAAGTAGTTTCTTTACAATACATTTTAAATTTTACATCTGATAAGTTAGCTTTCATAAAAGCCAAAACATTTTTTATTCACTAATTACTAAGTAAATACCTAAATTATCTTAAGATTATTTAGTTTTCTCACTTTTAATTTCTTCTTAATAACAAAATTATACTTTTCTACATGAAATTATATGTAAAAACTAAAATTTTGCATTTTTTTAGCTTTAAGAAGTGTTTAAAACATTTTAACACTAATTTCGAAAATTCGAACATAATTTCGAATTTTCGAACATGACTTAAAAACTTTTGGAATTCAAATTTCTTGCAATATTAAGCTAAAATATAATAAAAATATAAAATTTTAAACAGATTTGTTAAATTCGAAAACTCGCAACTAATATCGAATTGTATAAAATTTGATTTTCCTTTAAAATTACCATGAAATATTATAAATTTATTGGATTTTAAGCAGATTAAGTTTGAAGTTTCGAACATGACTCAAATTTAATGATAATAAAATTTTTTTTTAAATATTAAAAGAATATATAAAAAAGTACTGAGTTTTGATAACATCTTCAAGCTTTAAAAATTCGAAATTAAGTTCGAATTTATGTATATAGTCTGCAAAAATCGGAACTTTAATTAGTTTTAATATTAATTCAGTTTTCTTTTAATATTTAAACAAAATATAAAAGAAATATTTAATTTTAATAAAATTCGTAAGGTTTTAAAATTCGAAATTTATTTCGAACTTTCAAATATATCAAAAATATTTTTCAAATTTAATTTACCCTAAATATCAAGACAAAAAAACATAATAAAATTTTTTTAATTTTAACAAGATTTTTTTATATTCGAAAATTTCAAATTTATATTCGAAAATTCGAACATTACTTAAAATTATGGAAATAAAATTTACTTTAAATATTAAGATATATGAAGACAAAATATTTAAAAATTATTAAATTTTAATAAAAACTATTAAATTCGAAAATTTCAAATTATGTAATTTCGAAGATTCGGTAACTAAAAAAAGTTAAGAATTAAAGTTACTTTAAAAATTTTAACAAATTTCACTTAAATAAAAAAATTTAAGTTAATTTCATATTTACGAACATGACAGAGAAAATAAAGAAAATACAATTTATATTAATTCGAAATTTACTTTTAAATTTTTAAAGTGATTTAAAAATATTTTAAATTTAATTGACTATCAATATTAAAATTAAATATAAAATAAATAATACATTTTAACCAGTATTACTAAATTCAAAATTGATTTCGAATTTTCGAACTTGACTGAAAAATTAAATAAATATAATTTGCTTTAATTATTGAGACATATCAAGATAAAATTTACAAAAATTTATTAACTTTTTTTATGAAAATTATAAAGTTCGAAAATTCGAAATTAACTTTAAAGTTTCAAAAATGTTTTAAAATTATTGAGAATTTGAGTAACATTCAATATTAAAATCATATTATACAATAAATAATAATTTTAAACATATTTTTGCAACTTAAAATTCAAAATTAATTTCGAATTTTCGAATAAGACATAAAATATGTATGAAACTATTTCTTTCTTTAATTAATGAGACATATTAGGACAAAATTTACAAAAACCATTAAATTTTTAATAAAAATTATTAAGTTCGAAAATTCGAAATTAATTCGGAATTTGGAATAAGAGATAAAAAAATTTATAAAATTTAATTTTTTTAATTATTAAGACATATTAGGATCAAATTTACAAAACTTCTTAAACTTTTTATAAAAATTATAAAGTTCGAAAATACGAAATTAATTCGAAATTTCCGAAAATGATTTTAAAATATTGGGATTTGAAGTTACCTTCAATATTAAACTGAAATATAAAATAAATATTATTTTTCAGAAAGTTTTATTAAATTTTCAAATTCATAATTGATTTTGAATTTTCGAACATAACTTAAAAATGTTAGAAATTGCACATATTTATTATATTAAAAATTAAGGTTACATTTAATATTAAAATTTAATAAAAAAAATAAATGTTTTAACAAGTTCTTGCAAGTTAAAAAATTCAAAATTAATTTCGAACAAGACAAAAAATTTATAAAATTATTTTTTTTTTAATTACTGAGACATATAAGAAAAAAATTTACAAAAATCATTAAATTTTTTATTAAAATTATTAAGTTCGAAATTTCGAACAAGAGATAAAAAAAATTTATAAAAATTAATTTTTTTAATTATTGCAACATATTAGGAATAAATTTACAAAAATTCTTAATTATACCCACCATCAAAAAGATGGGGGGTATATTGATTTTGTCATTCCGTGTGTAACATGTCGAAGGAATCATTTAAGACCCCATAAAGTATATATTTTCTGGGTCCTGGTTAGATTCTGAGTCGATCTAGCTATGTCTGTCCGTCTGTCCGTCTGTTGAAAGCAGGATAGGGCTAGAACGAGATAACTTAGGGGAACCAAATTTGGCTCAAATATTTGTCTTATATATCGGTTATTTGTCTATAATATCTCTTAAACAAAAGCATGAATGAAATTATTATTATTTTTTTTTTAATATTGAGATTTATTAGACAAAATATACAAAAATTATTAAATTTTTTATAAAAATTGTAAAGTTTGAAAATTCGAAAATAATTCGAAGTTTTGAAATTGATTTTAAAATATTAGAATTTAAAATTACTTTCAATAGTAAACTGAAATATAAATAATATATTTCAAAAAGTTTTATTAAAATTTTAAATTTAAAATTGATTTCGAATTTTCGGACATGATTGGAAAAGTTAGAGAAAATTTATTTGCTTTAATTATTAAGATAAAATACCAAGCACCCGAAAACGTTTTTTTTTTCATTTTTCAATCAAAATAAATATCTTTAATGTTCAAAATGTTTTTTCATTTGTTGAAAAAAATATGTGAGGGATTTTTATTTTTAAAATAAATATCTATCAATGATGAAAAAAATAAATATCTTTAACGATAAATATCTTTAACGATAAATATCAGTTCGAAAAAAATTTCAAATGATTGTTTTTTTATTCATACTTTTGTTTTGTTTTCAAAATATTTTTTTTTATTCAAATGAAATTGTTGTTGCTTACAATTTTTTCCATCCGATGAAAAAAGTTCAAAATAATTTTCAACTTTTGAAATAAATATCACAAAAGATATTTATATTTTTATTTCCATCATGATGAAAAAAAATAAAAATATTGATGAAAATAAAAAAATCATGATGGATTTTTATAATTTTTTTGAACATTAAAGATTGTTTTTCGATTGAAATAAATATAAAAAGATTGTTTTTTTAGTATTAAAATCTGGTCTCTGTAAAATACATAAAAATTATATGATTTAAATAAAAATTATTATTCGCAATTAATTTCGAAGTTTCAAAAGTGAGTTAAATTCAAAAATGAACTTAATTTATTATAAATAATAAAATAAAATATAAAATAAATTTCGAACAAATGTCTGAAAATGTATTCAAATAAATAACTGAAATTAAATTTATAGATTTTTAAATTTCTTTTAAATTTTCTATAGTTGGAAATTCGGTATTAATTTTATTTCGAACATGGTTTAAAATTTTCGAAATATTAAAAATAACCTAATAAGCCATTGAACGTATTTACCGTTTATTAAAAGTGTAGTACTTTAATTTCTATATTTAGATTTATACAGCCTATCTTGGACTGAATTTATTATTTATTTTCAAAATTGTATACAAGTTGTTGCTACTCAAGAACCTCTCCCATATAGCAAATACATATACATATCTATATATGTATATGTATGTATTTAATTATATAACTCATTAATAGTTGTAGTATTCAAACAGGCATATAAGTTTAAGTGCTCTTATTAATTAATTATTTATTTTGTTTAATAGTTCTTAGACAAATTAAAATTTTTTTCTTTAGGTGTTTAAAGATTTCCAGCCGTATTGAAAAAATACAAAAAAAAAAAAAAAAATAATAATGTAGGTTTGATAACGAGTTACAAACTTTTTCTTATGCAAATTTACATATAAACAAGTTAGTAACTCTTTATCAAACATACATTAGTTTTTTTGAATACGGCTGTTCTTTATTTTATTTACTTATTAAAAACACATTATTTATTTACAATTTTATTATGATATCAAGATAATATAAATAAATAATTATTTACATAAATATTTATGTTTATAAATATTCTAAATTATTTTTTAACGTACATATGTATGTATGTGACAAGTTTAATAATTTGCAATTAATAAATTGTTGCTGTATTTCAATTTTATTGTTTAAAATAATTATTGTATAATATTATGACTATTATATAATATTTAATGATCATTTTGCAAAATTATGCAAATTAATATCAGTTAAATATAAAAAACATAAAAATGCGATATTACAATTACAATTATAATAAAATAAAAATTTTTATATGTAAGAATCTTTTTAATTAAATTTATATTGTTTGCTATGACTTATATATTTTATTAAAGTGTTTTTATTTTATTTTTTTATTCAAAATGATAGATAAGCTTCTTTTGCACTTAGAATTTTAAATAGTAGTTGCTATTTAGTTTTTGCAAAATACTCCTCCTAGATGGCAAATACTTAGACATACTAAGTATATGTACGTAAATGACAAAGTATTTAGCAGACAAATACAAGTGTAAAAATATTATAAAATATTTTCTGTTTAGATTGTAATGTAATACTATTTTATTTATTTAGGCTCGTAATAACAATTACTTTGAATAAATTTATAAATTTTGTTGTTGTATTTTTAACAACAAGAAAATTATTTTATTTAAAAATTAAATAAGAATATTTTATTACTATTTACATACATATTATTGAATTCTACTATTTTGTTCTATTCTAAACATTGGCGTGTGTGTGACTAGTTTAATAATTTTTTTTTTTTTATTAACAAATTGTCACTACATTTAAATTTGAATGCTTTGAATAGATATAAACAATGTTATTATACACGAGTAGCTATTATCAAATAGTGAATATTTAATCATGCAATTCAATAATTCTTTAATTTTTTTATTTAAATTTTTAAAGCAAATTAAATTTATAGAATTTTTAAATCATGTTCGAAATAAATTTTAAATTTTTAAATTATTATTAGTTGAAAAATTAAGGAAAAAATATTTCCCGTATTTATTAAGACAAATTATACAAACTTTAAAGTAACGAAAAAGATTTCAAAATATAGGAGATTTAAGTAGCTAACAATATTACAATGAAATATAAATTAAATAATTAAAATTTAACAAGTTTTTCTGAATTGAAAAATTACAAATTAATTTAGAATTTTCGAACATCACTGAAAAACATCGAACATCAAGGGAATCAATTTATTATAATTAATACTTTAATTATTGAGATATTTTAAGACAAAATATACAAAAATTATTTAATTTTTTATAAAAACTATGGAGTTTGAAAATTCGAAATTAACTATAAGGTTTCGAAAATTATTAAAAATATATTGGGAATTTAAATTAATACCAATACTAAAAATAAACATAAAATAAATCAAGTTTTATAACATTTTAAAATGTAATTTCGAATTTTCGAAATTGAGTGAAAATTTTATGAAATAATATTTTTTAATTGCAAAGGTATATAAAAATAACAAAAAAAATTAATAAAAATTATTAAGTTCGAAAATTACTTTAAATTTTTCGAACTACAAAATTAATTTCGAATTTTCGAAAATCAATAACTTAATAATTATATGGTAAATATGGATTAAAAAGTACTAAAAAATATAAAATTTTATTTAAATTTTCTAATTTTTCTGTCAAATTTCAAAATTCGAATTTTCGAATTTGACTAAAAAATTAGAAAATTTAAATAAAATTTTAAATTTTTTAGTATTTTTGAATCCATATTTACTTTAAATTTTAAAAATTTTTATTTTATAGCTTTACAGAAGTATTAAAAACATTTTGACACTAATTTTGAAAATTCGAAATTATGTTCGAATTTTCGAACATGACTTAAAAATGTCTAAAATTGAAATTTCTTGCAATATTACAATGAAATATAAATTAATTTTTAGTTTTAGGTGACATTTGTTAAATTCGAATCTGAATTAAACATTTTTAAATTTAAAAAAAATTTATTTTCTTTTAAAAAATTAAAAAAATTTGCTTAATAGAAATATTAAAAACATTTTGATTGATATTTTTTAATTTTAAGTGAGATTTGTGAAGTTCGAAAATTCAATACATATTTCAAATTTTAGTTCTTTTAGTATTTTTTTTATCAATATCAATAAATTTAAATAAACAATTAAATTCCTATTATTTTTTCTAGCATTATAGAAGTGTTAAAAAGATTTTGACACTAATTTCGAAAATTCGAAATTATGTTCGAATTTTCGAACATGTCTTAGAAAAGGCTAAAATTAAATTTTCTTACAATATTACAATGGAATATAAATAAATTTTTAGTTTTACGTGAGATTTGTTAAATTCGATTTTTCTAATTTGACTTAAAAATGTGAAAATTTAAATAAATCTCATTTTTAAGCACTTTTTAATTAATATTAATAAATAATTTAGTTAAAATTATTATTATTATTATTATTATTATGTTTTTGCTTTCAAAAATTAAAAGTTATGTTCGAATTATTTTCCATTATTAAAAAAATAAACTGAATTTTAGAATATGGTTTAGAAAGGTATACAAATAAACCACTTTTCTTTATTTTTCCACAACTTGACCTAGATATTACAACATAAATTACAAAAAATCTCCAAATGTAACCATGAGCTTTAAATATATTTGCCAACAATTAAAAAAAAAAAAAATAAATAATTACTTAAAAAAAATCCCCTTAAAGAAAACTACTAACTATGGTTGCAACTGGTCGTAAATCAAAACTAATAGACTCACAAAATGTTAATACAAGTTTTTTTTTATTATCATTTAAAACATTAGTTACCGGCTTGTTATTGTATGCAAAAAAAAAAAAAAAATAAAATAAAATAAAATAAAATAAAATAAAATAAAATAAAATAAAATAACAGACAGTTAAAACCTCCGCTACTTTACAATCACTTTTTTAATTTTTTTGAACAATAGACATTCCAGATAACGGCATTTTTTTTTAAACATAAAATTCATAACTTTTTTTCTTGACACACGCTTTATATTTTTCCCTCATAATCTTTCACACACCAATAGTTTTTCTTTTCAAAATAAATGATATTTTAATACTTACGAATCTCCTTGCCAATCATAGAACTGAATGGGACCCTTGGTGGTTTCGGCTTTGAAATTTGGTACGGTAGCTCCCAAACGCATTTTGTGGTTTTAAATTTTTTTTAAATTAATAAACACTTGAAAATTATTTCTTACTTCACTGTATGGACTGTTCAACAGTCTGTGCTAGAATGCTATTGATGAAAATAAAATGCTTCTAATATATATAAAGCCGGCTTTCAAATTAATATTATTTACTCGTATTATTTGTTTTTGATTACACACATTCTATATACATCTCTATTTGGACTATTTGACTTCAAATATCTATAGACAAACTAAAAAAAAAAAACAGCTAATAAATGAAGAACAAAATTATCATACAGTTGAAGAGTAGAAAATTGAATAAATAAAGTGAGAGTGTTGAGAGAAATTGTTTTTGTGATCATAAATAATAAAAAAATAAGTAAGAAATCATAGTAGATAAGCTAAAAGGTTTTTATGGTTATATCACTAAAAACAAACAAACATTGGGGGTATATACATATGTATGTATATAAGTTTTGTCCTCTTACTAAAAGTTATTTGAAGCAAATTAAAATATTGACTTATAAGAAATAATAATATTATTACTATTCTAAAGCATGGATCGGCATTCATTATCACCCGGAGGCTGAGTTCAAAATTTAATCTTAAGAAAGTTATAAACTAAGAGTATATTTTCAATTTATATTTAACAAATTTGTATATTTCCTTTAGTTATATACATATTTTGAACAAAGCTGCTTTAGACACCTCAATAAAAACTCTAATTTTAACATGCTCTCTTTGTGCCTTCTAATGTCTCAGGGTTAGTATCCAAGAAAACAAGCTTAGCTATTTATTGGAATAAATTTGCCAAGACATTTAAACATGACAATCTTTAATATTTTTTTTTGGAAACTATAAAAAGTAAATTTCTAATTTTTCATAAAAATGTATATTCCTACTTTTATACGATGAATTTTTAAAGTCACTGTATGTATATATGATGTTTTAACTCAACATATCGCTACAGTACTTAATCAATTTTACTTTCTTGTTTTTTTTTAATGAAAATTCGTGGAAATCTTTAGATAACATTTAAATATAATCTTCGATAACATTACAGTTTGTTTACCCTTTGCACTACATATTGATTTAATATTTTCTATTTAGTGGTGTTTATTATACCTTAAATAAAGACATTTTTTTTTAAATTAATAATCTAAAGTTCTACTCATTTCATTGAATACTACGAGCTACATAAGTTACTAAAAATATGTTAAAAATTATATGCTTTTTTAAAATTATAATTGAAAATTAAGTAATTTCAATAATCAAAATCTATATTTGTCTAATATTACAGTTTCCTCTATAAAATAAATCAAAGTTCATATTGGGTAACTCCCTACATTATGTATATTAAAATTCCATGTTTTATACGATGAATTTTTAAAGTCACTGTATGTATATATGAAAAGTTTTAACTGAAACATATCGCTACAGTACTTAATCAATTTTATTTTCTTGTTTTCTTTATGAAAATTCGTGGAAATCTTTAGATAACATTTAAATACAATCTTTGATAATATAGTTTGTATACGGTTTGCACTATATACTGATTTAATATTTTCTATTAGTGGTGTTTATTATTCCTTAAATAAATATATTTTTTTTTATAAATTAATAATCTAAAGTTCCAATCATTTGATTAAATACTACGTGCTGCATAAGTGACTAACAAAATCTTTAAAAATTATATGCTTTTTTAAAATTATAATTGAAAATTAAGTAATTTCAACATCTGGGTTTTTAATTGCAAAAAGTATTAATTTTCGATTGTAATCAAAATCTATATTTGTTTAATATTACAGTTTCTTCTATAAAATAAATCAAAGTCCATGTTGAGTAACTCCCTACATTATGTATATTAAAATTACACCTTTTATACGATAAATTTTTAAAGTCACTGTATGTATATATGAAACGTTTTAACTCAAACATATCGCTACAGTACTTAATAAATTTTATTTTCTTGTTTTTTTTTATGAAAATTCGTGGAAATCTTTAGATAACATTTAAATATAATCTTCGATAATATTATAGTTTGTTTACCCTTTGCACTACACATGAATTTAATATTTTCTATTTAGTGGTGTTTATTATTCCTTAAATAAATAAATTTTTTTTTTATAAATTAATAATCTTAAGTTCTAATCATTTGATTAAATACTACGTGCTGCATAAGTGACTAACAAAATCTTTAAAAATGATAGATATGCTTTTTTTAAATTATAATTGAAAATTTCACCATTTAGTTTTTTAATTGCAAAAAGTATTAATTTTCGATTATAATCAAAATTTATATTTGTCTTTTATAAAATAAATGTTTAATCAAAGTCCATATTGAGTAACTCCCTACATTATGTGCTGATATAGTAGTCGGTTTATATATTCCGTCTCACTCTCTATCCTTTAGACCAAATCCATTAAAATAAAATAATGCTCTTGTCTTCTGTAAACCGCCACTCATTTGCAACAGTTTCTACATAAATACAAATATAAAAACATATTGATATAAGTTTGTCAACCTGTTTAATTTAAACTATATTTATCTGGTCCCATTGATTTAGAAATATTCATCTGAAAGTTTGTTTGTTGAAATCAACTTTCCGAAAATCCCATATATTTTAGAGATATAATTACTACATATGCATAATCAGCAAAATATGAGTGAAAAAATTGTGATAATCTTATATTTTTGATAGGTTTGTTTTATCTCAAATTTGTTGGAAATATATTTTTCCTTAGTACAGATCCGACTTTTAACTAATTTGTCGACTTTGTTAACTTTTTAAAATTTTATCAGCGAATTAAAATCGGCTAAGTATAAGCCGGATAAAAATGCTACATACATATTAATAACTTTAAACAAAAATCTGTGGGGAGCAGTTTATAATATAGTGTTTTACAAATTTTTCAAGTCATAAAATTAGTTTCCATTACTATTTATATCCTACACCACCATAGGTGGTTGGGGTATTATGTGTTTGTGCTGATGTTTATAACGCATTGAAAAAGTTATCCAACACCCACCTTAAAGTGTACCAATCAACTCAGAATCACTTTTTAAATCGATCTAACGATGTCCGTCCGTCCGTCTGGCTGGCCGGCTGTCCATGTAAACATTGTGCACAAAGTACAGTTCGCAATTTTGAAGATAATTCAATGAAATTTGGAACGTGGGATGAAGGATGAAGCCTATTGAAGTTGGTTATGATCGGTCCATTATTTCACCTAGTCCCCATACAAATGTTCCCCCGGAACAGAGTTTTAACACTCAAAAATGTCTTAAAAATAATATTTTAATGAAATTCGGTACAAAGAAGTTCTGTATAAGTATTAATCTTCGTAACAAATTTTATGAAGATCGGTTCATGATTAATCATAGCTCCCATACAAACCCATCTTCCGAAAATCACTTTAACCTGCATAAATCCCATACGAATGTTAGTATCAAGTAAATATTCGACAAAAAATAAGCTTTAAGTAGAAACTACATGAGAATCGGTCAATAATTTACCATAGCTCCTATATAATTTCACTTCCGGGATTCGCCCTATAGTGCATAAAATCATATAGATGTTATTATCAACGCATTATTCCGTATTTGTATATTTTATTTTACATTTTAAAAGTGTTGGTCTACAATTGGCCATAGGTCTAATATAAATCCCCTTCCCGAATTTTTATGCTTATACACAATGGTGTAGGGTATCATATAGTCGGTCTTGACCGACTACATCTTTTCTTGTTTTTTAATTAAACGATTTCCACAATTCCCATCTGAGACTGAAAAAGCGTATATTTTCTGGATGCCTATAAAAATTGGAAAACATTGGTATTAAACGAGATATCGATCAAAACGCATTTTTAGGCTTTTTGATGCTCCTATGTTCGTCAATTTCTTTATGTAAACTTTATAATCAAAATAAAGGTTGCGGTTTCGAAAATAATTTTATGAAATTTGTTCTATGGGTCTTATGAACCCAAGGAGAAACTTTATTGACATTGTTTGAAATGGGTCCATTATTTAATAAATTAAAAAAGTTCTATGGTAAGAAATTTATAATATGTAATAGTCGACTATACATAGGCTGATTATTTTTTAAAGAGAAGAATATTCCAAATAAATAACCTTTTTCAAAAAAAAAAAAAAAAAAAAAAAAAAAAACTAACTTTGAAGGTTCACCTCTACCTTCCTGACCCACTAGGGCACTATGCACCTCAAAATCAATTTCAGTGATATCTTTAACGATTTAAAAGTTACAGAATTATAATATATATACCCAGCAAAAAACGATGAAGTTCTTCCAAAAAAGAACATTTTCACAACTTCAAAAGTGAAACAAAAATCCATATTTTAAACTTTTTTGGAAGTTCTTAATAATTACTTTCAAATAATTGAAAATAAATTAATTTTTAGCGGGAAAAATTGTAATAATTTCTAAAAAAGTTTAAATTTTACAAATTTTAAAGCATTTCTATTATTATTTAATAGGGCAAAAACAGAATTTTTATTAAAAAATTTTATAAATATAGTTTTAAGAGAAGTGATTCAAAAGCAATGAACAAGAAGTATAAAAGAATAACATCCTACCAAAGACAATCATGGGTTAAAAAAAGAACTTCTGCAGCTCTTTTTCACCACTAAGTACTTCCTTCCAATGACAGCACAATGTTAAAATCATGACTTTTTCAGTTCTTTTCTTGTTGGGTATATAATTTTAAAAAATCGTTTTGTAACCACTGTGAGGCGGGCACTAAGCATTCATATCTTTTTATAAGAGAAATCTTTGATCCAAATTTCGAACCCCTAGGTGGTCCGCTTTTATTAGGCAGATGGACGGACATAACTAGATCAACCCAGGTCTCTAATATGTTACATATGTATGAATGTCAAACATAATATACCCCCATCATTTTTAGCTATAACAAGCGCGAATGTTGTATTCGGCTCGGCCGAATCTATATACCCATCAACAACTTAGTGGGTATAGTGGGCGGACCATTTTTTGTTTCCGAGTTTACATTGGTCTGTGAACTATTTGTTCAAAATTTCGTTGACATTCCACCTTATATGGGAGGTGGGCTGTAAAGTGGGTGGACCACGGCCATTTTTAGTTTCCAAGTTTATATCGACCCTCGAACTATCTGTACAAAATTTCGTTATAGTACATGCTTTTGTTTAAGAGATATCAGCAGAAAAGTATAAAATGAAGGTACAACGGACACCCTGTGTTTCTAGTATTTTGCCCATAACTTTAACTTTGTTTATTACCGATTTTGCTAATTTTCAATACCAAACAAACCTTATATAAGATAAATATTTGAGCCAAATTTCGTCGCCCTAGGTTGTCCCGTTCGAGCCCTATCCTGCTTTCAACAGACAGACAGACGGACATAGTTAGATCGACTCAGAATCTAACCAGGACCCAGAAAATATATACTTTATGGGGTCTTAAATGATTTCTTCGACATGTTACACACGGAATGACAAAATCAATATACCCCCATCTTTTTGATGGTGGGTATAAAAATATATTTGATTTGATGTAAGCTTTTGGGAGCTTACAAGCTACATATTTTAATTTAAATTAACGGATTTTTATACCCATCATAATAAAAGAAATAACCATTTAAGACCCCATAAAGTATACTTAGAAAGTATAGCATATTTGAAATTTTAACTGTCAAACATTATATTTAAATCGGTATTCTCAGTGTGGATCTAAACAATTTTAAAGTTTATAAGCCTTAAAAACTAAATAAAAACATTTAAGGCAACTAAATTTCAAACAATTGGTTTGGAAATAAATTTAAACTCTCAAAACCCAAAAATATAGACAGGCACGGAGAGATGGAGAGATTATACAAAACAAATTTTTATTGTCGCATATCTAAAGAAATATTGCAGCGAAAGTCATAGAATTTTTTTAAAAGTATTTTCATAACAATTGGGAAGATTATACGATAGGTAGGTAGCTTTGGTCCTCACACAAAGTAAACATTAGTTATTGCATATCTAATGAATTATACGAACAGAAAAAATGTTAAAAATGTTTTGGAATGAATTATTTATTTTTTAATTTACATCTACATGAGTCATTCCATTTCCTCACCTCTACCGAATTTGATAAAATTTGGTACAGACCATGGTAGAATTACAAGGTAACGACAACTTTACAAAAACTACAACACCCCATGTATTTTGTTTTTGTATTAATATTTCTCGTGTCAACTTTAATTTTGTCATTTCACATGTTTCTTTACAAAAACACATTTGACATTTCATGTAATAAAAAAAGGGGAGAAAGAAACAATAATACAAAAGTAAACAAAATATGCCAACAAATTAAAACATAAACAACAATTTGACGCTTCAGGTTTTAAAACACAAGCCGCCATATTGATTTCAAAAAGAGAAAATTCTCAGCTGTTTAGATGTCGCTACCTTTTTAATCTACCTTGGCTCTAACTAAAATTCGCGAGATACGGACTAAATTTGATACCTTTAATATGACATCTCAATAAATCTTATATCATAAATACTTTGAGAGTTATTTGTAATTTTGTGTATACAACTTTGTGAATATTTTAAATTAATGAAATTATCTGAATTATTTTGAATTAGTCTTAGTTTTGACAAGCATAATGATTGTACCAAATATCATTAAATTCGGAGAGGTAAAGTCTAAAATTGTTATTCTTGGTGTTGGTTTTAAATGGAATGACTCACATGTAAAGTAAATTTTGATTCTATGATTATGATTTAATTGATGGTTGGTGATAAAGGTGTATATGTCGCATTGTCGCTTCAATTGTAATTTATCTTGAAAAGTGAATAAGTTTCATTTTAAAGCTAAATAACTAAAGCTTTACTATATATACACTTACTATCCACACTTTAATAAAAGCTCTTTTTACAAAATTAACTGTTAAAATTAACTCTCTTTATAATCATATTTCTCTCTTTCACTTTTAATTTCAGTTTTCATTGTTATTGTTTTGCAAACAAACAGCCTACAAATTACAACATTGCACGTGTATTAGTTAACGGTTAGATTTATATTTATTATCTGTAGTATTGTTGTTACTTTTATTGTTTTGTATTTTCTTTTTCTATTGAATGAATGCTCCAACAAGTTTTTTCTCAAGTTTATGTTGTTGTTTGTAATGTTGTTGTCCTGTTGTAAGTTGGCTGAGTAATTTTAACATTTAGCCGCAGGTAGACAACAATGTCACACAATGTAACTTATTTCTTTACTCGATTTATTGTTCATTATTAAGTTGACTGACAAACTGACTGACTGAAAAAATAAACTTTTATTATTTGTTGTTTTTTGTTGTGTTAATACTTTTTTTAGGGTACGAGTACTCATTACTATTGTGTGGATTACAATTACAATTGTTAAGGAGTACTTTTGTATATAAAAAAAATCATTATTTTGTTTTCTTTTTATTATTTTAGTTACTTTAACATGAGTGACTGTTGGAGGATTTTATTTTTATATTTTTAATGTTTTCATTTATTTATATACATATATCCTATACAATTTGTTTAATAAATATGTTTTTAAATATAATGTGTAGGCTGTTTTATCGGGGATTTTCTATTGAAATAAGTCTTTTTCTACAGAACAGATTTAAAATACACCGAAAACTGCTTAACAGTTAGGTTGTGAGATTGTTTTCCAGAGACAAACGGATATAATGACCACATCTAGTAATTAAATTACATTTTTCAGATGTAGGCCCAGCTTTCGTTTTAAAAATTATTTGTGGCTGAACTGATTTTAAATAGCACTATGAATACTACTATTCCAGTTATGTATTAGTAAGGAAGTAATGATGTCACCCATGACAGTAGACAAACGTTCACAAAAGATTTACTGCCGTATAAAAAAATTTATTTGCAAAAACGTTTAATAACTAAAACTTTAAAAAAAATTTAAACTTTAAAAAATTACACATTTTTGGTGTTTTTTTCCAAAAAAAACTGGTAACATTCTTTCACTTCTAAAATATTTTTTTGTTCAAGATTATATAGTTTTTTTATGTTTTCAAAAGAAATCTTAACGCAAATTCATGCAAAGTAAAACACTCAAACTATCTGTACAAAATATCGTTATCTTACATGATTTTGTTTAAGAGATATCAGCAGAAAAGTATGAAATGAAGCTACAACGGACACCCTGTGTTTCTAGTATTTTGGCCATAACTTTTTTGTTTATTAACCGACAAATATTTGAGCCGAATTTCGTTCCCCAACGTTGTCCCGTTCGAGCCCTATTCTGCTTTCAATAGACGGACCGACGGACGGACATAGCTAGATCGGCTCAGAATCTAACCAGGATCAAGAAAATGTATACTTTGTGGGGTCTTAAATGATTCTTTCGACATGTTACACACGGAATGACAAAATCAATATACCATCCATCTTTTTGATGGTGGGTATAAAAACTTTGTATGTTAAAACAGTATTTTTGCATACATTTTCTTGACAAAGAAGGTTTGTTGGCCTTAAAGTGTTGGGTAACTAATGGAAGCTGGAACGCTTGGATAATTTAGTAAAGTCTTGAGTTTATATGGTCTCCACCAGGGTAAATCTAATTAAAAGCACGCGGTCAATATAAACGACTCATAACTTTTACAGTTATGCATGGTAATACACTGCACCGGTGTGAGCAAGACGCAAATTTCTCGAAGGCCGAACAACAAAAACCCGCCTGGCTGTACTTAAGAGATAATTACCGCGACGCGAGAGCTGTCCCCCAACCCAGAGCTACTTTACGACTGATAAGTACATAAATTATTTATAGAATTGTATACATATGTTCTTTTTAGTGTTGCATTTAGAAGGAAAAACTTAAGTCTTTCATCACTAGTGGTTGACAATGTGATACAAATTTTTATAAAGCATTTTTTCATAATTTGATTCAGATAAAATTTTTGAGAAATATGTCGTTTTAGTTGACAACATCATCGTTTTAGTTGAAGATATTAACAACATTTTCTCGGAATTTCAGGGAAAAAATTAAAAAAATAATAATAATAAAAAATAAAATAAATAAATAAACAGATTTTGTGGTAGAAAACAGTTTGTATGCGGAAAAAAATGATTTTGTGATGATTCTGGGGTTCAAAATTGTTTTTGTGGTGAAAATTATTTTTTGTGATGAAAAACTGTTTCTGTGGTGGAAAATCGAATCTGTGGAAAAAAAAAAAAAATTATTATGTAGTGGAAAGCAGTTTTTGTGGTAAAAGACAAGTTTTGTGGTGAAAATTTATTTGTGGTGAATAAAAAAAAAAAAAAAAAAAATTGTTTTCTGATAACAAATTGTTCTTTTTTAGTTAATGATTGTTATTTGTGATGAAAAGAACTTTTTGAAGGGTATACTTAATTTTGTGGTGAAAAATGTCTTTTTTGTGGAAAACTTATTTTGTAGCAAAACAAAGATTTTTATTTAAAAATTGAAATTTGTGGAGAAAACTTACATTATGAGAAAAAATGTAAGTAATTTTTGTGGAAAATTAATTTTGTGGTGAAAAACTTCTTTCGTAATGAAAAATATTGATTTTGTGGTGAAACTTTCGTAATGAAAAACTGATTTTTTTGTGCGAAATCATTTATGTGGTGAAAAATTTTTATTTTTTCTTATGGAAAATTAATTTTTGTTAAAAAAAATATGATTTTGTTATGAAAAACTAATTTTGTGATAAAATATAATAATAATAATAATATATAATAATTTTATGGTGAAAACTGCTTTTGTTGTAAAAAATTGACTGTGGTGAGAAAATAGTTTTGTCATAAACACTTTTTTTTTGTGACAAACAAATGAATTTGGGGAACAGATTTGGTGGTGAAAAATTTAATTATGATAAAAAATTAGTTTGTGGTAAGAAGTATAGATAATTTTTTGGTTAAAAATATATTTTGAGGTTAAATACGTATTTAGTGGTGATTTTTTTGTGATGAAAAAGTGATTTTGTGGTGAAAATTGGGTTTAGATTAAAAAATTGGGTTTAGATTAAAAATAAAAAATTTTGTGGTTTTGTGGTGAAAAACAGTTTTCGTGGTAATTTTTTTTAGAAAAAAGTGGTTATGTGTTGAAAACATCTATTTTTTTATTGTTTAAAATACACATTTAGTGGTGAAAATGTTCTTTTTTATTGGTGAATAAGTGATTTTGTGGTGCAAAATTTAATTTCTGGGTAAAAGATTGATTTTGTGGTGAAAATTGGGTTTAGATTTTTTTTTGTGAAAAACAGTTTTCGTGAATTTTGTGTTCAAAAAATCGTTTTTGTGACGAAAAACTGATTATGAGGTGAAACTGTTTTTGTAGTGAAAAACAGCTTTGTGGTGAAAAACAGATTTTGTGATGAAAAAAATGCTTTTGTGGTGAAAAATTTAATTCCAACAAAAACAAAAAATGATTTGTGATTGTTTTTTTTATACCCACCATCAAAAAGATAGGGGGTATATTGATTTTGTCATTCCGTGTGTAACATGTCGAAGGAATCATCTAAGACCCCACAAAGTATATATTTTCTGGGTCCTGGTTTGATTCTAAGTCGATCTAGCTATGTTCGTCCGTCTGTCCGTCTGCTGAAAGCAGGATACAAGGATACATTGAACGGGACAACGTAGGGGGACGAAATTTAATAAACAAAAAAGTTATGGGCTAAAAACTAGAAACACAGGGTGTCCGTTTTATACTTTTCTGCTGATATTTCTGCAACAAAAGCATGTACGACAACGAAATTTTGTACGTATAGTTCGGGGATCGATATAAACTCGGAAACCGAAAATGGGCGTGGTCCGCCCACTTTACCGTCCACCTCCCATATAAGGTGAAAATCGACGAAATTGTGTTCAAATAGTTCAAGGACCAATGTAAACTCGGAAACAAAAAATGGGCGTGGTCTGCCCACTTTACCGCCCCCTCTCATATAACGTAAAATTTGAAAAAGTTGATGGTGGGTATATAGATTCGGCCGGGCCGAATATTCGCGCTTGTTTTTTTTATTTGAAATAATTTGACCTTGCTGTAAAAAAATCAGTTTGTGGTGAACCACAAGTCTTATGGTGAAGAACTGATTTAGTGGTGAAATATTATTTATATGGTAAAAAATGTTTTTTTTTTTTTAATGGAAAAGAGATTTTTTAGTTGAAAAAATTATTTTGTGGTGAAAAAATTGATTCTGTAGTGAAAAAATCATGGTAAAAGAGAAAAAAAGATACAGTCGGTCAAGCCCGACCATATGATACCCTACACCATTGTTTACATCAAAATTCGGGAAGGGGTCCTTAATTGGACTTGGGGCAAATTGTGGACCGATACTCATATTAAGTGTAAAAGAAAACATAGGAATACAGAATATTATGTCGATACTTACATTTATAAGAATTTATTCACTTTTGGAAGCTATGGTAAATTATGGACCGATCTTCATAAAATTTTGCACTATCATTTATGCTCATATAAAACTTATTTGTGTCGAATATTAACTTGATACTTACATTTTAATGGGATTTATGTCCTTTAAAGTGATTTGCTGAAAAGGGGTTTATATGGAAGCTATGGTCAATTATGGACCGATCTTACTGAAATTCAGCAAACAGATTTAGACTTATACAGAACTATATGTACCAAATTTCATGAAAATATTGTTATATTTAATGGATTTGTGATCGTTAAACCCTTTTCCGGGAGGACATTTGTATGGGGGCTAGGTGAAATAATGAACCGATCATAATCAGTTTAAATAGGGTTCGTCCTTGGCTTAATAGAAGATAGTGTGCTAAATTTCATTGACTTATCTTTAAAATTGCTTGATTACAAGGTTTACATGGACAGACGGTCAGACGGACGGACGGATATCGTTAAATCGACTCAGGAAGTGATTCTGAGTAGAATGGTATACTTTAAGGTGGTGGTCTGATGGTTTTTTCTATGCGTTACAAACATCAGCACAAACGCATAATACCCCAACCACCTATGGTGGTGTAGGGTATAAAAATTAAAAAAGATATTTTAATAAAAAACAACAACTGATTTCGTGGCGAAAAAATTTTTTTCGTGTAAAATTTGATTTTGTGGTGAAAAATTGTTTTTGTGTTGAAGAACAGAATTTACGGCGAAAAACAGTTTTCGTGGTGAAAAAATCAATTGTACTGAGAAACTGTTTTTTTTTTTTTTTTTTTATTGAAAAATTTAAAATTAGTTTTGTGTTAAAAGAATAAAAAAAAACATTTTATTTTATGGTGAAAACTGATTTTATGGTGAAACATCAATTTGTGGTAAACAAATTATTTTGTCTTAAAGACTATATTATAAGGTGAAAAATAATTTTGTGGTGAACTATCTTTTTGGTGTTAAAAAAATGAATTTGTGGTGAAAAACGTATTTTGATGCAAAAGTTTGTGTTGAAAATGTGAATTTGTGTGTTTTTTGTCCTGAAAAACTATTAAAAAAAATAGATTTTGTGGTGAAAATCTGGTTTTTAGTAAAAAATATTTTGTACACAAAAAATGATTTTGTTGTAATAAACTGAAGCAGTGTTGGTGAAAAAGTGTTTTCAAGGCGAAAAATTGGTTTTGTCTTGAAATATTATTTTTTGATGAAACTAGTTTTTTTTTTATTTTTCATCAAAGTTAGTTCTGTGGTAAATTACTGTTTTTGTGGTAAATATTTTTTTTTAGTTTTATTATAATAATTTTTTTGTTTATTATTTTTTTTTTTTAAATTTGCTTTTAATAAAAAACGATTATTTCTATGGCCATATAAGCAAAGCTTTCAATTGTACCATAAAAAAGTCCCACATATTAAACCCTCTTGTTTATCTCTGTTATACAGTTATGTTGTTTTCTTTTCTTTTATTACAAAGCAGGAGCAGTGGGGGAGGATAAAAAATATGTTACGAAGGATTGCACTCTTTTAAGTTAACATTGAATGTTATATGAATATATTGCCGTTGTTGTAGTTGTTGCTACTGTAAACATTTTTATGTTGTTTTTATTGTTATTTTCATTTGAGGGAAAACTGTTGTAATATGCCGTCTTACCAGTTTAATTTTACTTTCTTTAGTAGTAAAAGTTCAGCGCGCGCGTTTAGATCAAATTTCTAAGCGATAACAAAATAAATAAAACGAAAGTTTTAAATATTTAAATAAAATTTGAAGAAAAAAATGAATAAAATATAAAAATAACAAATATTAAATTAAGTAAAAATTAAAAAAAAAATAAATAATTCCAAATAAAAAAAAAATAAAAAATATATCCGTAGCTGTAATATAAAATTAAAAAAAATAAAAATATAAATATTTTCTCATACATTTTTCAAAAAAATTTCTCATTGCAATTAAAGTTTAGTTTAAAATCTTAAAATGCTGTTTTCAAGAGAGTGATTATTGTGTGTGTTGTTTTTGTTTTCTTCATAAATTTTGCAAATTATTATAAAATTCATTGTTGTTGTACACTCGAGTACATAATCGTACAATTTACATAGAATTTTGTATATTTTTTTTTGTTTGTTTTTGATCCCATTCAAAAAGTATTGTTTTCTATATTGTTTTGTATTACAACAATTACAAAAGAAATAAAGTGTCATCAAATTTACGTGTCAAAAAAACACAACAACAGTTACAACAAATAACAACAACAAAAGCAGTAATAACATCAAATAAAAATTTGTCTGAAAATACAACAAAATTTAATCAATATTGACAGAAAAACAATAGAAAATAATAAAAAATTAAAGAAAATAGTTGTATAAATAATACAAAAAAAGAAAAAAAATTGGTAAATTTACTTAGTAATATCGATTTTCATTTACATTTATTATTTATTTAGATGATCTAAAAATATTTTTTTACTCACATACATATGTATGTATGGTGGCATTTGATTTTTTATGTGAATTAAATAAAGCCTTTTTTGTTAAAAGAAAAAAAAAAAAAAATAGAAAAAAATGTGTGCATTTCTTTAGGCATTTAAAATTTATAGAAAACTTTCTTTGAATTTTATACCTTTCTTTGTTGTCAATTTTTTTTTTTGTTGTTTTGAAGGAATATGTCAAAGTCGTATTTAACTAAAAATGGCCTCTGAATTTAATAAGAATTTTAAAGGGTTTTTTACAAAACCTTATTTTCATACAAAAAAAGAAAAGTAATTAAGGGAAAATTTTACCACAATAACATACGGTCATACTAAGAAAATATTAACAAGCTTATTCGATTGATCTTTGTAATTTTTTATTTACATATATTTTTTTACTTAAATTAATTAAATTATAATATAAGTAAATTATATTTGATTTTATTTACTTTTATAAATGTTAGATTTTTTTTCAAAATATAGATTTTGATTATTTCATTTAATATTTGCCTAATATGACTTTATTTTAAACACATTTTTAAAGGAAATTCAACATAAAATTAAAGAATGTTTAAACTTTTTATAGTCGTGGTTATAAATATTCATAATATTTCGTATACATAACCTTAAATTCAGAATGAAAAATATATTTAGTATTAAGTAACTTTTCCAAATATAATGCAAATTTTTTTAATATTCTTCAGCATAAAAATATTATTTTAAACCTGAAATATGTTTCAAAAAATTTTCATTTTTCAAAGAAAATACATTTAACTTAAAATCATGGATCATATTTTAGTACTAAAAGAACCAACTATTTATTTTTTTTTATTTCAATCGAAAAACAATCTTTGGTATTTAAAAAAATAATATAAATTCTTTTAAATTCATCAATAGTTTACTTTTATCATTACGATCGTAATAAAAAATATAAATATTATTTGCGATATTTATTACAAAGTTAAACGTTACATAGATTGACAAATTTAAAAAAAAATAAATTGTGTGCGTTAAGGAATATCTCAGTCAATTCGGTTACATGTAGGGTTTTTAATTTCCCGACCTTTTTCAACTCCCGGGAAACGGGATTTTATTTTAGACATTCCCGGGAAATCCCGGGTATTCGGGAAAAATACAATATTGTCCAAATAAGAAAAACTATACTTTTCATACAATTTGCACGCAAATACAAGAATCTATTAAAAATATATGTTTGAAGACCACATTTTTGTTATAATATTGTAAAGAATTTCCAATATGTAAATATTAAAAATTATTTAAAAATACTTCTGTTCGATTATTAATAAATTTAATATTTTCAAGCCCCACCAAAATATTTCCGAGTGCTCGGATTTGTAATAGTACCTTATTTTTATTGTCAAGGATTTGTTTTGTATAGAAAAATATTGATTTGAGTTGAGAGATAATTTTAAATTTGTTTAAAATTCTTGTTTAATCTACGCTATATTTGAGACAAGGAACAAGAAATACGTAAAATTAAATGCGATACATTTGTAGATTTGTGGAATTTATCTCTGGAGTTTTGATTTGTCTTTTCAGAATTATAGACAATTTATATAGTGTATTTCTTTAGTTATTCTTTTTAATGAAATGTGTTCACAGAAAAAAAATATTAAAAAATATAATTTTTTAATAAAATTATTAATCAACTTTATATTGGAATTTAATTATATGATTTATTAATATAATTAATGTTCTAATTGGTTTTCAGTTTTGTTTTCTAATAAATTGACAGGTGTTAATAAAATGTAAAGAAAAATTAAATATTTGTCTATAAAAGTACAGAAATAAAATAAATTTAAGTAAATTTTCAAAAATTTTCAGTTCATTGCATCTATTTAAGGAAAAGAAGTAATAATAATATCAGCTATTCTAGTTATTAATATTATCATTTTGATTATTGGAGCAAAATCAATTAAAAATTAATTAATATTACAAATTTCGTAATTGAAGTCCATTTTTACTTTTTTTGTGTTGTTTTAAAAACTCTTTAATTTTTGTTTAATAAAATTATGAATAGAAATATTTTCGAAGCGAGATGAAATGCATTAATTACATTATCAGATAATTGATTTCTGAATTTATTATAATAGAAATACATATTGCTACAAAAAAAATATTTTTCCCACTAAAATTTTCTATAAAAACTACCAAAATGTACCAACATTTGAAATAAACAAATTTTGCAAAAAATTATATTTGAAAATTAATGCAAGCAAAACGTTCAATAATAAAAATTAAAGATTAATAACTCCCTGTAAAAAATAAATATAAATTTTTGATAAATTAAATTGTTCACATCTTCGAAAATATCCTTTTTAAAAGGGAAAATAAATAATTTCAGTTTAGAACACTTTCAAGAACATTTGCGGGTGAAAAGGTTATTTATTTTTTTTTTTAAGTTTTTGTTCGTTTTTTGCTGAGGTTTTATTCTAATTATATTTCTTTCGATAAAAATTTAGGTTATAAAGCATTCTACCAAAAACTCAAAATATTAGGAAGAAACCAACCAAACTACCAAACCTTCAAAGATTAAAATAAATCTACCAATTTTGGTCCAAACGATGTTCGGATGTTTTAAATATGTAGGAAGTTTTATTTATTTTTTTCTAGTACACTCAGGTCTGATTTGAGACGTTTCAATTTGCGTCGTTATGATTTCGGTATGCGTCGCTATAATTTCGATTTGCGTCGATATATACAACATATCTTTTCTTTGGAAGTTAAAGTAAATGTATGTGAAAAATTTATTGCTTCATTAGTTTCTTAATAAATACTCTGTTTTTAATTTTTTTTTTAGAAAATCTAAATAGAAAATACCTTTAAATTCACCAATTTGTACAAAAAAAAACTACTCTTTTTTTTATTAAATATGTACTAACATCTTTCCTGTTCAAATATTTTTAAACTTTTTGATTCGATTTGCTTAGTGTATTTGTATAGATCGAACTGGATGCACGGCAATATTGTATTTTCTTAATTATGATAAATCAATGTTTTTTATAGAATTTTTGAATTTTAAATTGGTAAAATTGTACATTTTTTAGCAGTGTTTAATTCCCGGGATTCCCGACAAAAAATCCCGGGAATCGGGAAGTGAAAAATTGCTAAAATTCCCGGGAATTTCGGGGATAAAAACCCTAGTTACATGTTATTAATATACACTAAGCCTCTAAGCAATTTTTTCAATTGACTCCAATTCTCGTGATAAATAGCGATTTAAAAAATTAAGTATTCCAGCAAAAAAAGAACATTCAAAGAAGTCAATCAGAAGCTGAACATGTGATCCAGAAGTAGTGCAAATTCGGATCATTTCCAATGAATTTAACATAGGCTTGTTATTGGAGGATATTCTCTTTTTTGACACCTATTCACTTAATAAGAAGTCATGTTCCCGATTTCATGACAAATTTATTTTTTTTTTGTTGTTTTAAATCAGTGCAAGGAATGTAATTTAAATTACTTCGCATAGAAACAAATGTCATTTTTGAAGATATTTTTTTTATGGTAAATATTTGCGATAACAAAAATCGTTCATCAATGTTTTGCAATAGTAAACTTCATTTGAATCGCTTTTTAATAACATATGCGGATGCTGTTTAAATAACTTTTTAAGAAGAAGAAAACAGTAATGAAAAAGTACTTCCTCAAAAATGATTTCCATTTATTTTGTCTGGGACATTGTACCATACATTGCACAGTGGGGCAGAATTGAAAATTTTTGGAAATAAGTCTGTAATTTCTGATCGGCTGGTTGGATTTGCATGAAATTTGTTACAGGCTTAGCACAGGAGTGTACAATGTTAAGTTTGGAAGTTGGACCCAACAGACCCCTCAGGGGCGGAGCTAAAGGGACTCAAAGTTGGGTACATCAGACATAGAAAATTTTTAATCGATTGCCAAATTTTTGTTTCTCATCCGATTTCAAATATATATATATACAGTGCTGTGCAGAACAAAAGCAACAAAATTAGGGTAAACCTAAGAATAGTTTTATTTATTAGAATATTTGGTTTACAACAAAAATAATTTTACGAAATTAATACATATTTAAGAATTAATAAAAACACAAGCGTTTAAAAAACTTTAACTTTGTCCATTAACAAAAACTGAAATAAAACACTACAATCTTCATATAGGAGTGTGAACAACAATAGCAACATATTCATATTTTGCTTCATTTTGTTCTATAATTTTCATTTTCCGTAAAATTTAGTACTTTTAATGCGATTAAATTGTTAAGTGATTTCTCTAGAATGATTTCCATTTGAATTTGTTGACTAAAAAACACTTTGGACTGCACTAATCTTGAGGCTTCATAAAAAATCTTCCACAGATCTAGCGTCTGAATATTAGACCACATGGTTAAAAAAATGTTAAGCAAACATTTTAAGCAATGACGTTTAATCCAATCCTTCAAAAGTTTTAAAATATATTTAGCATTTTTTCCATGAATTAAAGAAGATATTTCACTATAAATGACGAAATTTCTATGCTTTTTAATAACCTATTAACCTAAAAATATCAAAATTTCATTAGATTTCTAAGAAAAGGATATAGTTTTTTGTCTAGAATTCAAGTACAGTCATTATTACATCTTTTCTCTGCACAAAATCATTTTTTGGAACTGTGCGGTTTAAAATGTACACCTTGACAGTATACAGGGTTGAGCGACGTTGCCTATCCGGTCATAGTGGATACATATAAATATTGTTTTAAATTAAATAAAGTACTTTTCTTTTTTAATATGATTAATTTTGTTAATTTCAGGATGAAAGTAAAGTATTTATAAGAAATTATAAATTGTTTCTTGTATAAAAACAGAAATAAAAAAATGTCCCTTTATTGAATAAACTTTTCAGTGAGCAGTGCTATATTGCTTAGCCTGTAACTTCTTTAAATGCTTTCAATGGATTTTGAGTATAGTATATATTAAACCTTAGAGACTCTATAACCTATTTATGCAGACAAATCCATTTATGTGACGTGTTTCCTATTTCTTTTTAATAATATCTGAACGAAGTTTTTAGCGGAAGTCCTTTTACATGCACTGAAAAGTCATAATTTTTTAAATTGTGCTTCCAAAAAAAATTTGTTTACCTTAATTAAACAGTATTCTGTAATTTGTATTATAAAAAAAACGTTACTTTCCACTTTTCTTATTCCAAATAAACTAAAAATTTATTGTATCAGCCTATATTGTCACAAATCATATTTCTTATTAAAAAAATTATAAGTAAAAGAAAAAACAACAAAAATATGTGTAAATAATGCTGTATTCAGATATTTTTACTATAAAACTGCCATTTACTTAAAAAAATAGCAATACATTTTAAATTTTTGTGTCAATTTTTACAATTGGAAATTTTATTGCTTTTGATATGCACATTTTCATATAGAGAACATACAATATTTTTATCGTTTTTGCGAAAAGAAAGAAAATCACATCTTCTAAGGTACAAATATTTGTTAGTACCCAAATGTGTTAACAACGTATGAAATCAGTTTTGTTCTAAATTTAATACTTTAAAAAATATTTCAACATTTAAAATAACTTTAATTTCGTTGCTTATGTTCTGTACAGCACTGTATATGTATATTATTGTAGGCACTGATAAGACCTACAAAAAACATGTTCGCATGTCCTATTTATCTCTTATAGTTTTTGAGTTATTTGCGTTAGAATTTTTAAGTACTTCAATTTTGCATGTTTTTGGTCCAGTTTTTTTTCATATATATCATAGTATTTCCGACCGATTTTAAATAAAATTTTTACAAAAAACAGCATAGAACTGGATATAAAGAATTCAAAATTGGTTATATTATTTTTATTTTTGTATAACTTAATTTATATAGATTTTCTTGTTTCCACAGGTTTTAACTTAAAAGTTTGTAATTTCTCGTTCTCATTACTTTTTGGCCTTTTTTAAGATTTTGTAATAAATTTATAAGTAGCACGTCTGCCAGCAACTTGACCCAATGAAAATTCGCTTTATTTTGAAATTATTTTTTCGTTATTTTTGAACGCTAAATCCTTTTTATTAAGCATTTCCAAATTTTCGTGTGATTTTTCGCTTTTATATGAATTTGTATACCCTGCACCACCATAGGTGGTTGGGGTATTATGCGTTTGTGCTGATGTTTGTAACGCATAGAAAATGTTATCCAACATCCACCTTAAAGTATACCAATCGACTGAGAATCACTTTTCAAATCGATCTAACGATGTCCGTCCGTCTGGTTGGCTGTCCATGTAAACCTTGTGCACAAAATACAGGTCGCAATTTTGAAGATAATTCAATGAAATTTGGCACGTGGGACTTTTATTATACAGGAATTGAAATTGGTTGGGATCAGTCCATTATTTCACCTAGACCCCATACAAATGTCCCCCCGGAATTAAGTTTCAACACTCAAAAATGTCTTAAAAATAAGAATATTTTAATGAAATTCGGTGCAAAGTATCAATCTTTGTACCAAATTTTATGAAGATCGGTCCAAAATTAACCATAGCTCCCATATAAACCCCTGTTCCGAAAATCACTTTAACGTGCATAAATCCCATACTAATGTTAGTATAAAGTTAATATTCGACACAAATAAGTTTTATATAAGTAGTTTTATATAAGTAGAAACAATATTGCCAAATTTTATTAGAATCGGTCCATAATTTACCATAGCTCCCATATTAAACCAATTCCGAGAATCGCCCTAAAGTGCATAAAATCAAGTAGATGTTAGTATCAACGCATTATTCTATATTTGTATATTTTATTTTACATTTAGTAAAAGTTTTGGTCTAATATAAGTACTCTTCCCGAAATTTTATGGTCATACACAATGGTGTAGGGTATCATATGTTCGGTCTTTGACCGAATATAACAAGCGCGAATGATATATTCGGCTCGGCCGAATCTATATATCCACCACCAACTTTTTCAAATATAACGTTATATGAGAGGTGGGCGGTAAAGTGGGTAGACCACGCCCATTTTTGGTTTACAAGTTTCTATCGACCCTCGAACTATCTGTAAAAAATTTCGTTATCGTACATGCTTTTGTTTAAAAGATATCAGCATGACTTAATAAACTTTAAAGTGGCATAGTTTCGGTTCTGTAAAAGATATTGATTTCAATCTTTCAAAAGAAGAATAATGTCAGCTAAGCAAAGTAATTTAGATGAAAAAAATCGAGTTTATACTTTTTCTGATTTTTTAAATTAAAGTAAAATTTTTGTTAAAAATTGGTTTTTTGACAAACTATAAATATTTATCTGTAATAAAATCTTTGTTATTAAAGATATCTTAACGAAATTTTCGGTGAATATAGATATTATTGTATAAAATGAGAAAGTGAAAAAAACTTTAAGATTTTTATAAAAGTAATCTAACAATTTCCAGAAAAAAAACGCCGAAAATCTCAAAAATGGGTTTTTTTCACACTTTCGGCTATAAAATCCAATTTTTTTCGAAGTCCCGTAGATTTTGATTGAAAACTTTTATCAACATATTACAGATTCTTAAACTACATTCTGTTTGACGATTCTTGCTTTGAAATTTGAGAAAATATAGACTAAAGTCAAAACTTTCAAATAAAATGGGTCAAATTCGGGAGGATGTGTATCTTGACCACTTAAGTTATTGGGCTTGATTTTATTTTAAAATCTTCTCTGTGAAGATACCTTTCAGAAAAGTATAAAATTGTTATATGTTCTTAAAGAAAATTTTATTTTAGAGAAAAAAGAGTGTAGATACTTTTTCGACCAAAAGAAAAAACACAAAAAGTCGTCATTTTTGCAATTTTCAAATTCAAAATCGTTTATTTTTGGACTCGGTAAAGATATTGACTTAAATTTTTTTTTTCACTAGCTAATTAAAGAACAAAATTATCTATAGAATAAAAAAATTTAAGTCAATATCTTTACCGAGTCCAAAAATAAACGATTTTGAATTTGAAAATTGCAAAAATGACGACTTTTTGTGTTTTTTCTTTTGGTCGAAAAAGTATCTACACTCTTTTTTCTCTAAAATAAAATTTTCTTTAAGAACATATAACAATTTTATACTTTTCTGAAAGGTATCTTCACAGAGAAGATTTTAAAATAAAATCAAGCCCAATAACTTAAGTGGTCAAGATACACATCCTCCCGAATTTGACCCATTTTATTTGAAAGTTTTGACTTTAGTCTATATTTTCTCAAATTTCAAAGCAAGAATCGTCAAACAGAATGTAGTTTAAGAATCTGTAATATGTTGATAAAAGTTTTCAATCAAAATCTACGGGACTTCGAAAAAAATTGGATTTTATAGCCGAAAGTGTGAAAAAAACCCATTTTTGAGATTTTCGGCGTTTTTTTTTCTGGAAATTGTTAGATTACTTTTATAAAAATCTTAAAGTTTTTTTCACTTTCTCATTTTATACAATAATATCTATATTCACCGAAAATTTCGTTAAGATATCTTTAATAACAAAGATTTTATTACAGATAAATATTTATAGTTTGTCAAAAAACCAATTTTTAACAAAAATTTTACTTTAATTTAAAAAATCAGAAAAAGTATAAACTCGATTTTTTTCATCTAAATTACTTTGCTTAGCTGACATTATTCTTCTTTTGAAAGATTGAAATCAATATCTTTTACAGAACCGAAACTATGCCACTTTAAAGTTTATTAAGTCATGCTGATATCTTTTAAACAAAAGCATGTACGATAACGAAATTTTTTACAGATAGTTCGAGGGTCGATAGAAACTTGTAAACCAAAAATGGGCGTGGTCTACCCACTTTACCGCCCACCTCTCATATAACGTTATATTTGAAAAAGTTGGTGGTGGATATATAGATTCGGCCGAGCCGAATATATCATTCGCGCTTGTTATATTCGGTCAAAGACCGAACATATGATACCCTACACCATTGTGTATGACCATAAAATTTCGGGAAGAGTACTTATATTAGACCAAAACTTTTACTAAATGTAAAATAAAATATACAAATATAGAATAATGCGTTGATACTAACATCTACTTGATTTTATGCACTTTAGGGCGATTCTCGGAATTGGTTTAATATGGGAGCTATGGTAAATTATGGACCGATTCTAATAAAATTTGGCAATATTGTTTCTACTTATATAAAACTACTTATATAAAACTTATTTGTGTCGAATATTAACTTTATACTAACATTAGTATGGGATTTATGCACGTTAAAGTGATTTTCGGAACAGGGGTTTATATGGGAGCTATGGTTAATTTTGGACCGATCTTCATAAAATTTGGTACAAAGATTGATACTTTGCACCGAATTTCATTAAAATATTCTTATTTTTAAGACATTTTTGAGTGTTGAAACTTAATTCCGGGGGGACATTTGTATGGGGTCTAGGTGAAATAATGGACTGATCCCAACCAATTTCAATTCCTGTATAATAAAAGTCCCACGTGCCAAATTTCATTGAATTATCTTCAAAATTGCGACCTGTACTTTGTGCACAAGGTTTACATGGACAGCCAACCAGACGGACGGACATCGTTAGATCGATTTGAAAAGTGATTCTCATTCGATTGGTATACTTTAAGGTGGATGTTGGATAACGTTTTCTATGCGTTACAAACATCAGCACAAACGCATAATACCCCAACCACCTATGGTGGTGCAGGGTATACAAATTCATATAAAAGCGAAAAATCACACGAAAATTTGGAAATGCTTAATAAAAAGGATTTAGCGTTCAAAAATAACGAAAAAATAATTTCAAAATAAAGCGAATTTTCATTGGGTCAAGTTGCTGGCAGACGTGCTACTTATAAATTTATTACAAAATCTTAAAAAAGGCCAAAAAGTAATGAGAACGAGAAATTACAAACTTTTAAGTTAAAACCTGTGGAAACAAGAAAATCTATATAAATTAAGTTATACAAAAATAAAAATAATATAACCAATTTTGAATTCTTTATATCCAGTTCTATGCTGTTTTTTGTAAAAATTTAGCAAGTATTTTAAGAGATCTTAACATTTGAAATTTAATTTTTCCATAGTGTTGCATGAAAACTAAAAAAAATCTACTTGTGTACTTTTTCCTTTTTGCCACAGAAATAAAGTCTCTCATCTTCAGCACTAATCACAAAAAACTATTATTTTTCTAAAATTTGAAACTTTGTGAAATTTAATTTCTTCAAAAAACAAACTTTTCGAAACCAAAATTTTAAAAAAAAAAAAAAAAAAAAAATCTCACATATTTTTTTTTTTTTCATACTTTTATATTGTCCAATGCAGCCAATTTGTCCAAGTAAGTAAAATACATTAGCTATAGAACTTCATATTCATTTAGAACTAGTGGTGTCTGGCACTCATGGAGTAGACATATAAAACCGGTTTCAGTGCTGGAAATTTCAAAAAAAAATATTGTTTGAAAATTTTCTTTATTTCCCTTAACCTAATGCTAAAAAATTTACAAACAGGAAATTATTTCTACAAATAACCAGACTGAAAAAGAAAAGAAAAAAAAAAAAAAAAATCAATCGAAATAAGCAATTAAAAACATAAAAACTCAATTAACTAATCTCCCCAAAATTCAGTGAATGCTTAATGTAACAAAAAATCACAGCTTCCAATTTTAAAATTCAAAATTAGTCTATAATATTAAACATTTATTCTTGTTATGGCTCTACAAAGGACATTAATAACAATTTTTCTTGTTGTCACTTGTTTTTAATTAAAACTTATGAGTCTCTCTCTATTCGTTTTGTTAGAAATTTTAAATGAGAATTATAAAAGTTGCCCAGGTGATGAACTTTAATTAAAATATTTAACAACGAAAAAAAAAAAAAAAATGTAAAATAAATTCTATACGTGTCTAGACTAAAAGGCCAAGAAGCCAACTACAAACAAATATTCTCAAGAAAATACAAAAATATATTTGATTGATAATGAAAACTATGCAAAATAAAAAAAAGGTCATCCTAAAAACAACAATTGGATGCATACAAATTCTTTAAACATTTGTTATTATCATCTAACATTTACCAAAAAATATATAATATATTTGTTGTTATGTTAAAATGTAACTTTAAAAGTCCCCCGTCCAATAAAAAAAAAAAAAAGATTTATCAAGAATATTTAAAATGCTTCTTACATTTCTTTAAGCCGCTTAGAAGAATGTGTTAATTTAAAATGGTTTTAATGTTTTTGTGGTTAATTGTGTAATTGGTCTGTATGTAATATAAATATGTATGTATGTGTGTAATTGGTAAAACAATTTTATTTTAATGTTGTATTTAAAAGTGAAAACATATTGTAGATAATAAGTATTAAAAAAGAAACATAAGTAGTAACCAGTTATTTGTAACATTTATATAAAAATAAAAAGCATATTTTTAGGGATTTACAAGAAAATAATAAGAACACGTCTACTATATGTATATGAATTTGTTGTCATTTGACAAAATATTTTAACCCTCGAACGGTCGGAGCAGAAATGTATACAATCAATTTACAGATTAAAAATATAATACGTCTAAATTTGTTTTTATTAAAAAAAAATTTAATCGATTATTTTACCGATATAATAAAAATAAAAAACTAAAATTTATTTAAGGATTAAAGGTGTGGATATTAATTTTATTATGTCAACTATTTAATCAAACACAATAAGCATTTTTGTTTGAATTCAATTTGAAACCAAATATTTTTCAAGCCTTGAAACCATTGGCAAGCATTGAATTAAAATAGTATTACACTTTAATTCAATAGCATTCTCCAGCAAAAAGGAAATTTCAATTCCAATTAAATTTATTTTACTTGAAAATTTTTAATTTTTTCTTCAATATTTCATGTTTAAAATATTTATACCCTACACCACCATAGATGGGGAGGGTATTATGCGTTTGTGCTGATGTTTGTAACACCCAAAAATATTGGTCTAAGACCCACCTTAATTTATACCAATCGGCTTAGAATCACTTTCTTAGTCGATTTAACGATGTCCGTCCGTCCGTCTGTCCGTCTGACCGTCTGTCCGTCCATGTAAACCTTGTAATCAAACTACAGGTCGCAATTTTGCACCAAAATTTATGAAATTTGGTACACAGCATTTTTTTGGTCCAGGGACGAAGCCTATTGAAATTGGTAATGATCGGTCCATTATTTCACCTAGCCCCCATACAAATGTCCTCCCGGAAAAGGGGTTAACGATCATTAATCGCTTAAATATAGCAATATTTTAATATTATTTAGCACATATAAGTTTAAATAAGTGTGCCGAGTTTTAAAAAGATCGGTCCGTAATTACTCATAGCTCCCATATAAACCCCTTTCCAAAAAAATCAATTTAACGGCCATAAATTCTACTAAAATGTTAGTATCAAGTTAATATTCGACACAAATAAGTTTTATATAAACATAAATGATAGTACCAAATTTTATAAAGATCGGTCCATAATTTACCATAGCTCCCATATAAGGCCCCCTTTCGGGAATCACCCAAAAGTGAATAAATTCATATAAATGTCAGCATCAACGTAATATTCTGTATTTGTATGTCTTATTTTATACTTATAAGTATCGGTCCACATTTGGGTCCATGTATAATAAAAGACCCCTCCCCGAAATATACTCTATGGTGTAGGGTATCATATAGTCGGGCCTGACCGACTATATCTTTTTCTCTCGTTTTATATTTGAATTCATATCGGATTCCAGAAAAATTTTCCAAGGCTTGGTACCACTACATTTCCTTGTTTCTGTAAGAGAATTAATTGCAATTTCTTAGAAAAAGGAGAAGAATTTTTGTAAAGGTTTATTACTTTAATTCCACCTCCAGGTCATGACTTTATTGTATAATATTACGACTCGAGAAACTGTATTTTGTGATACAAGTGATTTTCCAGCAATTGTTTTATATGAACGATGTGAGTTTTCATAAAAAGTTTTAATTATGTGTTTAGGTGTATTTTGTTTAATTTCCACTAAAAAAAAAAAAAAATAGTTATTTTTTGGAATTGGAATTGATTTGAAACCCAACCTTCAACATAACTAGAACCGAACTAAACTGAAAAAGAACTGAATTAAAACCCGATTTATTTAAAAACTGGAACTGATTTAGAACTGAACTGGAATTACAAATTGATTTAAAATTTAACTAGAACCGATTAAACCGATTTAGAACTGAACTAGAGCTGAATTAGAACTGAACTAGAACTGAACTAGAACTGAACTAGAACTGAACTAGAACTGAACTAGAACTGAACTAGAACTAAACTAGAACTGAACTAGAACTGAACTAGAACTGAACTAGAACTGAACTAGAACTGAACTAGAACTGAACTAGAACTGAACTAGAACTGAACTAGAACTGAACTAGAACTGAACTAGAACTGAACTAGAACTGAACTAGAACTGAACTAGAACTGAACTAGAACTGAACTAGAACTGAACTAGAACTGAACTAGAACTGAACTAGAACTGAACTAGAACTTAACTAGAACTGAACTAGAACTGAACTAGAACTGAACTAGAACTGAACTAGAACTGAACTAGAACTGAACTAGAACTGAACTAGAACTGAACTAGAACTGAACTAGAACTGAACTAGAACTGAACTAGAACTGAACTAGAACTGAACTAGAACTGAACTAGAACTGAACTAGAACTGAACTAGAACTGAACTAGAACTGAACTAGAACTGAACTAGAACTGAACTAGAACTGAACTAGAACTGAACTAGAACTGAACTAGAACTGAACTAGAACTGAACTAGAACTGAACTAGAACTGAACTAGAACTGAACTAGAACTGAACTAGAACTGAACTAGAACTGAACTAGAACTGAACTAGAACAGAACTAGAACTGAGCTACAACTGAACTAGAACAGAACTAGAACTGAACTAAAACTGAACTAGAACTGAACTAGAACTGAACTAACCGATTTCAAGAGTTGTAGAGAAATCTACTTTCAGAAAAATCATCTTGTAGTCACCCTTTTATAACAAGAGATAAGCTACAGGGTGTCAAAGTCGACTACCCCGAATATGTTGATGTTTAAAAAAATCGTAACTTCTATAAATCAAGCCCGATTTCAAAGATTTGTATATTTCTGTAAGGTGCTTGGCAAGATAAAAGAAGCTTACTCAAAAAAAGTTTACAGTTAAAAAACGCTTGAACTTTGAATTTTTGATTTTTGGCCTCGATTTATCGGCAATAATGCCTGAAGTATACGGGGGAATTTTTTTTAAATGTTCTATAATTTGTAATATATTTAGAAGTAATATGCTGAATTTTTTTTTTTTTGCTTATCTCTCGTCTAGACGTGAAAAATGTTGGAAGCCTGTGCTATTTTTAATAAAAACTTTTTCTCAAAGTTTTTTTAATAAAAAGATTTTTTCTTTACATATTTCAAAAAGACCAGGCTTCATAAATGGTTAATAAAGAAATTTTAAATTGATTTAGGTTTGCACCCTACATTAAGAATTGGTTGAAAATTTTAGAAAAAATTTTATTTTATTTTTTCGATTAATAAAAAATGTTTACGGGAGTTTTTTTATTTATTGAAGATTTTTATTAAAAAAATTGATTTTAATCGATTTGACACTAAATTACCTGCCACCCAGCCAAAAACGAGTACAGGAGATTTTATGAAAAAAGTAAATTTTTTAAACGACTTTTTTTAATTGCACTAAAAAGCATTTTAGCTTAATATGTTCACTATTATTTCTTATGTAATATATAAAAAAGATATCAATATTTCCTTCCTGCAAGAGTCATTTAAAAAGCTTTAAAAACCAGTTTTTGGCACTTTGCAGAAATATAACAATCTTTCAAAACGGACTTGATTTTTAGAAGTTTTTTTTTTTCTAACTTTTACATAATCGAGGTAGTCAAGTTTGACATCCTATAGCTTATCTCGTATTATCACAGGATGCCTACAGAATGACTTTTCTAAAAGTTTAGATCTTCCTCTATAACTCTTTTATACGTTTCAATTCGATCCGACCAGAAGTTTAGGAGATATAAATTTATTACCAAAAATTTTACATTTGGCCCCACTGATTATTGTTATGGTTTAGAGATAATTTGAAATTGAATCTTATTAAACTAAAACAGATGAATAATTCTCAAGATATGTTGTAATATAATCATGGATATACTTATAAATTAACTGAGAAATTCAGTATCACAGAATCATTGTTGCCTTGTGTTATTCTCGAACAAATTTCCTAATATATACTCGCTGTATATTTTTGTATCTTTATAACTGCTCATTTAATACTGTCTGTTTGATATTTAATTAAAATTCTATGATGGATTATAAAATTTTATGTATTTACATATAACAAATATTTATGTTAATATTAGTATATCTGATTATTAAGGATGACCCAACTAAAAATGTTTATAAATATAAAAGCTTTATATAAATTTCTAAACAAAATAATAAACTTAATTTTCATTTTTTTTTTTTTAATCAGGAGCCAACTTTATGCAACAACTATAACTATTTTATAAGTATAAACATTTTATATTTTTCTCCCTTGTATGTTTGGATACAGAACACTTTTTATCTCTTTACAAACATACATATTTCATTCATTATTAATTAGTTTGATTGAATACCCATAATGTCGTGTGTATGTGTGTGTATATTTGTACAATTATGTTTTTTTTTTTTTTTTTTGACTAAACGCCATTAGTGTTTAAGTAACTGATGGATATTTTGAATGCATCGTTATGTTCACCTGTTTTAATTCCCAAAATTTATGAATTATTCGTAAATAGAAAATAATTTATGTTTTACTATAATTTAAATGTGGGTGACTGGCCATGGTTGGCGGTAGCAAAATAAATGTTAAATTGTAGGTTTTTGTAATTATACAAAAACAGAGAATAGTAAAAATTCTTTTATATATGTATGTGGGTATTATAAATGCACAGAAATCTAAATAAATTTTCTGGTGTTGGCGAATATGAATGAGAACAGTCAGTAGGGTTGGTTTTAATAACATTATTTATTTAGAACTTATTAAAATTTAATATAAAATCTACACTTCATGTAAACATTTACTCTTGATTACATTTTTATAAAGTACTTTACACTCTTGTTTATTTCCATATAAAAAAAAAAAATAATTTTAAAAATTAGTTTTTTGGTCTTGTCAGAGGCTGCTTAAAAAGCCACTTTTTATCACCACTTAGGTTAAATTAAATAGCTAGATAAAGGAAAGACTTAATTAAAGTATCTCATAATTTTTCTCTTAAGACAAAATCTTTATTTAGTTAATGAAATTGGACTTTTACTACAACACACACAGTGGGTCCAAATGCGATATTTTTGGTAAAAAATCTGTAAATTGAATTAAAATGTTTGAGAGAGTTGTAGAGCGGGACTTAATATTTCAGAAAAGTCGCATTTTAGTCACTCTGTGATATTACGAAATAAGCTACAGGGTGTTAAAGTTGACTACCTCGAATATGTCATTGATTCAAAAAATCTTAACTTCGATAAATAAAGTCATATTTGAAAGATTTTTATATTTTTGTAAAGCGTTTGGCAAGATAAAGAAACCTAACTTATGTTTTACTGGAAAAAATATATTTAAATTTGAATTTTGGTTTTTTTTGCCTTGATTTTATTTCGTTTTTTTTTTTAATAAATCCTAAGATATATGAGGGAAAATTTGTCTAAAAATGATTTACAATTTGTATTATATTCCGCAATAATATGCGGAAAAAATCTTTAGATTATCTTAATTCGTCTAGACGTGAAAAATTTTCAAAATCAGCACTCTGAAATTAAATACAGTGCACGAAAAATCCTTGCATACTTTTAGGCTTATAACTTCTGAAATAAAAAAAAAAAATAAATCACTCTGTTAATGGGTTTATATTTGTCATTATGCTCAGGTAGCCATGTGTTAGGTTTCGTAAATTTCGTGGTAATAGCAAAACTAGTTTTTCTTAAAATGGTAATTGAACAAAAAACACCTGAAGTTTATGCTTCCATTTTAAATTTTTGCTTTAAAAGACTTTTTATTTAAAACGAGCTGTAAACCCGCTACTTCGTTAGCGGAAATTTTTTTATGAAAACCATACTATATAATAAATTTAAACTAAGATTCTTAACTCCCTTGGGAACATTTCTGATAATGGTATTATGTCATCTTTAATTTCAGGTTTATAATCTTAGAATAATGAAAAATAAATATCAGAATTACGAAAAAGTATAATAGAATAAAGAAAAAGGACCACAAAATCCATTTTAAGGTTTCTGATTCACTTAGGACCTTACATCTTCAATTTTATGTTTCTAAGGATGAAAATTGAAGTACTATTAGAAGAAGTACTATTAGAAGAACGAAAAAAGATGCCACAAAGCCCCTTCTTATGGATTCTCATTCATTTAGGACCACACATCGTTATTTCATGTTTCTAGGTTAAATATTACCGAAAATTAAAAAAGTACCATTAGAAGTACAAAAAATTACCACAAAGTCCCCTCTAATGAATTATCATTCATTTAGGACCAAATATCTTTAATTTTATGTTTCTATGTTAAGTATTATAGAAAATTCAAAAAGTACCATTAGAATAACGAAAAAGTACCACAAAGTTCTTTCTTATGGATTCTCATTAACTAAGAACCACATATCCCTAATTTCCTGTTTCTAGGTTCATAATTATAGAAAATTCAAAAAGTACCATTAGAAGAACGAAAAAGTACCACAAAGCCCCCCCTTGTGAATTTTTTTCCAACATCGGACCATGCGTATTTAATTTCATGTTTCTAGGTTAAATATTACAGAAAATGCAAAAAAGTACCAATAGAAGAAGAAAAAAGTACCACAAAGTCCATCCTCTTGAATTTTTACCCACAGGACCATGTATCTTTAAGTACCACAAATTCCACTCTTGTGAATTCTTATCTACATTTTCTTAATTTCATGTTTCTATGTTTAATGTAATTGAGAATTCATTATTAAGTTTGAATAAAATGTAATTTCCCTCCTTTACCCCCTTTTTGGTACTTTGTATTTCTCATTTTTTGATAAGTTAAGAATACGACATAAATTTTATCTACATATATGTTGATTGGTTTCAAAGATACATATGGTGCCAAAAAAGTACCAAAATACAGTTTTTAGCCGTTTTCTCCCTAAAACCGACGATTTTGAAAAAAGTACTAGACACCTGTCCAATTATTTTTTAAATGAATAACGATAACTATTCAACTTTTTTTGTATCTCCATTAGTTTAGGAGATATAAAGTTACCGATTTTACCCGTTTTTACCCTTTTCGAATTTCCAAAAATCCCGTCTTAGTGGATCTATATGGTGGAAGACCTAACTACGTTCCGAATTTCGTCTTTCTAGCTTTAGCCGTTTGGGCTGTGGGATGATGAATCAGTCAGTCAGTCAGTCTGTCAGTCACGTTACTCTTTTATATATATAGATAAATACACTGAAAGTTGATGAAATTTTATTTTTTACTCTTTTTCAAAAATGTAAAAAAATGTTTATATAGCTTATCTCGTGTTATCACAGATTGACTACAATAAGAGTTTACTGAAAGGTTAGATCCTGCTCCACATCTTTTCCATACATATCAATTCAATCCGTCTAATAGTTTAGGAGATACAGATTTATTACCAAAAAATTCACGTTTGGCACCACTATGCAACAGAAATGAAACGTACATATTTGTGTTAAATAAATTATTTAAATATCTTTTCTATGAATTAAGTCTTCATGGTAATAAAGTAACAATAAAGTAAGAAGAAGTTTGGGTTTTTTTTTTTTTTTTGTTTTTGCTTTAGTTCATTATTTAATCATTTCATTTACAGCCAGCCCTATATACTATTTAGTTTCAATTATTCAAATATCTATAGTAGTTTAATTTCTTGGCATTAAAACTTAATTTTCATTTTAACATCTATTTTAGCAAAAAAAAAAAAAACAAAAGAACAATATAAAACATTGGAAGAAAAAATCATTATATCTACGAAAAATAAGAACACAAAAAAAAAAAAAAAACACGAATTTCTAAGCAATAAAATTTTGAAATTACAAACGCACAATAAAATCAGCACTAAAACAACTAAAGCTTATTCCTTTATATTTACATTTTCAGTGGAATTTCCTCCCCTTTAAACAATTTCGTAAAAAAATGAAATTTAGGCCTTAATGGATTTTGAGTGCGTAGTTTTTCTTTCTACTCTATTTCACTAACTTTATTTAGCCTACAACATTGTAGCCAAAAAAAAAAAAATATCATATCCTGAAAGTAAGTTATTTACATACATACATACATTCCAGCCAACCAGCTAGTTAACCAAACCATTCTTCTAACCAGTCACTTAACATTCATATACATACCTATCTACGATGCAGTTTGGCTATAACCTTATGCCAGGATTTATAACCAAAAGGGGAAAAAGGTCAATTCTTTTATGCCATCATTGAGTTGAGAGTACAGACCGACAGATAGATAGACAGACAGACAGACAAACAGACAGCCAGCTAGACAGACAGACACTTAAATATTTTACCTTTTGCCTACAGGGCGATATATAGTTCATCATTTCTTTGTTTATTATTTGTTTTTTCCCACTATTTCGTTATAATAAATAAATTCATGTAGGGACTATATTTTACTTTTTCCCTCTTTTTTGTTTTTCATAAGTTTTGTTAAATGGGTTTAATATTAAGGTTATGTATGAACAATGTAAGCGTTTTGAATATTAATGCGAAAAAATAAAGTAAAACCTTTGAAGAAGGAAGATTTTGTTTTGACATCACAAATATGTTTCTATGTATTTGTTTATTATACAAATTCCGTTATTTATTGCTAATATAATAAATAATTAGGGGTATACATATTTTGGTTTAAGAAAAAAAAAAAAAATACACAGGGTTACAGTGAAAATTACTTCCTGTTATTAGTTAATTTTTTGATTCTATATTTAAATTCTAAAATGCAAAGAAAATTATTATTGATTTTTATTAATAAAAATAAGGACTGCGCAAGAAAAAATCCGTGCATACAAATCTGATTATAGAAACTAAACTAATGGGCGATTTTTTATACCCTACACCACCATACACTCAGAGAAATATCAATCACATACGTCAATAGTGAATCTACACCGTATGTGTTTAAATTAAACACTGCGTGTTCAATTCTTATGGAAAATCGATACCTAATTGGCACCAAGTTGAAACCATTTCGGTATCAAATTGTTAAATTACATATGTTTTCTATTAAATTTGTTAACGAAAGGTATTAAAAAGCTGTTACCGTAAATTACCAATGTGACCACAACCGTTGTTGATTTTGAATCGAATTTTTTCCCTTAGTGTAGGTGCTTGGGGTATCGCATAGAAAAAGTTATACAACACCCACCTTAAAGTATGGGTAAAGTATACCAATCGATTCATAATCACTTTTTAAATCGATCTAACGATGTCCGTCCGTCCGTCTGGCTGTCCATGTAAACCTTGTGCACAAAGTACAAGTCGCAATTTCGAAGATTATTCAATGAAATTTGGCACGTGGGACTTTTATGATACAAAAACAAAGCCTATTGAATTTGGTTGTGATCGGTCTATTATTACACCCCCTGGAATAGAGATTTAACACTCAAAAATGCCTTAAAAATATTAATATTTTAATGAAATTTGGCTTAAAAAAGTTTTGTTTAAGTATTAATCTTTGTAACAAATTTTAAGAAGATCGGTCTACAATTGACCATAGCTCTTATATAAACCGCTCTTCCGAAAATCACTTCAATGTGCATAAATCCTATACAAATGTTAGTATCAAGTTAATATTCGACACAAATAAGTTTTATATAAGTAGGTCTAACAAATAATTAAATGTCGTCCGTAAAATCGTTTCTAATGTTATTAAACAGTATCAGGAGAATTTGACTATTCGGTAAGAAAAAAGGACCACATGATATTGGGAAGGCCAGAAAATTGAAGGCATATTGAAAGGAACTCCAAACACATCTGGTAGAAAATCAGTTCAGTTTTCTCAGTGCTTCGACTATTTGGTGCGAAAATTTAAAGCTAATGGGAAAGTTGATAACATATAAAGTTCAAAAAATTCCAAACTGTAATTCTGCAAAAAAAAAAAAAAAAAAAATTACAAGCCAAAAATAGGACTCGGAATTTAAAACCAAATTTCATAAAAAAATACTTGACGAAGAATCTTCGCAGCTTGTGTCTCGAAAATTTTTATTGCTAATGCTCGAAGCAATGTTGGAGATAAGTTTAAGATCCAAAAGCAGCAAAAATTTCTTACAAAATTCATGGTATGACAACCATTTTGCAGTTGCGGCAAAACAGGAAAGTCATTTGATACATTCGGATCTATAAATACCAAAATATGCATAAAGGAATATTTTCAAAAAAGACTTCTTCTTTTCTTAATAAAGCACAACGTGTCCACATATTTTTGGACCCATTTGGTATCATGTCACTACGGTAAGAAAGCTCTGGAGTGGTACCAAATCAATAACATAGTTTTAGTACCAAGAGAGGTCAATTTGTAAAATTGTCCATAGCTTAGACCAGTGGAGAGATATTGAGCTCTTGAGAAAAGTGAATTCAAAAGCACAAAAAAGGTGTCCCAAAATACCGAAGATTTTAACAGAAGATGTGCACACTGTTCCAAAAAAGTGACTGAAGAAACTATCAAATCTCCAAAGAAAGGGTTTTCAAAAATGGTCCACAATTTTATAATTAGTGGTTAGAACCATAAAAATTATATATTTCTGTGATCTGTGCTAAATTATCAAATGATTAAAAAAATAATGAAAACTCTAAGATCAACCAATTTCCAAGTTATTGAATATTATGTATGTTAAGAATTTTTCGATATCACTCCTTAAGTAGAAACAATATTGCCAAATTTTATTAGAATTAGTCCGTAATTTACCATAACTCCCATATAAGCCCACTTCCGAAAATAGCGCTTAAGTGCATAAAATCATGTAGATGTTAGTATCAACGAATTATTATGTATTTGTATATTTTATTTTACATTTAGTAAAAGTGATGGTCTACGATTGGCCAAAGGTCTAATATAAGTCCCCTTCCCGAATTTTTATGCTTATACATAATGGTATAGGGTAACATATGGTCGGTCTTGACCAACTATACCTTTTTTCCTCATTTTATTATATTTTATTTACGTTCTAAACATAAAAAAATTAATTATTTCTTATTGGTTGTTAATGTAGTATCTTATATTTTCCAGAATTATTCCCATTAAAGCCTTTATTGTGTTTCGGTCACTTTTTTACTCGAATAAGTTCATTTACTTTTAAACTCCGTTTAATTTGTTGAGCTTTTACTGTCCTTTAAATTATTTTTTACTAAGGTCCAATATCTCTCAATTCCCACGGTTTTCAAGACAATTTTATGAATTAGCCTTTTTCACTACAAACACAATACAATTTCTTTGATACTACTCTATTGCCTTATTGCTGTAATGAGAAGTAGCGATATCTGGCCAGAAAAAAGCGGATACACTGTATTTTATTAGGAAAGGGAGAAAGAAGTCTTTTCCAAAGGTACCCATTCACTTATATTTCTGTGTTAAAGGAACCATTTGTTATGAATGAACTGTTCTTTCCCCCCAAACCAAAAACTTTCTTGGGAATTTTGATATCTTTGCTACACGATATTTTTCTGCTACATTCCCTCTGGCATCTGTACTTTAGAATTCCTAGCCAGGAAGTTGGAAAAAGTCAGCCAGTATGAACGTTTTATCGTCTATTATGCAACAATAAAATTTCTGAAAAAAAAAATTCTTCTGAAGTACTTTTACGCTATTTTTTACCTCCAAATTCTTGCTAGCGTTTCTAATAGGAACTTTTTGTTCTTTGTACGTCTTCAAGATAGATTACCTTTCATTTTTTCTGACAAAGAATTAACTTTTTGTAACACTTTTCTTCCAGAGGTAAGGATATATTCTCTCAAAATCCTTTCTATATTGTCTGAGTCTCACAATCTGAAGATGTTATTTTTCTTTCACCACCAGCTTTGCTTTCAGTGGTCATGACTTTATTATATAATATTATGACCCGAGAAACTGCATTTTGTAACACACCTGACTTCTTAGCAATTGTTTTATATGACTGATGTGAGTTTTCATTACAAAATTTTAATTATGTGTTTAAGTGTTTTTTGTTCAATTTCCATTTTAAGAAAAACTAGTTTTGCTATTACCATGAAACTTAACACATGGCTACTGAGCATAATGACAAATGTAAATCAGTGAACAGAATTATTTATTTTTCACCACATCTGAAATTGTAAGCCTAAAAATATGCACGGATTTTTTTCCTTATTAAAAAAAAAAAAAATTTAGAAATGTATGTTGAAATTAGTTTTTTAAAGTTCATAGTGTAATAATAACATTTATTTTTAGACACATATGTAGCCTATAGTCTCAAAAATCTGGGTATTGAAATTCAGCAAAATTCATTCACAAAAGGTGGAGTTATAAAAAGTTTTCTAGCATCAAAAATTCAAAAGTTTTCCTCAAAAAATGTAATAAAATATTTTTATTTTTTTATTTCATGCAAAAATATACCAGTATTTTTCTGTCCGTTAGGATATCTATCTGTCTCTGTGTTGAAATTATTATTATTTCTTTTAACCAATATATATATAGCCTACAGTCTCGAAAATATTGGCATTGCAATTAAGTGAAATCCATTCTGAAATGTAGCTGCATTTTTTATCAATATTTTCCATTTTCCTTGCACAAATTGAATATTATTTATATTATTTTCTCATGAACTAATATATAAGAATTTTTCTGCCCGTCTGGATGTTAGTTAGTCCGCCCAATAACTTGATGTTGAAATTAAAAAGTTTTCTAACTTCAAAAATATTTTATAAATATTTTCCGTCTGGATGTCTGTGTGTTGAAATTGTTTTTTTAAAGCCTATCGTCAAATAATTCCATTTCATTTTAGACACATATGTCTTATATTGTCTCGAAAATCTTGGTATTTCATATCAGCGAAATCCCATCAAGAATGTTGGGGCTATAAGAGATTTTCTACAGCAGCCTCAAACATTTTTATTAATATTTTCCATTTTTTTTTTTTTTTTTTGTACAAATTGTAATATTATTTTCTATTTTTAATGCAATTATAATTATACAAGTATTTTTCTGTCCGTCTGTTAATTTCCTTTTAGACACAATATGATGATTTTCAGCAAGTAATTGTGGTCTCTTGGGTGAATTTGTGACTTAAAGTGTGAAAGACTAGTGATCAATTTTCGAAAAATTTAATTTACTTAAAATAAATTAAAATAAATAAAATTTCGGTAATAAAACAGTATCTTCTAAACTACTGGTCGGATCGAATTGAAATGAATGAAAGAGTTGTAGAGGATGACCTAGTCTTTCAGAAAACTCATCTTGTAGTCACTCTGTATCACCACGATATGAACTATAGGGTGTCAAAGTTGACTACCTCGAGTATGTAAAAGTTTCAAAAAGTCGTAACTTCTACAAATCAAAACCGATTTCAAAGATTTTTATATATCTGGAAAATGTCCTTGTTTTATAAACAAGGACTTATTCCCGAAAAAGTAAATAAAATCAAGTCAAAAAACCAAAAATTCACAGTTCAAGCGTAAGATATAACTTAGGAGAGTAAGCATGATTTGTAAAAGTTACGATTTTTTTAAACTTTTACATACACGAGGTAGTCAATTTTGACACCCTGTAGTTTATCTCGTGTTATCTCAGCGTAACTATAAGATGAGTTTTCTAAAAGTTTAGGTCTTCCTCTACAACTGTTCTATAAATTTTAATTTGATCCGACCAGTAGTTTAGGAATATAAATTTATTACCAAAAATTTTGCGTTTGCAAATTCTAATAAAAAAAGGAATTTTCAAATGGTTAACTAAAACGGCAAAAAAATTTATTGTATTTAAATATTAAATAATTTTTAAAATATTTTAAGATTTATGGAGCTTAAATTTGTCTGTTATACATGTCATACTATATAGGACTTATAGTGGAAAGAATTTCAAATGAAGCTAAGTGGGGTATCTGAGATAATTTTCAAATTTGCAGATTGTTCGATAGCCTTTCACTATATTACAAAATATATAATTACTTCAAAAATTTTTAGGACTTAATTTGTTGAAGTCAAGATTTTTAAAATTTTTTTCATACACGAGTTAGTCAACTTCGACTCGCTGTCAAGATAATTTTTCAGAAAGCTTTGGTCCTCCTCTACAACTTTCTCATATACATATTTCAATTAGATTTTTTTGGCCAGTTTAAATATTTTGATATAAATAGTTGTAAAAGTTGGATTTTGCAATTTAACTTAAAATAGATATCTAATTATTCTTAAACAATTTCGATTGAGTTCAATAACCAAATTTATTACTGGGTAAATGAAATCTAACAAAATGTCTGTATTTAACTAGACTAGATTTTTTCAACTTTTTTTTTATTAATATAAATTATAAAATACATATAATTATAAGTGACCAGCAAATATTTATTGAATTATTCAATTAATACGTAATTACCTTTACAAATGCCATTATTAATAAATGGGTGTTTAAGTTTGTTGATAAGAGATCAATTTATCGAAGGTGTTTTTAAATTTATATTAAAATCAGAATTTATGAAATTTCACTTTAACAAAATAAAAGGACGGATGAAATGACTAATGGTCATGGTTATTTACTACCTTGGCGGCAAGGATTCAGAATTCATATGTGCTATGGGGCCGCACGGAATTTCTCCATCCATTTAGATCATGTAGTTTTAAAACCATAAATAAACAAGCGAGAATGTTATATTCGGCTTGGCCGAATTTATATACCCATCATAAAATTTTTCAAATTTTCCGTTATATGGCAGGTGGGTCGTAAAGGGGGCGGACCACGTCCATTTTTATTCCCGAGATTACATTGGTCCTTGAATTATTTGTGAAAAATTTCGTTGATATTTCACCCTATATGGGAGGTAAGCAGTAAAGTAGGCGGACTACGCCCATTTTTGGTTTTCAAGTTTATAACGACCCTCAAACTATCTGTACAAAATTTCCTTGTCGTACATGTTTCTGTTTAAGAGATATCAGCAGAAAAGCATGAAATGAAGCTACAACGGTGTTTCCGATTTGCCCATTTTTAATAAATATTTGAGCCAAATTTCGTTTCTTTAGGTTATTCCGTTCGAGCGCTATCCTGCTTTTAATAGACAGACAGACGGACAGACATAGCTAGATCGACTCAGAGTCTAACCAGGACCCAGAAAATATATACTTTATGGGGTCTTAAATGATTCCTTTGACATGTTACACACGGAATGACAAAATCAATATACCCCCCATCTTTTTGATGGTGGGTATAAAAATAAGTTTTATATAAGTAAAAACAAAAGTATGTATATGGATCGGAATGGTAGGGTAGGTCTTGACCGCCTATATTTTCTGACTTAAATTAAATCTATATTTGATTCCTTAAAAAATTAAAGCCGGTTTATTCTTTTAAATTTTGATGCTTTATGAAACGGCAAAAAAAAAAGAAAAGAATATCTTAAGATAAATTATAATTCTTAGAAATATGAAGCTCATATTTAGGCGCTTTATTTGATTTGAACCTTTTTTTTTATTATTACATACATACATATGTAGGTACTTTTTTTCATATTGCTAAGAATTTCCTTTTTTTATTTACATATATTATTGTTGCTATCATGACTACTTTTGTAGTTTTAAAACAAATTCTAAGGAATTTATTTTATCTTGTTTTGAAATAAACATTTGTTTTGTGGCAGCCTTGAAAGTATTAAAAGCAATTTTACTTACTTTCTCCATATTGGAAAAAAACTGTACTCTTTTAACAGAAATTATCTGTTCATAAGTAAGCCATTTATTGACTTATTTAGGTAAAATTAAATAGAAAAGTTATACAAAAATATTGAAAAGTTGACTTCAACAGAAAGACAAATAGAAGGCCATTATTATCGACTTCCCTATTAGGTTAAAATTTTTAATTTATTCATATAAGTATAATATAGCCTTACCCATAGTGAATTATACAAAACTATTGTGACATAATTTTAGGCGCTTTTTTTATTTAATTATATCTGCTTTAAAATTTTTAAGACGAATGTTATAAACTGAAATATTTTTATTTTTGTCTGAACTATTCTTGTGGTATTAAAACAAATTCTAAGAATTTTTTCTTATCTTGTATTTGTATTTAAATAAAAAATATCAATTTATTGTATACTGAAAATTATTTTATTTACATTCTGTGTAATTTAAAAACATATATAATATTCTAATTCTTTTTACATAAATTATCTAGTCCGATTTTATAGATTTTAAAAAGAAAAAATGTTAGAAGTATATTTCGGAATAATAAATTCAGCAGACAGACGGATAGACAGCCATTGTTATCGATTCCTAGGATAGATAATGTAACTTATTTATGTAGGCATTGTATAGTCAATCACGATAAAGGCTATAAAAAGTAGTGTCACATACTTTAGGGATGCTTTTTTAATTTAATCTTCTTTAGTATAATATCTGTTTTAATATTATTAAGACGAATTATAAAATAAAACATTTTTATTATTTTCCTTACTACTTTTGTAGTTTTAAAACAAAGTTTTACAAATTGTTACTTATCTTACATAACAAGAAACAAAAAAAAAAAAAATCAATTTATTGCTCTGTGAAAATTATTTTATTTACTTTTTGTTTATCTAAAAAGTTACTTAGTATCATAATTTGTTTACATAAATTTTCTGCACCAATTTTTATGATTTCAAATATTTGAGAATGTTGATTTTAGCAGGCAGACAAATGGACAGCCATCTTTATCGCCTCCTCTACTATTAGAAGAAAGAATATATCTTATTTATATAAGCATACTTTTAGAACAAATTAAAATTGCAAAAATGTAGTATGTATTTAGGCGTTATTTTATTTAATCTTTTTTTTCCAACTAAACCTGTTTTAATAATTTTAAAATGAATTTTGTATTACAAAATTAAATGTTTTTATTGCTTTTCTAATAACTCTTGCATATTTAAAGCAAATTCTAAAAAAATTTTCTTAATCAATTTATTGCATTTAGTTTCTGCTAAACTTACATAATATTATAATTCCTTTTACATACATTTGCTAAATTGATTTTGATGATTTTAAATGAAAAAAAAAAAAAAAAAAATCAAAAAATACATTTCCGAATGTTCATTTTAACAAACAGACGGATTGACAGCCATAGTTATCGACAGCCTAAACTATCTGGATGAAGAGTATAACTTATTTTTATAAATATTGTATAGGCCCATCGATGACAAATTATATAAATTTTGTGTGGCATACTTTTAAGGTTAATTAAAATTGCAAACAAGTAGTAAATATTTATGAGCCATTTTTATTTAATTTTCTTTGGTATAATATCCGTTTTAAAATTTTTAAGAAGAGTGGTATTTAAAGAAAAATATTTGTTGTTGTTCTAACTACTCTTGTAGTTTTATTTATTTTATTTATTCCATTCATGTAATATAAAGCCTTTAAGGCCAAAATAACAATATTACAAGTAAAAAACGAGAGAAAAAGATATAGTCGGTCAAGCCCGACCATATGATACGCTACACTTGGAGTCAAATGTGGACCGATAACCATAAATGTAAAAATAAGTGTAAAATAAAACATACGAATACAGAAGATTACGTCGATGCTAACATTTATATGAATTTATTCACTTTTGGGTAATTCCCGAGAAAGGGCCTTATATAGGAGCTATGGTAAATTATGGACCGATCTTTGTAAAACTTGGCACTATCATTTATGTTTATGTAAAACTTATTTGTGTCGAATATTATCTTGATACTACCATTTTAATGGGATTTATGACAGCGATTTTCTGAAAAGGGGTTTATATGGGAGCCATGGTTAATTATGGACCGATCTGTCTAAAAATCGGTACACTTATTTAGACTATATGAAACTTATATGTTCCAAATTTCATTAAACTATTGATATATTTAAGGGATTTATGATCGTAAAACCCTTTTCCGGTAGGACATTTGTGTGGGGCTAGGTGAAATAATAGACCGATCATAACCAAATTTCAATAAGCTTCGTTCCCAGACTATAAGAAACCTTTGTGCCAAATTTCATTAGTTTTTGTTCAAAATTGCCAGGACAGACAGACGGACGGACGGACGGACATCGTTAAATCGACTCAGGAAGTGATAAATTAAGGTGGGTCTTAGACCAATATGGGAAGAAACAATCAGTGCACCAAATAGGAGAGAAAAATGGTTCAAAACAAGCGAAAATTGCAAAGTCGTTGCTTGAAATAGCAAAAAGGGGCTTAGGAAGATATCTACATTTTGCGCAAATTGCATTATCTAAAAAATAAATGACATAAACTCGTATTAGACCTCTTAAAGAAAGATTAATGTATTGGCAAAAAAAGGGACACCTTCATTTATGTGAAGGCTATTTCCGCTATAATTTTTAAAGAGGTAGTTCCGCAAACAGTTTGGTTTCGTCGTCTGCAAAACAAATTTCCCGAAAAAATTGCTAGAAAAGTTCCATTAAAGTGTATAAAAAATTTTACGATACTGTTAAAACTTCTTAAAATAAATTTACTTTAGTCCGAATGTACACGCGGAAAAAAATGGAGAGACATAATATTTTTTGGCGAAATGAAAAATAATTTGTTAGGAAATAACTTAAATAACTTCCGAAGAAGTATTCGCCACCCTGTAGGGAAAAAATTCCACATTAAATTCACAAATATGACTGTTTCAGAGTGAGGTGAAAATATAAAAGTTTGGGAATGAACTTTAATTAAATTCAAATATTAGTCAATTTTAAAATTAACGAAAAATATTAGTTAAATTAACAGATAATTTATTCAAATTAACTTCTTTTTGGGATGTTAAATTTAATAAAATTGTGTGTTGTTTTTCTTACTGCCAATTGTTTAAGAGTTACTGCCAATTTAACTAAATTTTCGTCGATTTAACAGATTTTTCGTAAATTTTTTTTAACGAAATTTTATTCAAATCAACATATTTTACAAAAAAATATTTTTAAAATTTTTTTTTTTTGTAGATTTGAAGAAAATTTGTTGATTCGAAGAAAAATTCTATTGATTTGAAGAAAAAATCTGTTAATTTAAATATTTTTTTTCGTTAAAATTCTATGAAAATTTTTCAATATTACCTACGAGATTTGGTTTAGTGTAGATGGACTATTTTTATGTTTGAAAATAGTCCATCGAATCAGAAAACTTTTTTTTTTTTTTTCATTTCTTGATTTGTAAGATATAAAATATTCTTGCAAAGAAAAAATAGTAAATAGCCATAACTTTGCAAGTTATAAATTCTTATATGTAAAATGTAAAAAAAATATGTAAAATTCTTATATGTGAGGTTAGTGGACGTATTATCAATAAATCGTAGAAGACCGAATTGCAAAATGTTAAAAAATTACTGAAAGAAACTGTTTTTATGTTCTCCTGAGCAATTGGGGTTTTGCAGATAGCCTTTTTTGAATATAAGACCTCGATATTTATGTTCATCATGTTTTTTGATAAAAATTTTGAATTATAAAAATAGAAAAAATAATTACACTATTTCATCACAATTTAGTGCGTTAATATTAAGAAAGGTAAATAAGTTAACAGTACTTTTTTTCACGTATAAAAAAAATTATAACCCTTAAAATGTGCACGGATTTTTTCATACACTTTCCTTATACAGTGAACTCGCGGTAATGTGAACATCCAATGTAATGAACTATCCACTAATGTGAACACTCAGTTTTTTATATGGGCGCTCTAAATAGTGAACAAAGTTTAATGGCTCTAAATAGTGAACAATTTTTTTTTTAATTTTTGGGGATGTTTTAATTTGTAGAAGCATTAATTTTTAATGTTGGGAATCCCCGAATTAATAAATACCATAGTATGCCATTATTTTAAAGGTATTTAATGCTAGTCGCTTGTAACTTGTTGCGGTAGGTTCGTGAATTTATTTTTAAAATTAGTAATGTCTAAAAACAGTCGAAAGTTTTTATCCTTAAATGAAAAATGCGAAATTTTGGAATATTTAAAAAAAGGATCGAGTGTTACAGTGTTAAGTAAAAAGTATAAAGTTGCAAAATCAACGATATGTTCAATAAAAAATAAAAAAGACAATATTTTAAAATGTGTGAACAATACGTTTTATGGACCCGGAAAACGCAAAACATTACGATCTTCAGAGCTTCCAAAAATGGAAAAATCGCTCTATAAGTGGTTTATTTGCATGCGGAATAAAAACCTCCCTGTAAGTGGGTTGATGTTGAAAGAGAAAGCCAAACAAATTCACAAAAACATAAGTGAAAACGGAAATGACTTCAATGCTAGCGATGGGTGGCTACAAAAATTTAAAAAGAGATACGGAATTCGGCTCCTTCAGATAAGCGTTGAAAAACTTTCTGCGCAATCTCAGTTCGTAAATCCTTTTAAAATTAAATTGAAAGCAAAGATAGAAGATTTGGGTTTATCCAATGATAAGTTGTATAATGCCGATGAGTCTGGTCTATATTGCAAACTTCTCCCACAAGAGACATATGTAACGTCATTGGAGAAAAGCGCTCCAGGTGCAAAAATGGAAAAGCAAAGGATAACATTTTTATGCTGTGCAAATGCGTCAGGATCTCATAAAATAAAACTTTTAGTAATAAGAAAATCGAAAAATCCTCGCAGTTTTAAAAATTTTATCTGTCCCGTAAACTACAGAAATTCAAAGTCTGCTTGGATGACTTCTTCCATTTTTAAAGAATGGTTTCACAACTGTTTTGTGCCAGAGGTAAGTAAACATGTAAAAATAGTTCAATTGGGATTCTTACTGTTTTATTTTTCATTAAGGTGACAGATTTTTTAACGAAGAAAGGATTACCAGTAAAGCTTTACTCCTAATAGATAATGTCCCATCCCATCCACCAGAATCCGACCTTAAATCGGAGGATTGTTCCATAGAAGCTATGTTCATGCCTCCAAATGTAACGGCTCTGATCCAGCCAATGGATCAAAATGCAATTAGAATCACCAAACTTCATTATAGGAACAGTCTTCTGGCAACAATTATTGCAAAAGAGGGGGATTTGCTTGAATCGATGAAAAAAATCACACTTAAAGAAGGAGTTACTATTCTAGAGGCATCCTGGAACCGAGTTGGTAAAGAAACTTTATCTAACTGTTGGAAAAATATTTTGAATATGGTAAATGATAAAGACGATCCTGAATTTAATGTTCCTTTGAGCGTTTTAAAAGAAAAGTGGCAATCAGAGGTTAGATATTTAGAAAATACTGCTGCAGATCTTCTACAGACATTGTGCCCTCAGGAAGTATTAACTGCTGTAAACATTAGAGATTGGATCAATAATCCTTGTGAGGACGTCACGCCATTTGATGAAAATGATTTAATTGAAGAGTCCGACGATGATGACGACTGTTTTATTGAAGCGCCTGAAAACAACATTAAAGCCAAAGAAGCTGTCGAAATTTTTAACAAAGCTGTCCAATGGGCTGAATTTCAAATGGTCGATCAAACTGAAGTATTGTATTAAAAAGTATTGAAAAAAATCAGGGAATTGACGGTAAATAAGCTGGTCGAACAAAAGAAAAAACAGAAAATAATAACCGATTATTTCCATATTTAATTATATATGTATGTACCTATCTTTTTTCATTGTAAGTTTTATTTATTTTTTTGTCGTAATATTTTGTTTGTTTTTTTATGTACATACTACGTATGTACTCTTTATAAAATGGATTTTTAAAAACTTTATGTTCCAAATAAATTACAAAAAGTTTTTTTAGTAATCCTTGCATTTTCATTCCTTGCAGAAATGATTTTTAGAAAGAATAACTTAGTAATATATACAAAAAAAATCACAATCGAAAATGTGAACAAATTCGAAAATATGAACTACCCCGACATTAATTAGTTCACATTATCGAGAGTTCACTGTAATCAGTATTTTCCTAAGACTATTTGTTTTGGACGATAAGCCATTAACAAAAGGTACTTTTAGCAATTTTATGCTTTATTTATCCATAAATAAAAATAAAGTGCAAAAACTAAATATAAATGCTAGAAATGCACTTTTAATGCTAAAAAAACGCTGGGTGAATTGTATAAAAAATTTTGCATGCTTAAATAAAACTGCAAACATATGGAATTTATTTAATAATTTTAAGACGAATTTTATTTTATAAAATGACACATTTTTGTTGTTGTTATAAAAACGATTTTAGTTTTTAAAAAACTACTGAGAAATTCTCTTATTTTTTAAATAAAAAAATAATTTATTACATACTGAAAATTATTTTATTTATTTTCTGCAAAATATAAAAAAGTTATATAATTATTTAATTTTATTACTAAAAATATCTTTATCGATTTTATTGTTAAAAAAGTTACACAGTGCTACAGTTTATTACTTTTATTGGTACTGCATTGTATTACATTCCAAGTGTTTTTTTTATTTTTTATTTTATAGCACTGTGTTCTTATCGATTTTTCTACCCATAAGAATAAAGAATATACATATTATTTGTATGAGCTTAATACAGTCAATTATGGTAAAGGCTATGCAAAAGTGTCACATACTTTTAGGATTAATTTAAATTGCAAAAAACTTTTATTTAATCATCATTATAGATGTTTTAAAATTCTTAAGATAAATTCTATATTATAAAAAAATTCTAAGAAATTTTTCTTATCTTATGGTTTATAAATATTTGTATTGCACACTGAAAACAATTTTATTTACTTAATACATAATCTTAAAAATTATTTAATATTATAATTCATTTGAAAACTGTATTTACTTAAATTTAATTAATAAACATTTCTTTGTTTAACAGCAAAACCCACCCCCCTGTACTGGCCTAAATAAACAAATATGTAAGAAAATATGTAAATATACACGCATTAAACGGATCTTTAACATATGCAATGAAGTTATTAAAAATTAATTAAAATGGCCATTAATTTACATAAATAAACTTTCAACACCCACATTAACAATATACATTTCAGCAAAATGAATAAATTAATATAAGAAACAATAAAAAACATATTAAGCAGAAAAAAGAAAATCAAACCAAAAACAGTAAAAAGGATAAACAATTAACTGAAAAAAAAAAAAAAAAAAAACTGGAAACGTAAGCAAAATATGGCATGTTTATAATTTAAATACCAGAAACAAAAACCAGAAAAAAAGTCACGCCATAAGAATATCAAAAATTTTTCAATAACAGCAAGATTCTGTCCAATCTGTGGCAACGTATACGTTCGCCACGGCCCAATAGGGCTAGTGGCGGCTATTTTTTAACCGGTACTAATAACAACAACACCACCACTACTACTACCCTTTCAAATAATTCCAACTATTGGGGTAATGTGGAAACAGCTAGTTCCTCCTCTCAACTACAGTCTAACGTTAATTCTACTCCTCTATCTGCCTTTCGTTCATCTAACGATGAGTGTATAATTAATGTTACATTAGCCACTGAAGACAAAGACACTGATAGAAAATCATGTACATTTGAATTGCCCAAACCGGCAACAATTGTAACAACAACCTGTGTAACTGACAGTGAAGGTGAAGAGAACGAAGATTCAGATCAAAACGACGAGGAGGATAGTGAGGGAGAGCCTAAGAAAAGTATAAGACGTTTTAAGGGTTATTTTACCACAAATTTTGGTAATAACAATAATAACGATTACGGCGGCAGTCAGACAACAGAAACAACAACAGCTTCAACATTTCATTTGTTACCCCATTCTACAACAACAAGTACAGCAGCAGCAGCGGCAGCAGCACCAACATCTTCATCAACATTATTACCAGCACCAGCACCAGCAGCAGCTCCAGCTACAAGAATGATTGCTCCGCGTTATCGTTTTCGAGATTTGCTTTTAGGCGATTTCTCCTTTAATGACGATGGTGAAAGGTAAGCAAGTTTTATGTTTGTTGTTATTGTTGCTTTTATTTTTCTCGTTATCTAAAGGATTAAGATAAATAAGAAATCAAATAAATTAAAGAAAAATTGTTGCCTAGTTTTAGGGCTTAACAAGAATTATTATTAAGAGGATTTTTTCTTAAAAGCATAACTTAAAGGCAAATTAAATAAAAATTAAATTTAGAAAATAAATAAATAAATAAATAAAAAAGTAAATAAAATGAATATTCTTTTCAAAGAAAATTTTCTTTTTATAAAAAATGTTCGTTAATTTTTTACAGATTGTACAGATTTGCTTTTTATAGAAAATTTCTGTTGTTTCCTTTTTTATAGAAAATTTTCGATAAATTTTCTTCTTAGAAAATTTTCTTTTAATAGAAAGTTTTCGATAAATATTTTTCTAATAAAACATTTTCGATAAATTTTTTTTTGTAATAGAAAATTTTTTCTGTAATAGAGAATTATCGATAAATTTTCTTTCTATAGAAAATTGTCGATAAAATTTCTTCTAATAGAAAATTTTCGATAAATTTCTTCTAATAGAAAATTTTTGGATAAATTTTCTTTTTGTAGGAAATTTTCGATAAATTTCTTTTTTATAGAAAATGTTCGATAAATTTTTTTTGTAATATAAAATTTTTTAAAAATTTTTCTGTAATAGAGAATTATCGATAAATTTTCTTTCTATAGAAAATTTTCGATAAATTCTCTTTCTATAGAAAATTTTCGATAAATTCTCTTTCTATAGAAAATTGTTGATAAAATTTCTTCTAATAGAAAATTTTCGATAAATTTTCTTTTTATAGGAAATTTTCCATAAATTTATTTTTTATAGGAAATTTTCGATAAATTTCCTTTTTATAGGAAATTTTCGATAAATTTCTTTTTTATAGGAAATTTTCGATAAATTTTCTTTTTATAGGAAATTTTTGATAAATTTTCTTTTTATAGGAAATTTTTGATAAATTTTCTTTTTATAGGAAATTTTCGGAAATTTTTGATAATTTTCGACGCATTTTCTTTTATTGAAAATTTTCTTTTATAGAAAATTTTCGATAAATTTTCTTATATAGAAAATTTTCGATAAATTTTCTTTTATAGAAAATTTTCGATAAATTTTCTTAAATAGAAGATGCTCGATAAATTTTGTTTTATATAAAATTTTCGATAAATTTTGTTTAATAGAAAATTTTTGATAATTTTTTTTATAGAAAATTTTCGATAATTTTTTTTTATAGAAAATTTTCGATAAATTTTCTTCCAATAGAAAATATTCGATAAATTTTGTTTTATAGAAAATTTTCGATAAATTTTCTTTTATAGGCAATTTTCGATAAATTTTGTTTAATAGGAAATCTTCGATAAATTTTCATTTATAGAAAATTTTCAATAAATTTTCTTTTATAGAAAATTTTCGATAAATTTTGAAAATGTTCGATAAATTTTGTTTAATAGAAAATTTTCGATGAATTTTGTTTAATAGAAAATTTTCGATAAATTTTGTTTAATAGCAAATGTTCGATAAATTTTCTTTAATAGAAAATTTTCGATGAATTTTGTTTAATAGAAAATTTTCGATAATTTTTTTTATAGAAAATTTTCGATAAATTTTCTTTTATAGAAAATTGTCGATGAGTTTTGTTTAATAGAAAATTTTCTTTTATAGAAAATTTTTGTTTAATAGAAAATGTTCGATAAATTTTCTTTAATAGAAAATTTTCGATGAATTTTGTTTAATAGAAAATTTTCGATAAATTTTCTTTTATAGACAATTTTCAATGAATTTTGTTTAATAGAAAATGTTCGATAAATTTTCTTTTATGGACAATTTTCGATAAATTTTGTGTAATAGAAAATGTTCGATAAATTTTATTTAATAGAAAATTATCGATAAATTTTCTTTTATAGAAAATTTTTGATAAATTTTTATAGGAAATTTTCGATAAATTTCTTTTTTATAGGAAATTTTCGATAAATTTTCTTTTTATAGGAAATTTTTGATAAATTTTCTTTTTATAGGAAATTTTCGATAAATTTTCTTTTTATAGAAGATTTTCAATAAATTTTCTTTTTATAGAAAATTTTCAATAAATTTTCTTTTATAGAAAATTTTCGATAAATTTTGAAAATGTTCGATAAATTTAGTTTAATAGAAAATTTTCGATAAATTTTGTTTAATAGAAAATTTTCGATGAATTTTGTTTAATAGAAAATTTTCGATAAATTTTCTTTTATAGGCAATTTTCGATAAATTTTGTTTAATAGAAAATGTTCGATAAATTTTGTTTAATAGAAAATGTTCGATAAATTTTCTTCAATAGATAATTTTCGATGAATTTTGTTTAATAGAAAATTTTCGATGAATTTTGTTTAATAGAAAATTTTCGATAAATTTTCCTTTATAGACAATTTTCGATAAATTTTGTTTAATAGAAAATTTTCGATAAATTTTCTTTTATAGACAATTTTCGATAAAATTTGTTTAATAGAAAATTTTCGATAAATTTTGTTTAATAGAAAATGTTCGATAAATTTTCTCTAACAGAAAATTTTCGATGAGTTTTGTTTAATAGAAAATTTTCGATAAATTTTTTTTATAGACAATTTTCGATAAATTTTGTTTAATAGAAAATGTTCGATAAATTTTGTTTAATAGAAAATGTTCGATAAATTTTCTTCAATAGATAATTTTCGATGAATTTTGTTTAATAGAAAATTTTCGATGAATTTTGTTTAATAGAAAATTTTCGATAAATTTTCCTTTATAGACAATTTTCGATAAATTTTGTTTAATAGAAAATTTTCGATAAATTTTCTTTTATAGACAATTTTCGATAAAATTTGTTTAATAGAAAATTTTCGATAAATTTTGTTTAATAGAAAATGTTCGATAAATTTTCTCTAACAGAAAATTTTCGATGAGTTTTGTTTAATAGAAAATTTTCGATAAATTTTTTTTATAGACAATTTTCGATAAATTTTGTTTAATAGAAAATGTTCGATAAATTTTGTTTAATAGAAAATGTTCGATAAATTTTCTTCAATAGATAATTTTCGATGAATTTTGTTTAATAGAAAATTTTCGATGAATTTTGTTTAATAGAAAATTTTCGATAAATTTTGTTTTATAGAAAATTTTCGATAAATTTTCTTTTATAGAAAATTTTCGATAAATTTTCTTACAATAGAAAATGTTCGATAAATTTTCTTTAATAGAAAATTTTCGATGAATTTTGTTTAATAGAAAATTTTCGATTAATTTTCTTCCAATAGAAAATGTTCGATAAATTTTGTTTAATAGAAAATTTTCGAGGAATTTTGTTTAATAGAAAATTTTCGATGAATTTTCTTTTTATAGGAAATCTTCAATAAATTTTCTTTTTATAGGATTTTCATTTTAGAAAAAAATTTTCTTTTTTTTTTTAGAGAAAGTTTTCGATAGGGTTTCTTTTTAGAGAAAGTTTTCGATAAGTTTTCTTTTTAGAGAAAGTTTGCGTTAAATTTTCTTTTTAGGAAATGTTTTCGTTAAATTTTCTTTTTAGATAAAGTTTTCGTTAAATTTTCTTTTAGTAGAAAACTTTCGTTAAATTTTCTTTTTATAGAAAACTTTCGTTAAGTTTTCTTTTATGTAAATTTTTGTTGTATATTTTTTTATAGACAATTTTCGTTAAAATTTTTTGTAAAAAGTTTTCGATATCTTTTTACACAATATTTTCGTTAAATTTGTTTTTTTACAGAAAATTGTCCTTAGATTTCTTTTTATAGAATATAAATTTCCTTTTTGGCGAAAAATTTCGTTAAATATTATTTTTACAAAATTTTTTACAAAAATTTCCTTTTTATAGAAAATTTTCGTTGATTTTTTTTTTTTGCAGAAAACTCTTTAAATTTTCTTGTTTATACAAAATGTTCTTAAAATTTTCTTTCTTATTGAAAATATTCGTTAATTTTTTCTTTTATAATTTTCCATACTTTTTGTGAATATTTTTTATAGATTTTGTTTTTAATTTAAATTTATAATTAGAAACTTAGGGAAATTAGCGAAAAATTGCTTTATTAAACTGTTTCATTTCAAATTCCAATTCATGTTGTTGCTCCCACAATTATCTCTGTTTCTTTACATTATTATGTATTTTCTACTAAACTTCTTAAAATCTATATATAAAATTTATTTCTTCCTTGTTATTGCTTATTAAAAGTTTATTTACAAATTTATAATTTTTTGACGCTAATTTGTAATTTATTCTATGTAAATTACTTGTAAAGTCATTACAAATTGTTTAACATTATCAATTATATAATAACATGCCTTTTAGCATACGTTAAGGCTTTAATATTTATAAAATACTGCAGCATATTTCTACACAATAAAGTAAAATTTTGCCAGCCATCAAAAGCATAATAATAAATTTTAAATTGATTTCTTTTAAGAGGCTGCTGTGAAAAGAAAAAAATTTGTAGATTGAGCTTTTCTCCTTGGTTTTTTTTTTTATGAAAATTATATTCTATAAACACTTATTAAATGAAAATGTTTAACATACTTTTAGTCTGGTGTTTTATGCTAACTCCTGCTGCTAATATTTTTTTGGTAGTAAACATATATTTGTTTGTAGATGATTCGATTGTCTTCAATTTCTTTATTCACTTTTTTCAAGTAACGTTTGTGAGTATTTTTCTGTCGTCTCAAATTTTATGTAAAATTTTCTATTTTCATTTCTTAAGTCGTTTATGCGTCACGCGATTATTTATTTTTTTATTGTATTTTTTTTAAATTTTCTTTTGTTCTTTGAGTTGATGAAAGTAAATTGTTATTAAACGTTGAAATTGTTGGTATGAGCAACAATCGGTAGGAAATGATTTAGTGGAGTTGATTTAGAGGTATACAGAGAGAGATAGATAGAAAAAAAAAATTTAAACAATTCAATTTATTGATTTCTATTTTTGGGATTTAATAATTTGAAATTGTTGAGCTATAAATGATATGACAATAATACCTACATACACTTGTGTTTCTAAATCATTACATTTTAATAATGTTACTTGAAACATTTTTCATTCTGTTATAGAAATAAATGACACAGATGGAATTTTAATGAGTTTTTAAAATTTTTTGGTGGAAATTTGATTTTATAACAATAATAATAAAATGTTGGGTTTATTGGGAAATGGAAAGATGAAAAATGTTTATAATTATAGAAATTTGTATTAATGTATAGTATAATAAAAAATATCTCAATTGTGGAATTTAATAAGAAAATTATTTCCACAAAATGTTAATACTTTTTCAGTTATAGTGTTTTAGTTAATCGATAATTAATATTTATTTTGTATGGGGACTAAGATTGAAATTAATAAAAAAAAATGTATCCACAAAATCTTCAGACTTTTACTCTCAATTCGGTATCTTTTTCATATTGAAAAATTTCGTAATGATAACCTTTTTAAATTTAGTTTTAAAATTAGTTAAAAAAGGTGCCAAAATGGGAAGATCAATTACCTCTTAACTGTTCGAATATTTAAAAAGTACCAACGATGTACACATAAATTAGTGATAAAAAATGTCCATGATTACAAAAATATTTCTATTTTTATTGGTTTATTAAAGTACGAATATACAGATTTCCTCAAAAGTACCAGACATTATATATTCTTTCCTCAAATAGTAAAGAATACCATGGAATTTGTTTTGTTTATTGGGCTACAAGAAAAATTAATATCCTCTAATATTTGGACAAAAAAATGTGCCATTTAAATTTTGTTTCTATATTTCAGTTTGTTAGTTATGAAAAAGTACCCATTTTACCCCCTAGAAGTAAAAAAGAAAACAAAAAACGTTGTAGAAGAGGAAAAATTTCATCTTTATAGCATCAGTTGCTTAGGAAAGACAGGCTTTTTTACATTTATAGCCAAAAGTGTATTAAAAAAGGGAATCATTTTACAGCCCCTAAATGTCAAAATTTCCAAAAAATGTGAAATACTTTTTTCATAAGAAAAGTATTTGATTAAAATTTTTTATTCTAAAAAAAGACTGAAATATAATTTTTAGCCCCATGGCCAAAAGTACCAAAAAGTACCAGACGCATTTGTATCTGTTATTTTTTTTTTGGTGGAGAAAAAATAAACTAAAACTTAGTTCTTAAATCTCGGTTTTTGAAAGGTATAATGCTACCAATTTTAACCGTTCCTACTCTTTTTTCGAACTTATGGTCCAAATTTCATATCTTTACTTTTTTTTTTGCAAGTTTGTTTGGAAATTCACTTATAACTCCATCATTTCTAAATTTATTTCTTTGAATTGTAATACCAAAATTCTCGAGAATATACAATACACATTTCTTCTAATATATATGCCCTAATTGGACTGTGGTCATAAAAAAAACTATTTCAACATACAGATATACTTCTCTAAAAACAAAATTTTAAACATAAAAATTACAATAATTTTCTTTTTTTTTTTTGGTTCCTGTATTTTAAGCAAAAATAACTCCATACAATGTTAGAAGAATAAAAGTTCTACTAAATATTTTGCGTTATTTTTTTAATATTATTTAGATAAATAAAGATGGATCGGCCCACAGTGAGGCCGAACACAAATTTTTGGGTGATAAATCTGTATCTCAAAAACTACTTGTTGGATCGAATTGAAATGTATGGAAGAGTTTTTTTTAGGAGGACATAAGCTTATGGAAAAATCACCTTGTAGTCACCCTGTGATAACACGAGATAAGCTACAGTGTGTCAAAATTGACTACCTCGAATGGTACAAAACTTAAACAAACTTTAGCTTAACTCGTGTAATTACAATTCGATCCGACAAGTAGTTTTGGAGAATAGATTTATTACCAAAATTTTTGCTTTTGGCCCCACCGTGCGGCCTTGTGAAAGCCAGAAAAAGTAACAAGTTCTATAGAGTATTTTTGCAAAAGACTTTTTGCAAAAAACATTGAGAAAGGATGGATTTGTGATTTTTTGCATATTTTTCATTTTTAATTATGCAATAAAATTCTTGTTAGTGAATTTTTTTTGAATGAGATTACACATATAAGTAGATTTTTTGATGCTATTCACTTTTTTAGATTTGTGTACAAAAATCCCGTAATTCCCAAAAAACTTAAAAAAATTTACAAAAATGGGATTTTTTACTTTTTTTTGCTATATCTTTCCAACCGATAACGGAGAGAAAAAATTTCTATTGCGAAAAAAATTAAAATACTTTAGACTAAATAAAAAGTAAAACTTTTTTTTGATTCCAGCTTTACGATTTCAGAAATTAAGGCAAAAATTCGAAATTAGTTGGAAAAATAGGTAAAATTTGGGAAACCGTGATTCTCGTAAAAATCTAATTTTTAAAGCTTTTTTTCCTTTAAAGTATTTTGTGTTTAGTTATCTTTCAGAAAAATATAAATACTATATATGTTACTTAAGGAAATTTTTATATAACAGAAAAATAATGTGACCACTTTTTTTTGGCAAAAAAACGGGAAAAAATTAAATTTTTTTTAAAGTTTAAATTTAAATGCTTGTAACTTTTGACTCCGTAAATATTTTTTCAAAATTCTTTCTTTACACAACTTTTCTATTTACTTTTAATGAAATAAGAAAAATTTAAAAAAATGGGGATAAAATTGGACACGCTGTAGCAAAAAAACTTCACCAAGAAAGGCTAAAAAGTAAAAAACTTTAATTTTTGAAGTTTAAAATATCTTAAACAAAAAAAGATAATATATGCATACGACAATGTTTTTTGTAGATATCGACTAGCAGAATCCTCTCATATAAAAATCTTTGAAATCGGTTCAGATATAAGGAATCAAGATCGTTTTTAATAAATTTTATACCCGAGGTGTCCAAATTTGGTACCCTGTGGACTCGTACCCTGTAGGTCTATATGGTCCAAGCTCAAAACTTAAACTCACCTATACCTCTACTATCACCATGTGAAATTTCATGGAAATCGGAGCAGCCGTTCCGAAATTCCACAATTATTTCCATTTCATTTTTTTAATCGCACACTGTGCAACGCCATATAAAAGTGACAGGGTCCTCTCATATAATGTTCCGGAACTGGGACCGGTCACTAGCCTTGAGAACATGTCACGTGACTAGTTTTGAACCGGTTCTCTTTCCTCTAGGGTATTTATTTATTTTTTTTTATTATTTTATTTTAATCAATATAATATATTTATAAACTAATTGAGTCCTTCAACTGTCTTTTAAAAAGAAAATTACAGTTTGCTTGCCATAACAACTTAAATCATATTGACCTGATTGTTGTATAAATGATACACAGAAAAAAATATTTCAAATTATTATTAACTAACTTTAAATTGGAATTTAATTATATTGTTTATCAATATAATTAAATTTCTAATTGGTTTGCAATTTTTTAAATAAATTGATAGCTCTTAATATATTATAAAGAAAAATACAAAATTTGTCTATAAAAATATTGAAATAAAATAAATTTAAGTCAAATTCATTTTATTTATTTAAGAAAAATATGTAATAATAAAATCAATTATTCTAGTTATTAATATTAAAATTTTGTTGATTGAAGCAAAATCAATTAAAAATTAATTACTATAAGCAATTTCGTAATTTAAGTCCATTTTTACTTTTTTTCTGTGTAGTAAAGTTTATGTTATTTTTTATTTTAAATTGAGGTTATAACAGTTAATAGGAAATTTACTTGAATAAGAAAAACAGTTTAATGCTATTTTATTGTTCACTGCAAATATACAAAAAAAAAAAAAAAAAAAACTATTTAGACACCGGGAAAAAAAGATTTTATATATGTACGAGGGCGGATCAATAAGTCCATGACTTTTTGAATGAAACACAGTGTTTTTTGCAAAACAAAAATTTATTTTTCCAACATAATCTCCTTTTAACTCAATACACTTAGTCTAACGTTTCTCCAGTTTTTGTATGCCTTCCAAAAAATAGGATTTTTCGAGGTCCTTAAAATAGGCATTTGTTTGGTCAATAATTTCATTGTTGGAGCTGAATCTCTCTCCACCGAGCCATTTCTTTAGGTTTGGAAATAGGAAGTAGTCACTAGGGGCTAAATCCGGAGAATATGGCGGATGAGGTACCAATTCGTAGCTCAATTCATAGAGTTTTGTCATTGAGACTGCACACGTGTGCACCCGTGCATTATCTTGATGAAAAATAACTTTTTTCTTGGCCATATGGGGTCGTTTTCTTTTTAAATCTTCATTAAATCGGTCTAATAAGTTGGCATAATATTCGCCATTTATTGTCTTTCCCTTTTGAAGGTAATCGATGTGGATTATCCCGCGTGCATCCCAAAAAACTGTTGCCATCACCTTATTGGCCGACAAATGTGTTTCACCCGAAGAAACCCATTGTTTAGACTGCTGCTTGGTCTCCGGAGTATTGTAATGGATCCATGTTTCATCCACAATTGAGAGCAAACGCGGCACCCATCTTGCAGACAACTTTCTTAAACCCAGCTGATCATTTAAAATCGAAACCACACTGCCATATGAAATGCCTATGGCATCAACAATCTCACGCACTTTTACTCTTCGGTCGGCCAACACCATATCGTGGATTTTTTCGACATTTTGGTGTGTACTGACCTCAATTGGCCTTCCAGAACGTTCAGCGTCATTTGTACTTGTGCGACCACAACGAAAGTCAGTTAACCACTTTTTTACCATTGAAATCGATGGTGTAGAGACCCCATAGTATTTATCGAGCTTTTCCTTGGTTTGATTGACGGTTTTTTTTCGCAAAAAATAATGTTTAATGAGCACTCGAAATTCACTTTTTTTCATTTTTAGAAAAATACACGAGGTTGTATGTTTTGAACAGCTGTTAAACGCAAAGTAAATGACGACACTTGTTCAAAATTTGACAGTAGTCTATTAACAGCTGGTACTTGATGGGAACAGTGTTGCATTTCATATAACTACGAGGGAAGTTCGAAAAGTCACGGAAATATTGATCCGCCCTCGTTTCTTAAAAACATAGAGCTGCTATTAAAGATTTATAAAAGATATAAATTCTCTAAAAAGTTTATAGCATTTCAGACCTTTATTGTCCATAACAATAAACTTTCTATGTTATATTTTCTTTTTATATTTCATCGCGTTAACCATTTACATATTTAAGTGCCATATTATTGATTTATAGAATAATATGACAAAATACTTTAACTGTTATTTAGTCGAATTAAAAAAATAATTGCTTAAAAAACCTTCAAAATAAAGTGATTAAATTTAATAAGAATATGTAAATGACCTAAAAATTTTAAATCTTAAAATATAACCTTTGACCTTTGGTTTTGTTTTTTAAGCAGCTTCTTAAGTGTTTTATTTTTGTATATTTAAATATTGAAAAGGGACAAATTTACAAATTTTATTGTTATTACTTTTTCCTTTTTAACGAGATATCTTTTTATCATTTTTTTTTCGTCCAAATAAAGATATGTCAAATTCTATAAACAATTCAATTATATTTCAATTTTCTTTTGCCATAATTGGATATTATTTTGGTTGTTTGCTTTTTTTTATACAGTGAGGTAGTAGTGATTTTTTTCTTAGTGATTTTTGGTCATTTTCCCTTTTACACACTTACATAGATACATTTGATTTGATATTTGTTAGTTTGCTATCTCCAGGGACTAATTGGAAAATTTTATGATTATTATTGATAAAGTGGGAAATTTGTTTCGAAAAACCATAGGAGTTATCGTTTTAAGTTTGTTGGCAGTGTATAATAGTAATTGGAAATATTGTTGTGACAAATTTAGGCAGGTTACATTAAAAAAAAATCGTTTGTATTGTAATTCTAAGGATCATATATGTGTACATTCCCACAGGATTAATTTTTAAATTTTTTTAATATCAATAGGAAATCAGGAAATGGTCGTTACGGGACTAATGTAAGAATCTTATGATAATTTATTAAATTGTAGGACCATATTAAATTTTCTTTAAAATCATATAAAAAAAAATTCACAATTTTAATTTAAACCATAACTTCACAATTTTAATTTAATTTTAATTAAGAATAATACATTCAATCTATGAAAAAATGGTATATTTAAATATTCAAATTATCATTTATTTTGCTATAAATTTATATTTGATTAATTTATTAATTGATACAACAAGAAAAATAACACTAGGAAACACTGATTCTGCCACACGGGGTTTCTCTTTCAATTCGGATACAAAGTACTAATAAGTACTAAACCTTTAAACTTTTTTTAATTGAATCTAGTTCTTTCGATAAATCGCAATTTATAAAATTAAAGAGGTTGCATTATAAATTGAAACATATCTCAAAAACGACTTAACTGATTTTATTCAAAAAAATATAAAAAAATTCTAATAAAAATTATCAATCCAATCAGTAGTTTAATAACTATATCTTTCTTACCACATTTATAAGCCCCACCTTGAAAGGCTACTACCCTAATGTAAATACAAAAATAGCTATTTATGTATGTTTAGGTATTTTGTATGTGATTTGTATTTTATACTTAATAATTTAACACCTCAAGACAATTGATATTTTGTCACAATCCAATTACCTCCATTACATCCGAATCTCATCACAACACAATTACAAAAGCTTTTACCACCACGGATGTCACTATTATAACTACTCATATTTAGCAATAACATTTAATCTTTATAATGATTATGATCATAATGTCGATAACAAAATACTTGCTGCTGTTATTGATGATGAAGTGACAATGATGTTTTCGGGTGCGTGTGTTTTGTTATTATTGTTGATTAACTTTTTGCTAATATTTTTTGTGTTATGCTCCAAACGAAGATTGATTTAATACCAGATACATACTTATTATACTTGGGTATTTTCATTTAAATAATGGGTGGTGGGGGAGAAAGTAAATTTGGTTTTTGTAATACATTAGGGCTAAATAAAAACAAAATATTTACTTTATAGACTATTTTATAGTCTAGGCTATAGACTATTTTATAGACTAGGCTATAGACTATTTTATAGTCTAGGCTATAGACTACTTTATAGTCTAGGCTATAGACTATTTTATAGTCTAAACTATAGACTATTTTATAGTCTATACTATAGACTATTTTATAGTCTATACTATCGACTATTTTATAGTATATACTATAGACTATTTTATAGTCTATACTATAGACTATTTTATAGTCTATACTGTAGACTATTTTATAGCTTTTACTACAGACTATTTTCTTTTCTTTACTATAGACTATTTTATAGTCTATACTATAGGCTATTTTATAGTCTATACTATAGACTATTTTATAGTATATACTATAGACTATTTTATATTCTATACTTTAGACTATTTTATAGTCCACACTATCGACTATATTATAGTCTATACTATAGACTATTTTATAGTCTGAGCTATAGACTATTTTATAGTCTATACTATAGACTATTTTATAGTCTATACTATAGACTATTTTATATTCTATACTTTAGACTATTTTATAGTCCACACTATCGACTATTTTATAGTCTATACTATAGACTATTTTATAGTCTGAGCTATAGACTATTTTATAGTCTGAGCTATAGACTATTTTATAGTCTAGGCTATAGACTATTTTATATTCTATACTTTAGACTATTTTATAGTCCACACTATCGACTATTTTATAGTCTATACTATAGACTATTTTATATTCTATACTTTAGACTATTTTATAGTCCACACTATCGACTATTTTATAGTCTATACTATAGACTATTTTATAGTCTGAGCTATAGACTATTTTATAGTCTGAGCTATAGACTATTTTATAGTCTAGGCTATAGACTATTTTATAGTCTGAGCTATAGACTATTTTATAGTCTGAGCTATAGACTATTTTATAGTCTGAGCTATAGACTATTTTATAGTCTATACTATAGACTATTTTATAATCTATACTATAGACTATTTTACAGTCTATACTATATACTATTTTATAGTCTATACTATAGACTATTTTATAGTCTATACTATAGACTATTTTATAGTCTGAGCTATAGACTATTTTATATTCTATACTATAGACTATTTTATAGTCTATACTATAGACTATTTTATAGTCTATACTATAGACTATTTTATAGTCTATACTATAGACTATTTTATAGTCTATACTATAGACTATTTTATAGTCTATACTATAGACTATTTTATATTCTATACTATATACTATTTTATAGTCTATACTATAGACTATTTTATAGTCTATAATATAGACTATTTTATAGTCTATACTATAGACTATTTTATAGTCTATACTATAGACTATTTTATAGTCTGAGCTATAGACTATTTTATAGTCTATACTATAGACTATTTTATAGTCTATACTATAGACTATTTTATAGTCTATACTATAGACTATTTTATATTCTATACTATATACTATTTTATAGTCTATACTATAGACTATTTTATAGTCTATAATATAGACTATTTTATAGTCTATACTATAGACTATTTTATAGTCTATACTATAGACTATTTTATAGTCTATACTATAGACTATTTTATAGTCTATACTATAGACTATTTTATAGTCTATACTATAGACTATTTTATATTCTATACTTTAGACTATTTTATAGTCCACACTATCGACTATTTTATAGTCTATACTATAGACTATTTTATAGTCTGAGCTATAGATTATTTTATAATCTGAGCTATAGACTATTTTATAGTCTGAGCTATAGACTATTTTATAGTCTAGGCTATAGACTATTTTATAATCTAGGCTATAGACTATTTTATAGTCTGAGCTATAGATTATTTGATAGTTTGAGCTATAGACTATTTTATAGTCTGAGCTATAGACTATTTTATAGTCTATACTATAGACTATTTTATAGTCTATACTATAGACTATTTTATAGTCTATACTATAGACTATTTTATAGTCTATACTATAGACTATTTTATATTCTATACTATAGACTATTTTATATTCTATACTATATACTATTTTATAGTCTATACTATAGACTATTTTATAGTCTATAATATAGACTATTTTATAGTCTATACTATAGACTATTTTATAGTCTACACTATAGACTATTTTATAATCTGAGCTATAGACTATTTTATAGTCTGAGCTATAGACTATTTTATAGTCAGAGCTATAGACTATTTTATAATCTAAGCTATAGACTATTTTATAGTCTAAGCTATAGATTATTTGATAGTTTGAGCTATAGACTATTTTATAGTCTGAGCTATAGACTATTTTATAGTCTATACTATAGACTATTTTATAGTCTATACTATAGACTATTTTATAGTCTGAGCTATAGACTATTTTATATTCTATACTATAGACTATTTTATAGTCTATACTATAGGCTATTTTATAGTCTATACTATAGACTATTTTATAGTCTATACTATATACTATTTTATAGTCTATACTATATACTATTTTATAGTCTATACTATAGACTATTTTATATTCTATACTTTAGACTATTTTATAGTCTATACTATAGACTATTTGATAGTCTAGTCTGTAGACTATTTAATAGGTTAGACTACAACTATTTTATAGTTTAGACTGTAGACTATTTTATAGTCCAGTCTATAGACTATTTTATAGCCTAGTCAGTAGACTGTTTTATAGGTTAGACTACAACTATTTTATAGTTTAGTCTGTAGTTTATTTTATAGTTTAGACTACAGACTATTTTATAGTCTGGACTATAGATTATTTTGTAGTCTGGACTAAAGACTTTAGACTATTTTAGTTAAGACTATAGACTATTTTACAGTCGAGACTGTAAACCATTTTACAGTCTAGACTATAGGCTATTTTGTAGTCCATACTGTAGTTAAGACTATAAAATTTAATGTGTGAAAGCTTAATTTGTTATTAAATCATGCTTAACTCTCATTTATATTTATAAATAAAGATTTATAAGTATTATAGAATTATTGTTTGTTTGTAGTCCCTGGTGGTTAATAATTTATTCTAAATAAACAAAACAATGATTATACAATAATTAATGACATTTTAAATATGTTTAATAAGCAATAATAATAATAATCGATATAAAAAACCAAACATTAAAGCTAATAATAAAGTAATTAATAATAAAAACAGGTACATAAAAATTATTTAAATAAAATTAATAAATAAAATTTAAACAATTAAATTATGACAGCAATACTAGTATCACAACAAACATATTCATACATGAATATTATAAAAACAAAAACAAAGTCTAATAAAAATCATAAAATTTTATTTATTATTTTCATAATTATAACACAATTAAAATTAATACATAATCAGGTAAATGCAAATATTTTTAATATAAATTATTAAGTGCTAATTCTTCTTCCTCACTCTCTTTTTAGTCTACAGTAATTCCTTTAGATCACAATGTAAAATTTATTTTTGAAAAGTTTAATGTTTCATTTAATTCATATTATGTGGAATATTTCAAACGTATTTCTGGCAATTCAAATGTTTATGAATTTTGTGTTATTCAAGAGGTACCTTCATTTCTTATGGATATTACGGTTCGATCTTTGACCAAAGATAAAGAAGTTTATAAAATGCCTAACATTGATGGATGCCTTTTCCTTAAGAATACCATAATAAATCGTATTTTTCATAATTTCTATAAACGTTTATTGGTTAATAGGACCACATTCAGTTGTCCTATTACAAAGGGAGTCTATTATATACGTAATAAATTTTGGAAAACTGTATTACCACCAGTACATCCCAAGGGACATTTTGCACTAAATGTACGTATTAGAACTAAAATGGCTACAAAGCCAGCTTTGGATTTGATTTGGACCTATAGTATTGTAAGTGTAAAAGAATAAGGATGAACATAAATTGTTATCTTAAACATTGATATTGGGGAGTGGTTGAATAATATATACATTTCTTGTGTCCTTTCTAATAATATACTTTAATAGTAATTGTGACACTTTTCAAAAAGATCATGTACTATATTTATTATTTTTTATATATAAAGCCTAAAGCTTAAAGCCAATTTATAATAAAGAAAAATTCTGAAAAAAAAAGAAAAATGTAACACAGTTTGCTTTATTTTGCTTATAAAGCACGTTTTGTTTGACTCTTGACACTTACGAGTGCTAAAACAACAAAAAACTAAGAAATCTTTAGGCTGTTTTTTTTATAAATTTCTTATTCATTCATATTAACACAGTTTTTCTTTTCACACTCAGCTAATGTATACATGTGCAAACTTTTTTATATTTACTTAAAATAAATCCAAATCTTAAAGATTTCATTTATTCATAGATAAACTTTAAGATCTCGATGCTATTTAAAGGTAAAAAAAAATGGTTTTGATTTTATTTTTACATTAAGCGAAACGATATGAGAAATAATTCTTTGATAAATATTAAGTTTACGCTATAGAAAACTGTTTGATCCTTTAAATTAATGACACAGTTTAGCTTGTAATTTATTTAATGACAAAAACTTTAGACTGGATTATAGAAGACTAAATAGTAGGCTATAGTCCTAAATAGGGACTAGACTATAAAACAAACTATGGACTATTACCTTACATAGTCCAATGTACAATGACTACAATATTGTACAGAGTATACTTTCCAATATTCCAAAATCAGAACTAGACAATAAAACCGAATATAGGCTATTACTGACCTTTAATCTACTCTAATAACCTGGACATAGTTCAATCTATTGACTACTTTATAGCTTACTTTATACAGTTCAGACAATAGGCTATAGACTACAGATTATAGTACAGACTCTCGAATACAGTTCGGTCTATAGACTATAGTTTGTAATATAGACTGTAAATTATGAACTGTAGTTCACACTATGAACTGTATTCCAGACTACGAACAGTAGTCATTGCCATACTGTTCTCTAGATTAAAAACTATAGTCCAGAGAGAACTATAATAGACGCTATAAAGTGTAGTCTAGACTATAAATTGTAGTCCAGACTATAAACTATAGCCCAAACTATAAACTATAGTCCAGACTATAAAGTATAGTTCAGACTATAAACTATAGTTCAGACTATAAACTATAGTCCAAACTGTAAATTATAGTCCAAACTATAAACTATATTCTATAAACTACAGTCCATACTATAAACCATAGTCCAGACTATAAACTATAGTCCAGACTATAAACTATAATCCAGACTGCAAACTACAGTCCAGACTATACAGTCCAGACTAAGGACTATAGTCCAGATTGTAGACTATAGTCCAGACTGTAGACTATAGTTCAGACTATAGACTATAGTTCAGACTATAGTCCAGACCATAAACCACAGTCCAGCCTATAAACTATAGTCCAGACTATGAACTATAGTCCTGACTATAAAATAGAATCCAGACTATAAACTAAAATCCAAACTATAAACAATAGTGCAGACTATAAGCTATAGCCCAAACTTTAAACTATTGTCCAGACTATAGACTATAGTTTATAGTCTGGACAATAGTTTATAGTCTCGACTATAGTTATAGTCAGGACTACAGTTTATAGTCTAGACTACAGTCTACAATTTGGACTATAGTTTATAGTCTGGACTATAGTTTATAGTCTGGACTATAGTTTATAGTCTGGACTATAGTTTATAGTCTGGACTATAGTTTATAGTCTGGACTATAGTTTATAGTCTGGACTATAGTTTATAGTCTGGACTATAGTTTATAGTCTGGACTATAGTTTATAGTCTGGACTATAGTCTATAGTCTGGACTATAGTCTATAGTCTGGACTATAGTTTATAGTCTGAAATATAGTCTACAGTCTGGACTATATATAGTCTAGACTACAGTTTATAGTGTGGATTATAGTTTATATTTTGGACTATAGTTTACAGTTTGGACTATAGTTTACAGTTTGTACTATAACTTATAGTCTGGACTATAGTTTATAGTCTGGACTATAGTTTATATTCTGGACTATAGTTTATAGTCTGGACTATAGTCTACAGTCTGGACTATAGTCTACAGTCTGGACTATAGTCTACAGTCTGGACTATAGTTTATAGTCAGGACTATAGTTTATAGTCAGGACTATAGTTTATAGTCTGGACTATAGTTTACAGTCTAGACTACAGTTTATAGTGTAGATTATAGTTTATAGTTTGGACCATAATTCATAGTCTGGACTATATAGTCTGGACAATAGTTTATAGTTTGGGCTATTGCTTATAGACTGGACTATTGTTTATAGTATGGACTATAGTCTACAGTCTGGACTCTATTTTATAGTCTGGGATATAGTTTATAGTCTGGACTATAGTCTATAGTCTGGACTATAGTCTACAGTCTGGACAATAGCCTACAGTTTGGACTATATATAGTCTAGACAATAAATAATTTATAGTCTGAACTATAGTGTACAGTCTGGACAATAGCTTATAGTCAGGACTATAGTTTATAGTCTGGACTATAGTTTACAGTCTAGACTACAGTTTATAGTGTAGATTATAGTTTATAGTTTGGACTATAGTTTACAGTCTGGATTCTATTTTATAGTCAGGACTATAGTTCATAGTCTGGACTATAGTTTATAGGCTGGACTGTGGTTTATAGTCTGGACTATAGTCTGAACTATAGTCTACAGTCTCGACTATAGTCTTTAATCTGAACTATATATACAGTTTATAGTGTGGATTATAGTTTATAGTTTGGACTACAGTTTACAGTTTGGACTATAGTTTATAGTCCGTACTATAGTCTACAGTCTGGACTGTAGTTTATAATCTGTAATATAGTTTATAGTTTTGGATATAGTTTATAGTCTGGACTATAGTTTATAGTCTGGACTGTAGTTCATAGTCTGGACTACGGTTTATAGTCTGGACTATAGTTTATAGTCTGGACTATACTTTATAGTCTGGACTATATAGTCTGGACAATAGTTTAGACTATAAACTATAGTCTAGACTATAAAATAAAGTCCAGGATAGTTCAAGTTATAGGCTACAATACAGATTATAGACTATAGTCGAGACTATAAACTAGTCTGTAGAACTGTAGTCCAGACTATGAACTATAGTCCAAACTACAGATTCGATACTTTTTGTCATTATATAGTAAAATCTATTATATGAAACATCGTCCGCACTATAGTTTATACTACAGTCTAGAATATAGCCTGATCTATAGATTGTTTTAACTATTCATTTTGCCTATTATCTCCTAGATTTTCCATATACATACTAAAAATATCCCAACAATATAATGAACTAAATTGCCCTTGAAATGGTTACTTACCATAATTCACACGTGTATCTGGGTATTATGAATTATAGGCATTGATATACTTATACAATATTTATTTTCTAGAGAAATAAGGAAGTGGAGATGGAGGTATGATTAGGTAAATACAACGAAAACAACAAATAGAAACTATTTACTTTATTGATTGAAAATGTTCACTGTACTGGTATTTGTAAATAAATATGTAAGTAAAATAACATGTCTAAATAAATATTGAAGACAAAAATACATCGAGGATTTTTTGTTTAAGAGGCAAAAAGGGAGGAAAGATATGTTTTAATGTAAACAGCACAGACATACATACATTAACTTGAAAAAAAAAAAAGTTTTCAAATATAAAATAAATTAACGAAATTAAAAACTATGTGTTAAAATTTAAGTGAAAACATCAATATTTTGTGCATATAGTTAGTCCATGTTCTAAATTTCATCTGAACGAGTTTTAGGTAATAATTTACAATTATATGCCCTTATTTTTTAATACGATACACCCAACGAAAATCTAATAGAATTCCTTCATCATTAGTAATATTTTTAATGCGAACATTAAAAGTAAAATTTCCCTTTGGATGAATGGAAGGGAAAACTGTTTTCGACATTGCTGTACGTAAATAATACAAACCCTTTTTAATAGGACACGTAAATAATGTAGAATTAACCAATAAATTCTTATAGAAATTATAAAATAAACGATTCATCAGAGGATTATTAAGAAAAACACAACCATCCATATTAGTGACTCTATAGACTTCTCGGTCTTTGGTATTCCAACGAACAAACATATCAATATAGAAGGATTCCACTACACGTTTAACAGCTAATTCATAAATACTTGAGTTGGGTGAAATTTTACGAAAATATTCCATATGATAAGGATCGAAATCAACTAGAAAATCATCTTGTATAAAGCGTAATGTTTTAGAGAACATGGGCTAAAAGAAAGATATTATTTTAAAATTAATTTTAAATATACATTTTTAATTTTAAAATATTTACCTCATTTTTTATAAATTTTATATGATTTGTAATTAATATTAATAATATTATGTTAATAATATTTATATGATTTTCCAATTTTATTCGAGCCATAAGTGTTTAAGCGTTCACTTTTGTTAAGCGATTAAAATTTAAAATTATTTTTAATCATGTTAACTTTTTTTTCTATAAGGGTATAAGGCTTATTATTGTAGTCGGCTATTAAAAATGAATTAAGAATTTCTGTTTAAATTTAGTTATTATATTAGGCTTATTTAAACAAACCAATAGACGTAATTATTTTACGAGACCTTTTGAATTATCGAGTCTGTATTTCGTTATTTTTAATGAATATTATACATAAAAAATCTATTTACTTTAAAAAACATTTATGAAAAAATATATTTTTATGTAAGCAGAAATTAAGTCGATTAAAAAGTATGTTCAAAATAACGATAGTTAACCGAAAAACCAAGTTAGAGTACAAAAGTTCTTTTTGTTTTGGAAATGGTACATCCTACGATAACACAGTGTAGCACTGATTCTCCGGCAAGGGAATTCTCAATCAATTTGGATACAAGTAAGTGTAAGTGGCTATGTAGGTGTTAATTCTATACCTAGACTTGTTAATAGACATACTAATTTATAGTCTGGACTAAAGTCTATAGACTAGCTTACAGTCTGGGCTATAGTCTACTGTAGTATATAGATTATTTTATAGTCTTTTTTTTTATATAGGAGGTAGAAACTTATCAAAAGTCCCGTTTGGGCATGATGGATTCTTACCGACTAAAACCATCTCCATCCACAACAGCACACACCGCGGAACTGCCATTTGGTATTACTTCGCGGGGTGGAAGGACTTATTTGTCTAATCTTATATATACTTTACTGACTCTGTGATTGTACCGCTTTTAATTATTTTGGAAGGTGTTCCTCCCTTCGTAAAGCTTCATTCGTGTACGTTTTGAATCTTATTACAAAATCCCAGTTTGCCACCGATGTCATCATTACTTCTACGACATTTTCATGGGACAAATATCGTCCCAGTTGCAGCTGGAGCCTTTTTCTCTCATCTGCGAATCTTTGACATGTGAACATCACATGTTCCACGTTTTCGTTCTGTTCCGGAAAAGTTTGGCACCTTGGTGAATCGTCATGACCGTAGCGATACAGATAGCTTCTGTAACCCCCATGACCCCTTAGAAACTGCGTCAGGTGGTAATTGACTTTTCCGTGATTTCGTTTGATCCATCTTTCTACGCTTGGAATCAATCTGTGTGTCCACCGCCCTACCGTACAGTTATCCCACTTTCGTTGCCAGTTTTCCATGGACAGTCTTTTTTCGGTTTGTCTAATGGATCTATACTGCGTTTCTGGGTTTTGGTTTTTCTCCTCATATATTTTAGAGTAATCTCGAGCTGTAAGATCATGATGCCTCAAGAGATACAATGCGATACCCGCAGCAGACGCGGAGGCAACTTCTTCGGAAAATCGACATCATGCCCTTCCTTGATATACATCTTAGTGAGCATTCCCAGATATGTGATATGTTTTGCTACTTGGAGCAGCAGTATCCTGCGACTCTCTCTTGGGTCACCTATATTTGGTATCATTATATCCAATACGTTTGCTACTTCTGATGCCTTTGATAGGAGTACGCAATATGCGTACTCCTGTCACTTCTTGAAGTTCAAACGGTTATCGATCGTTACCCCTAGGCACTTTATAGACTCTATAGAGGCAATTTCGGTTTTTCGTACTTTTATCTTCAGAACTGCTTTTGCTCTTTTGATACTAATAAATATTGCTTCTGTTTTATGTTCTGCCAGTTTAAGGTTCACACACTCCAGCCATATCTTAATGGTTCTAATAGCTTCATTTGCTTAGAGTTGTACCTATTCTAGGTTTCGGGCTTGGATTACAACAGCGACGTTATCTGCAAAGCCTGCAATCTTTACCTCCTCGGGTACTAAACACTATCGTACATAATGTTCCATAGTAATGGACCTAGTACTGATCCTTGTGGAACACCGGCTGTGATATTTACGGACACCGTACCATTGTTTATCTCGTAGCACAGGGTTCTGTCGGAAAAGTAACTTACCACTATTCATATACTTCGGTACGTTGCTATTATATGATCCCATTCCGCTGAGTTAAACGCATTCTTGATATCTAGTGTAACCACTGCACAATAGCCGAATTGCATCTGCGAAATATCTGCAGCTTTTCCTACCGCATTGAGAATTCTATCATATATAACTTTCTCCAAACACTTGCCTACTGTATCCAGGAGACATATCGGCATATCCCTCGCTTATTGGGTCAGGGTTGCAGGTATTATACTTGCCCACTCTAGATACTGCAGGTATCTAGAGTGGGCAAGTGCTGGTTTTTCCCTTCATAGACGGAACATTACCACTCTGTATGCACTGACCCATGGATTGGAGTCAGCCTCTCTACACTGTTGTTTAAAGCTATCCGATTTGCTCTTGCTTTTTATAGTTTGGACTACAGTCTAGTTTATAGACTATTTTATAGTATGGACTGTAGTCTATATTATAGCCTGGACTATAGACTGGACTATTTTATAGTCTGGACTATTTTATATAGTCTGGACTATAGTTTAGTCTATAGAATATTTTATAATCTGGACTATAGTCTAGTCTATAGAGTATTTTATAATCTGGACTGTAGTCTAGTCTAAAGACTATTTTATAGTATGGACTATAGCCTATACTATATCCTGGATTATTTTATAGTCTGGACTATAGTTTAGTCTATAAAATATTTTATAATCTGGACTATATTCTAGTCTATAGACTATTTTATAATCTGGACTATAGTCTATAATATAGCCTGGACTATAGACTGGACTATTTTATAGTCTAGAATATAGTCTAGTCTATAGACTATTTTATAATCTGGACTATAGTCTAGTCTATAGACTATTTTATAGTCTGGACTATAATCTAGTCTGTAGACTATTTTATAGCCTAGTCTATAAAATATTTTATAGTCTAATCTGTAGACTATTTTATAATATAAACTATAGACTATTTTGTAGTCTGAACAATGGTCTATCTGTAGATTGTTTTATAGACTGAACAATAGTCTATCTATAGACTATTATATAGTCTGGACTATAATCAGGTCTATAGACTACTTTATGGTCTAGACTATAGTCTATATTATAGTATGGACTATAGACTAGACTATTTTATAGTCTGGACTATAGTCTAGTCTATAGACTATTTTATAGTCTAGTCTATAGATTATTTTATAGTATGGACTATAGTCTATATTATAGCCTGGACTATTTTTTAGTCTGGACTATAGTTTAGTCTATAGACTATTTTATAATCTAGACTATAGTCTAGTCTATAGACTATTTTATAGTATAGACTATAAAATATTTCATTATCTGGACTATATTCTAGTCTATAGACTATTTTATAATCTGGACTATAGTCTAGTCTATAGACTATTTTATAATCTGGACTATAGTCTAGACTAAAGTCTAGTCTATAGACTATTTTATAGTATGGACTATAGTCTATAGACTATTTTATAATCTGGACTAAAGTCTAGTCTATAGACTATTTTATAGTCTGGAGTATAATCTAGTCTGTAGACTATTTTATGCCTAGTCTATAGAATATTTTATAGTCTAATCTATAGACTATTTTGTAATATAGTCTATAGACTATTTTGTCTATAGACTATTTTGTAGTCTGAACAATGGTCCATCTGTAGATTGTTTTATAGTCTGCACAATAGTCTATCTATATTACATAGTCTGGACTATAATCTGGTCTATAAATTATTTTATAGTCTAGTCTATGGACTATTTGATAATCTAGTCTATAAAAAATCTTTCGTCTGGACTACAGTTTAGACTATAGAATATTTTATAATCTGGTATGTGGTCTAATCTATAGACAGTTTTATAGTCTAGAGTATATTCTAGTCTATAGCGTATTTTATAGTCTAGTTTATAGACTTTTTATGGTCTGAACATAGTATGGTCAATCTGTTTTATAGTATGTAATCTGTTTTATAGTATGGTCAATAGTCTATAGATTATTTTATGGTCTGAAGTATAGTCTAGTCTGTAGACAAACTTTAATATAGTATGGTCTATAGTTTTGACTATAGTCAAGTCTATAGACTATTTTATGGTTTAGTCTTTGGAATATTTTATAGTCTATTCTATGGGCTATTTTATGGTCTAGTCTACAGATTATTTTATGGTCTGAACTATAGTTAAGTTATATTGTATTTTAGGGTCAGGACTACAGTCTAGTTTATAGACTAATTTATAGTCTGGACTATAGTTTGTAGGCCTCTCTATAGTCTAGAATATATACTATTTTATAGTCTGGACTATAGAACATTATATGAAATAAAAAGTATTTTATAGCCTGGACTATAGTCTACATTGACATATTGTCTGGACTAAAGTTTAGTCTGTAGACTAGTTTTTAGTTTGGGCTATAGTAATAATGAAATTTGTATAATAATTTTGCGCTTTTGTCCTTAAAAATCGTAATTCTAGAAGGATTACAGTCAGTATTCATAAATTCAATCATGTGAAACTGTTGACTTTTGTTTGCCAAAGAAAAAAAAAAATACGAAATAGGTTTTGTTTCTTTTAAAATCCTTATTAAGTTTCTTGACATTTTTCTTCTTCATAAATTTTGTTAAATCATTATTTTTGTGTAAAATATTATAATTTTATTTTTTTTGGAAGAGGTTAAAATAACTATAAATGTACGTATGTAGGTATACTACAGCAATTATTTAACCACATACAGTTGTACAATTCTACATGTGAAAAAATTTTAACAATTCAAACATTCATTGTTTGTTATTGTTGTTGCTTGCGTTAAAAAGTTGAACTCTCAATGATACTTTTTTTTTTTTTTTAAGAAAATTTCCTAATATTTTATTTGGGTGATTTTTTATTTTATTTTCTAGAGAAAAAAGTTGTTGCCACTTTTTTTGGAGGGAATACAACAACTGTTGGCATTAACAATAATGTTTCTTGTTAGTTGTTTGGTAGGGAAGGTTAAGATTAAGTTGAATATGTTGGCAAGGTTGAGTGGTTGTTTTTTATATAAAACAATGACTTGTTTTTTTTTTTTTTTTACAAAGTTGTGGGAGCTGGATGAAATAAAAAATTAACGAATGAGTTTGTTTTTGTTTGTTGTTTGCAACGTTGATTGTTACATGCTTGGGCGTAATAAATAAAATATTTGTTAAATCTCCCATAGGTATTATAATTTAAAATATCCTGGTTGAAAATGACTATAGACAGCTGAACAAATAGAAAGAGGAAATATAAACAAAAAACATATGTAAATTAGGAATAATGACATTATAAATGTTCATATGAATTTCTAACACGATTTTCGTTAATGAGGGAAACATTTTTTACGTTCAAACTACTAACCCAAATTAAATTGAAAATTTTTCCAGATTGTTTGCTATTTTAAATTAGCTGAACGGTTCAGTAGAAAAATAGTTATTTAACAAATCGTACAAAATTGTACAGAATTGAAATCTTTATTAAAATTTCGTTATAAAAATGTCTTAAGGTTGATATTTATTCTTATATTTTTATGTCATTTTGTATGATTTATTCCATTTTTCTCTGTAATATGAGTACCAAAAGAGAGGCAAGCAAACACATACATATGTAAGAGTACCTTAAATAATATCATTTATTTATAATTTAACCCAGTTTTATTTTTAAACATTCACGTATTTTAACACACTTTGCTCGTCCTCCCACTCCACCATTACACAGTGGGGCCAAACGCAAAATTTTTGCTAAACTACTGTTCGAATCGAATTGAAACCCTGTGATAAAACGAGATAAGCTATATTTATTTTTTTTATTTCCCAATAAATAAAATAAAGTCGCGGTAAAAAATCAAAATTCAAGCGTAAATATCTTTTTTATTCTATTAGATAGCCAAGATGAGTAATTTTATTTTTCATTTATCGCGCCAAGCGCTTTACAGAAATATAAAAATCTTCGAAATCGCACTTGATTTCTAGAAGTTAAGATTTTTTGAAACTTTAACATACACGAGGTGGTCAACTTTGACACCCTGTAGTTTATCTTATGTTATCACAGGCTGACTACAGGATGAGTTTTCTGAAAGATTGGGTCCTCCTCTACAACTCTTCTATACATTTCAATTTAATCCGACCAGTAGTTTAGGAGTTACAGATTTATTACCAAAAATTGTGCGTTTGAAACCACTATGCAACACTTACAAGTAAAATTTTTTTAATACAAAATAATGAAAGCCATCGTAAATGAATGAATGTTTAACTTAACACTTCGTTGCCCTTTTTTCCCCCAACAAAGTAAATGTGATTTGTTTGGTTGTTTTATGAAAGGTATTCAATGTAAGAGTATACTTTTGTATATCTGTCTGTACTTATTTTTAATACAATATTTAATGTTTGGTGTTTGTATTGAAAAAAAGAAAAAAAATACACACACACATAACACAACAAAACATAACAACAACAAAAATCAACAACCAACTCTTTCTATCAAAGGACTCGTTTTCACGTTCAAAACTTTTAATAATGAAATAGCAAACGTTATATCAATTTAATATATTATACATACAATATGTACTTATATGTATACGTAGGCATTTTTACTTATAATGTAAACAATGTAACTTACATATGTATATATATAAAATTACAAATATATTCATATGTATAAACTTCCAAATACTCGTACCTTTGGTGGCATTACATAGACATTCATACGTACAATATTATAAGGCCTCTTATGATGATATTTTTAACTTAATACGCCATAAGAGCTACAACTATAATTGTAATAGCAACAACAGCAACAAAAAAGGATATTTTTAATATTTCGTTCTTGAACACGTTTATTACGCGTATGAACTAAATGACAAGTCAATGTGGTATTGCACAGTAATTTTTAAGTTAAAAAAAGCAAGTGATCACTAATTTTTAATATTTCCACTCTAAACCCTAAAATAAGTGATTTGCAAGATTTTTAACTATAAAAAATAAATTAAAAAATATGTATATTTTTGTTGAAAATTTTAAATAATTTATAATTTGTAAAACACTGTTTCAAGTTATTTGTATTTGGGACAATTTTCAGTTTTATTTTGGTATTAAATAATTGTAGGTTTCTTGTTTAATACTACACTCAGCTCATTTTTGATTCAATACTCTTATTTGTATGTACAAAAGTACAGAAAAGTATGACTATGAACAAAATTATAAAGCAGCGACTTTAGCATTTTACATACATACACACATACATATGTACATACATACATACTCGTATATTGGCTGAGATTTCACCTTCCTATACATAGACTTCCACATGTGACATTTGAATTGTATTGAGGAAATAAAAAACTTCAAGGTATTCTTGCAACACTTGTAATTGAAACACGTCAAACTTTATTTGGTATAAAATGAAAAAAAGTAGGGATATTCGGTACTGCTGAATTATGAATACCCTTCACCAATTTTCGTTATAAAAGTAGAGCCCAAATTACAATAGCGCGTAGTCAGCAACAGTATCAGCAAAAATGATCAGCTGTTTACTGTCAGTGCAACATGTTGCTGCCGTTATAATTACAATTCAGCGTAGGCAGCCACAATTTACAACCACCATCTTACTTTATTCTACTTGTGTATTTTAGCCTCTCATTTATTTGCTCACTCTCTTTGTCTCGCTCTCAATCTGAAAGCAGCGCAGTGAATTTAGAAACAGGGCTAAATAAAACAGCACTGCAAACTGCTGCTGACCAAGTGTAATCAACACCATAACAAACAATGCTTTCTAAATTATCAGCTGATTATGTCAGCACACACTGCTGCTAACTACGCGCAATTGCAATTTGGGCTTAATTCAAAAACTGGTATGAAACAGTTTTATCCCTTAATGTCACTTAATATTCAATAACAATGTGGTTCCAAAACGAAATTTTTTGGAAATAATTCTGTAACTTTAGAACTGCTAGATATATTTAAACGAAATTGAACATGGACAATCCTGAGGTGTATACCAATTGATTTGGAGGAGGACAGGTTCTTAGCAAGTCTGGGGGACGGCGGGTGGACCTCCAAAGTTGGTCACCTCGGGTATGAACATTTTTAAAAAAATCGCCAAAATTTCATTTATGATTTGATTAAAAAATTTTGCACATAGATAGTCCTTATAATTCTCTACAAAAAATATGCTTACATAAGTGGGATATCTCTTTTACTTTAAGAGATATTTGAACCAAAGTAAAATTTTGACCCATTTTTGACCATGTTTTTTTTAGTTTTTTTTAACTTGGCGGGCTCAATTTGAGCCTTACAATTTTTCTAAAATATTCCCTAGATTCTATACAAAATTCTAAACAATTTTTGTGCAAGGATCATATACCTATGTGGTTTAGATAAAAAGTTATATCATTTTGAAATTGAAAATTTGAAAAAAATTTTGATTTTTTGTGATTCTTTTCAAAAAGGTGGTAACATTTTTTCACTTTAAAATTCGTTATTTTCCTACGGACCATAATTTTTTTTATGCTTCTAAAAGAATACTTAACATAAATGCATGTAAGACAAATCCGAGGGCAGTTGGGGTAACAGTCTCCCCGCTAGCCCTATCAGAATTTCGTTTATTTTAATTTTTGTGTTTTTAGTTTTTTGTGGAGTACAAAAATGTCAAAGCTGATATTAAAATAAAAATACCTTGAAAACTTACCTCCATATGTTAGCTAATTACACAAAAAATATTTAATAAGCCACGCCTCTTATAAGGACAGGTTGACCATTTTACTGAAAAAAGTCAATTTTTTAAGCAAGTTTTCCCCGAAGTTGAATTTTGGGTATTTCGGACTAAGAAAATGGGAATCTATTTATTTTCTTCTTTTAATGACAATTTTTTTTATATTACGCTATAATTTCACAATGATAGCTTTATTAATGTAGATTTTATGTAAGTTCAAGTATAATTTTTTTTTTTTGAAAAATAACACTAAAAACAAAATTTTTTCGTTTTTTGATCAATTCAATAAAAAAATTTAGTTCGAATACTTTATTATTTATATATTATTTTTTAAGTAATAACCTTTCCAACGATACCAAATACTTGCATAAATACTTTACACAATCGTTTAAAAACTAACTGAAACTTTACCCCCTTCGGCAAAATTTGCACATTTTCCTTCAATTTCTATGGTAAATAAGTGTTGAAGCATTTTATATACATAAGTGCACAGCAGTTTCTACGTGTTTTTTTAAATAACTTTCTGTATCTTTTGAACGGATAAATATATATCAATGAAATTTCACACAGTTATTACTGAGATAGTTTTCAAATGTTTTGGAGGAGCACAAGTTTCTAGATGGTCTTGGCAAAGGGGGGAAGACCGCCGAAATGGGTCACCTCCGATATTATATAAGAAATAATTAAAAGAGTTGACCACTTTTAGAGGTTCTCTTCCTGTCCACAGACCAGCTAGAAACTTGTACTCCACCAAAACATTTGGAAAATATCTCAGTAATAATTATGGTAAATTTCATTGAAATATTTTGAACGGTTCAAAAGTTAGACAAATATTATTTTAAAAAACACATTGAAACTACTGTGCACTTAAATATGTATATTTCAAGGTGTTTTTATACCCTTCACCAAAGGTGTAAAGGGTATATATAAGTTTGTCATTCCGTTTGTAATTCCCACAATTTTCGTCGGAGAGCAAAAAAGTTTACATTTTCGGGATCCTTGTAAGAAATGATGACGATAGGACCATGTCCGTCCGTCCGTCCGTGTGTCGGTTGAAATGGCGTTTATGAAGCCCACCGATAACTGACATATATAATATATATATCAAACGATCGGAAATGCTTTCGAGAATTTTGCTATTGGAATTCAGCAAAATCGGTTCATACAATGCCGAGATATGTTCAAAAAACCGGTTTTTAGAACCGGTTTTCAAGTTTCTGAAGCATCTGTATATACTAGGGACTTCGTTTTTACAAAGAAGTCTCGGACATTTTTTTCTGAATTTTTGTTCTGAAAAATTGAAATAAATCGGTTCAATAATAACTGAGATATCGGACAAAACGCATTTTTTATTTTTTGAAGCCCTGGTTTAAGCTATAGATTTTTATTTTTATACAGATCGGTCGCAAATATTTTTTTAAAATTTCGGTTTTTTGAATATAAGTGGCGGAGATATGCTTTAAAAACCGGTTTTTGGAACCGGTTTTTCAGTTTCTGAAGCCTCTGCATATACCAGGGACTTCGAATTTTTAAAGGGGGCTCGGAAATTATTTTCTGAATTTTTGTTCTGAAAAAATGAAATAAATCGGTTCAGTAATAACTGAGATATCGGGGAAAAATATTTTTTTTTATTTTTGAAGCCCTTGTTCAAGCTACAGATTTTTATTTTTATATAGATCAGTCATAAATATTTTTATAAAATTTCGTTTTTTCTAATAAACCAAATTCGTTCACAATCAACAGAGTTATGGCCCAAAAACAAATCTTTTAAGAATATAAATACACACACAAACATGTATATTAAGCATTGTAATGACTATTAGTGACGTTTTTTGTTTTTTGTATAGACAAGTAGTTTAGTTAGAAACAGCAGTCATATAATGAATAACAGTGTTGTTGTTGTTCTTTGTATATGCAGTCTGTACAAAAATAAATAGATATGGAATTGTTGTTGTTTATTTTTTAAAACTAAAATATATTTGTTAAGAATATACATAAATACATACACAAACATGTATATTAAGCATTGTAATGACTATTAGTGACGTTTTTGCCTATAAGACAAGTAGTTTAGTTAGCAACAGAAGTAATATAATGAATAACAGTGTTGTTGTTGTTCTTTGTATATGCAGTCAGTTTGTATATACACACATAAAAAAATAAATAAATATGGAATTGTTGTTGTTTATTTTTTAAAAGCAAAGCCTGCTATGATTGTTTTTTTTTTTCATATTCAAATTTTCGTAGTTTGAAAAAAATTTAGATTTAAATATGTGAAAATATGAAAGCATACGTTAAGGCGAAAATTTTATTATTTGTCGGTAATATGGTAATATGATGTCGATAAGATAGTAAGATGGTAATATGGTGAAGGGTATCAAATCTTTTTTCAATTTCATTTTAAATAATTTCGTGTAACTTTTGAACCGTTCAAAATATTTCAATGAAATTTAACATGAGTCTGTAAAAAAAATTTGTTGTTGATTTTGGAACTTCTGTGAATTAAACTATATAGATCCATATGTTCTTAAAGGTTTTGCAATAAATTATTACAGCCTACCAGTAAACTTAGTCACACGAGGCGATTTTCCGAAAATCCCCATATTTTCAATAATAAAAATTTCGACCTTTAAAAATATATAGTAAAATTATATATATTTTTCTGATTTTCACATTTATCAATTCTCTATTAAATATTTTATATCACGTGAAAAAATTATGTTAATAACTATAAGCATTTAGAAATTATTCAGTCTCAAATTTTTGAAATAAGTCCATATTAACATAATTTGCATTTGTTCGTATTATTTCAAGAAAAGTGTACTAAAAATTTTAAAATAGTAAAATGTATTATACATAGTTTTAAAGAAGACATAATTTCCTTCAAAATGATGTATAATATGACTATTTTGTGTTTGCAACGTTTCTGGTAAATAAATTTGAAATTAGCAAGGAGTTTGAAATTGTAAAATCTTTCGTTTTTTCATGTTGTTTTTGATACGGCCTTACCGCACTGTCTTGTCCCACTGCATTACCAATAATAAAAGGAAAGATGAAGATTTTGCTATTTCTGGGGTTTTGGTAATTTCAAATTTATTTACACGAAACGTTGCAAACACAAAGTAGTCATATTATATATCATTTTAAAGGAAATTGTGTCTTCTTTAAAAGCATGTATAATAAATTTTACTATTTTAAAATTTTTAGCACACTTTTCTTGAAACAATACGAACAAATGCAAATTATGTCCATATGGACATATTTCAAAAATTTTAAACTGAATAATTTCTAAATGCTTATAGTTATTAACATAATTTTTTCACGTGATATAAAATATTTAATGGAGAATTGATAAATGTGAAAATCAGAAAAATATATATAATTTTACTATATATTTTTAGGAGTCGAAATTGTTATTATTGAAAATATGGGTATTTTCGGAAAATTGCCTCGTGTGACTAAATTTACCGGTAGGCTGTAATAATTTTTTTCAGAACCTTTAAGAACATATGGATCTATATAGTTTAATTCACAGAAGTACAAAAATCAACAATCAATTTTTTTTACAGACTCAAAAATTTCAACTTCTCATCCTAAATTTACCATTTTTGCTGGATGTAGGATGTAGGGTGAACGTTCAGAACTTTTAAAAATTACACTTACACCTTTTCTTGGGGTCCCGTCTTTCAGAAAATGTCAAAAAATATTAATCTTTTTGAACAAAATTTTTTAAAAAAGTTAAATATATAAAGTTACTTTTTTGGCAAACAATTGCAATTTTTGAGACCTGTTTTGAAATTTTTACTTTGAAATTTTTTTTCTTGTTATCGAATTGAAACAACAAAAAAAATTTTTGATTAGCATAATTTAGAAAATTGTAGAGAAGTTCAACGTATTTTTGAAAAAATTTTAGAAATTTTATTTTATAAGTTATAGGGCAAAATCGCAAAAAGTGAAGACCAAAAATAAGAAATTTATATTTTGAAGTTAAATATCTTTTAAACCATACGAGATAATTCAGCACAATAAGCATGCTTTTCCTTGCCTTGCTTAGGAGAATTCAAAAGTGTAAAAATCGGTTAATATTTGTAAAAGTTATAAGCCCCGATATGTTTTTCACTCTCGAGGTAATCAAATTTGGCCCACTGTAGCGGCGCTCGTGCTGCAGCTACAGACTCCATCTAACGTTATTGTGAAACCCTAACTCCTCCTCTATCGATGTTTCAAGTTTCATCTAAATCGGTTCAGTGGTTTCAAAGTTCCAGATTTATTACATTTATTTTGCTTTTGGCCCCACTGTGCGATGTTCTTTGACGATTTTTCCTGTTTATGCTTTTGGTTTTCTGTTCTAGCGATTTGTTTCGTATAGGAATTTATTGTTTTAGCGTTTTTATCCTTTTGGATTTTTTTCACTTTGGTGCTTTTTTTTAATTTTGGTTTATCTCCATTTAAACGATTATTTCGTTAGATCTTTTATTTTGTCGATTTTTTCGTGTTCGTGCAATATCAATTATAAATTCGTTTATTTATATAAATAAACATCTTGAGAAAAAAATAATCCTCTGACTTTTACAATAAAAGTTATTTAAAATGAGTATTTTCACTAATTTGTGAATAAGATTAAAACTTATGCATTGATTATAATGAAATATATCTTATTTTATTTGCAATAAATTCATCAATATGATTAAAGAATAATAATATGAATTTTTGACGCTTTCGAATTTTTATGATATTTTGAAAAGAATATTTATACCCTACACCAACATAGGTGGGGAGGGTATTATGCGTTTGTGCTGATGTTTGTAACACCCAAAAATATTGGTCTAAGACCCACCTTAATTTATACCAATTGGCTTAGAATCACTTTCTGAGTCGATTTAACGATGTCCGTCCGTCCGTCTGTCCGTCTGACCGTCTGTCCGTCCATGTAAACCTTGTAATCAAACTACAGGTCGCAATTTTGAACCAAAATTAATGAAATTTGGTACACAGGCTTCTTATAGTCCAGGGACGAAACCTATTGAAATTGGTTATGATCGGTCCATTATTTCACCTAGCTCCCATACAAATGTCCTCCCGGAAAAGGGTTTAACGATCATAAATCCCTTAAGTATAGCAATATTTTAATGAAATTTGGCATATATAAGTTTCATATAAGTCTAAATAAGTGTGCCGATTTTTAAAAAGATCGGTCCATAATTAACCATAGCTCCCATATAAACCCCTTTCCGAAAATCACTTTAACGGCCATAAATCCCACTAAAATGTTAGTATCAAGCTAATATTCGACACAAATAAGTTTTATATGAACATAAATGATAGTGCCAAATTATACAAAGATCGGTCTATAATTTACCATAGCTCCCATATAAGGCCCTCTTTCGGGAATCACCCAAAAGTGAATAAATTCATATAAATGTTAGCCTCAAGGTAAAATTCTGTATTCTTATGTTTTATTTTACACTTATGAGTATCGGTCCACATTTGACTCCAAGTCTATTAAAAGACCCCTCCCCGAATTATAATGTACACAATGGTGTATGGTATCATATGGTCGGGCTTGACCGACTATAGCTTTTGCTCTCGTTTTTTTGAAATATTGTATAAAATTTCATTTTTTTTTCTAGTAAATGGGTTTAATATCTCTGTTGATCATATTAAAAACTAAAGTAAGAAAGACTTGAAGACAATTTACATTCAAATTTGTTGATATTTAAAAAAAAAAAAAATCCGACAAGTCGTTGTCGAGATATGCTTTAATATATAGTGTAACTTCTTTAATTTTAAAAATCGCGAGACAACTATGAGTCGCTGTTTTGTTTCTCAATCATATAGACGGACAGACTGACGGACATAGTAAAATCGACTCAGAAAAATTAGTTTATATATTTATAGGGTTTTAAAAGATAGCTTCTTTTTAATGTTACATATGAAATAGTAAACTAAAAATTACCCTTTTTTATCACTTGTGATGGTGGGGGTATAAAACAATGACATGTGGCTGGAATTTCTTTTGGGAAATAAAGTGCTGCAAAATAAAAATGTTTTAAATATAAACCAATTTTATGTGCATAGTTTTTATTTACCAATCTCATCCCTATTCACTATTTACTATTCACTTTCTTCTCCTAGGGAATCTTCCATGTTTTCGACACTTATTGTACGAAATAAAAAGTGTTAAGTGTTCGTCTTGATATTTTGGTGTTTGTTTTATAGTTTTCCAAAGTCATTGAAAGCCTTAACAGAAATACATACATATAAAGTAAAGAGTCTTTAAAGATGACACACAGACAGTTAGACTTTTACATAAGTGTGTTATATATCACTCACACTCACAGTGACAAACATACATATATATGTACATATATTTCATGATGTTAAACATCCTGTCTATTACAAGGTATTCTTGACATTTTGTTAATGGCAAGAGTATGTTGTGTAGATCCTTTTAAACAACAACAAAGAAAAGGTGAAAACAACAAAAATTAAAAGCCACGAAAAAACTTATTAAATCTAATTTTTCATGCACAATATTTTCCACTTTACGCTTTGCAATTCACTTTATACAACAATTTGTTAAATTGTTTTTTCTATATTTTATTTTTGGTAGAAAACATCTTTTTCATATTTCATGTTGCTATTTTTATGGTTAATACACGCTAATAAAAATTCAACTTTAAATGTCAAAAAAAAAAAGGTAACATTTTTGGGGTTTATTTTCCTTGAAAAAAGGACTTTTTATGCCTTAACGTTGCTTCTCAACAAATTCTTATTTATTAAGTTTATTATTGCCAAAAATGTTTTATTGTTACTTTTGTTTTTGTCTTAAAGAACTATTATGTTGTAATCAAGTTATTTTTACTTCCTGCTTATAAAGCTTTTTTATGCTAAATAAAGGGAGCTACATATATGCTCTTGATATAAACGCTTATAAATCATTATGTTGCAAGGATATAAACACGTTTTAAGTTTGTGTTAAAATAATGTTGGTAATAAAATGTTTCACGCACACATATATATTATGTATTTAAAGGATTTTTATTACAATTCCTAAATGATTTAAATATTTTATTAGATTATTTGTTTAAAGCAGCCAGAAAGAAAGTGTGGATTTGTATTCAAAAATTTCTTGGTAAATTAATGGCAGGGGTAATTGTTTATTAGATTTTAGACTTTACTTTAATGTTTGGAAAATTTTCTTTATTATAGAGGTCAAAGGTCAAGCATTTGTTTTATACATATAAACAATTACTTACTATTTCATTAAACAAAATTTTGGTCTTGGAAATATTGGATAGAATAATGGTAGCAGGGTCTCAAATAGGTGTTAGGAAATGTGACATTAAATTTACCATAAAAGAGTAAAGACTGACTTATTTGGTAATTCATCATTAGACAGGCCAAACGGTTAAAGCTAGAAAGATGAAATATGGACGGTAGATTGGTCTCCTACCGAATAGATCTAATAAGACGGGAAATTCGAATGTTTAGGGGGTAAAAAGGTTACCTTATATCTCCTAAGCATAAAGAGATACAAAAAAAGTTGAATAGTTGTCGTTATTCATTTAAAAAGTAATCGGATAGGTGTCTGGTACTTTTTTTAAATTCGGCTCTTTTAGGGACAAAATGGGTGAAAACTGTAATTTGGTACTTTTTTGGCACCCTATCTATCTTTTAATTCAATAAGCATAGAAATAAAATGTGCATCAAATTAGTATCTTATCAAAAATTGGCGGACACAAGTTTGGTACTTTTTGGAAATTCGAACGTCTAAGGGGTAAAAATTTTAACTGATTTTGGTATTTTTTTCACAAAATATTTTTTTCTTTTTACTGATATTTTTACATTAGATCCCTGTACAAATTAGAAATTCATTGGAATACTATCTTTGTTACATTTAGGGGGAATTAAAAGTACCAAAAAGGGGATAAAATCTTAAATCTAAAAAATTTAGAGACATGAACTTAAGTACATGTAGTCCTAAGTGAGTGAGAATTCACAAGAGAGGAATTTGTGGTACTTTTTTGATCTTCTAATGGTACTTTTTGAATTTTCTATAATACTGAACCTAGAAACATGAAATTAGAGATATATAATCCTAATTGAATGAGAATCTATAACAGGAAAATTTTTCATTCTTCTAATGATACTTTTTGAATTTTCTAATTTTCGTTATTCCTTGGTACTTTTTGAATTTTATATAATACTGAACCTACAAATTTAAATATATGATCCAAGTGAATGAGAATTTAGAAAATAGGATTTGTGGTAGTTTTTTTCTTCTAATGGTACTTTTTTAAATGTCTATAATATTGAACCTAGAAACATGAAATTAAAGACATAAGATCCTATGTGTGTAAGAATTCAAAAGGGGAAGTTTGTGATACTTTTTCTTTCTTCCAATGGTACTTTTTGAATTTTTTACAATATTGAACCTTCAAAAATGCAATTAAAAATATATGGTCCTAAGTGAACAAGAGCCCAGAAAAGAGGATTTGTAGTACTTTTGCATTCTTCTAATGGTACTTTTTAAATTTTCTAAAATATTGAACCTGGGAACATGAAATTGAAGATATATGGGTTTAAATGAATGAGAATCCATAAGAGGGTACTTTGTGGTACTTTTCGTTATTATATTAATCTTTGAATATTACGTAATAATAATTAACTTTTAAGCGTGGAATTAAAGATATATCATTCTGTGTTTAGAATTCAGAAGCCCTCTACTAAAATATAATAATAGAAATAATTTGGTAGTTTTTGAAATTTCGAACAATAAAAATGTAAGAAACTGGTAACTAAAATATTAAAAAGTTTATTGTTTTGAATGCTGACAGAACACTTATATTAAAACTGTTCCCACGGGTGATAGGAATCATAGTTGAATTTTACGGGTTTCTTTATTTTTGGTCTTTCATTTCGTTTTTTTTTTTTTTTTTTCTAAATAAAAAGGGTATCAAGTTTTTATTTGCTTTCTGTAGGAGTACTTCAAGATCGGGTTAAATGCTATCTATATAAAAGTGAATCTGTGTTTCTTAGTCTGCCTGTTTTAGAATTTTGTTTCGATGTTTTTATTTTATTTCAATACAATGTTGTTCAAAAATGTATAGTTATAAAATTAAAAATTAACACAATTTGAGTTTATAATATTAGCATGGTTTTTCTTAAAAAGAATCTACGCTAACGAAGTAGCGGGTATACTGCTCGTATAATTATAAAATCATTAAGGATTTATGATTCTTTAAGATTTTTAAAAAAAAATCAAGTTTCATAGACTTTCTTTTTTATCCTTTTTATAACCTAAAACACCATTTGATTGATGTTTGTAAAGTAAAGAAAAAAAATTTACTAACTCAAAATCACTTTTAAAGTTGGTCTAATGATGTCCGTCCGTCTGTCTGGCTGTCTGACCATGTAAACCTTGTCAACAAAGTACAGTTCGCAATTTTGAAGATATCGTCATGAAATTCAGCACAGATAGATATTTTGGCACAAGTAGGCAGCTTATTGCAATTGATTATGATCGGTCCATTTTTCACCTAGCCCTCATACAAATCTCCTCCAGGAATAAGACTAAACTCTTACAAACACCTCTTATATAGCAAATAACACTGGCCAACAAAAAAAATTTTTTCGTGTTCCTTCAAAAAAATAAAAAATATGTGGACTAGATGGGATTCCGCATGCTAAACTCGAATCTGCTTTCAGTTTTCTCCCATCAGTTTGAGATTTTTGCGTCCTAAATAAGCCGATTACTCGAGTATATTTCACTATAACTCGAGAACGGTATGCACGATTTATATAGATAACACACTAAAATATGTGGAATAAAACTGGCTTTAAGTCATTCTACTAACAAATTTTCATCCGCTCAATAGTTTTGGAGATATTTCGAAATAAGTGTCCGAAAAAAATTTTTTCATGCTAAATTCAAGGTTTCTTTTTTTTTAATAAAACTTCTTTTTAAAAGTGAAAACATCAAAAATGTTTCAGTTTATCGTCTTTATCTCAAAGCCGGCAAAACTACGAGTAAATAAAGCCACTTATCATAAAAATTAATGCACAAATCTTGATTGGATTCACAGTCAAGTTAGGACACCCATGCATACCTACAGTTAAGTGGAAATACACTAGTGGGCAAAAAAGAAAAAAATTTGTTTCTTAAATAAAAAAAAAATAGGTGGATTAGATGGAATTTAACGTGCTAAATAAGAATCAGCTTTAACTTTTTTTTTTTATCACGATTTTTTTTATGGGTATGACTACTATGACCTCACCTTTAGGCAGTCACACTTGTATAACTCGAGAACGGTTTGTCTAATTAAGATAAATTAAACTCCAGTAGATAGTGATCTAAATTGTCTTTGAGCTGAGTTAACATAATTTTTTTGTCCAGTTAATATTTCCGTAGTTATTCGGTAATTAGTAGCGAAAAATTATTATTATTATTATTTTTTTTTTTAATGGTGAAAAAGTTGATCCATAACTCTGAAATTCTTGAGCGAATAAAAAATGCTGTTGACACAGCTTGACATGCATCTTTTGGTGTATCATTTATGTAAACGGTTCTTGAGTTATAGTCTAAATTTGACAAACCATTCTCGAATTTTATGATGTGACCGCTGAATAAGGTGATGATGTTAGTCATGCCAATAAAAAAAATCAGTACGTGATAGAAAAAAGTGAAAGCAGATTCTTGTTTAACTCGTCAAAACCCACCTAGTCCACTTATTTTTGTTTCAAGAAAAAATATTTTTTTTGGCCACCACTGTATTTTTACGCAATTGTATGTAACATGGGAATTTTTACTTAACTGTGAATAAAATCACGATTTGTGCATCAGTTTTGAAGATACATACTTAATTTTGTTCGCAGCATTACCAGCTTTAAGATAAAGATGATAAATTGAAACATTTTTGATGTTTTTATTTATTAAAAGAAATTTTAGTAACAAAAAAATCTAAAATTTTGCATGAAAATTAATTTTTTTTTGGACACTTATTTCAAAATAACTCCGAAACTATTGAGCACATAAAAAAATTGTGTTTGGGTGATTGGAAGATATTTGTAGTAGGCTTCTTTTGGTTTATGACTTATGTCAATTCTAAAAAGTGGATTAGAGGTTTAGTACATATTAATACCGTGTCTTCGAATTTTTTCTCATTTTTTAACTCTGTGTTATTTGTGCTTGTATTTACTAAATTTATATTGGATGATGTATTTTTTTCTAAACAAATAAGAAAAAAAATCAATTCAGCTTTTTTGTGGTAAAAAGAAAGTTTTTATACAAAAGAGAAACAATATATATATGTAGGTATGTATTTATATATATATTTTTCCTTTAGTTTTATATTTAAGTGAAATTTACTTAATATTTAAAATAAAGCCAAGAATAAGACATGTGTGGGAATAAATTCACTTTATTTTGAGGGTTGTTTATATATTTTCAACAAAAATATATTTTTCTGCATTTTTCTTCTTTTTTACTTACTATTGGATACATTTTTCCTAAGGTTCTTTTTTCCTTCATTATGTTGACTCAAGATTATTCTTTTTTTGTTTATTTATTAAGTATTTGATTTGTATAATAAATAAAATCCTAAATATGAAAATATACCACAAGTATAATAACATCTCTAATTTGATGTTTACTTTATGTTAATATCCTGGGGAACAGGAAAGAAAAAAAAAATATTTAAATTATTTTTAACAAAATGTAAAAAAACTTTCTTGTTAGAAAATTAAATTTGAAAAAAGAAATTTCCCTTAAATTTTCTTTTGTTTTAAGGAAGTTGCTACGCTAAGAACTGCTTAAAGTTTTCAGTTGTTTTAAAACTTTTATTAAGTTCATACTTTTTTTTTAATAAAATTAAATTGTTTTATATAACAGCTTTTGAGGATATTTTACAATAACATCACTTTACTACTTATTTGGTGGTGGTAAGAAAAAAACAATACTAAATGAGTTTAATTAACACACCACAAAGTAAATTAAAATGAAAATCTGTGTCATTTAGAAAACAATAACATTGAGACAACAAAAAAGTTTTTACAACACGCACCATAAGATGAAGAAGAAGATGTGGAAGATATTAAACGTTTTAAAGAAATTAATTACGTCTTAAATATTTGAAAATTGTGGTTTTATAGAGGATGAGTAAAAACAATTATATAATGAAATTTTATATAGAAAATCGATTTTTAATAGAAAATTTGAATGGTCTTAGGTTTTTCTTACACATTTACTTAATAATTTATAACAAATTTAAATGTTTTAAATATTTTAACTAAACAACGAGTTGATTTTTGATTAAAGATTATGAAAATTCTATAATACGTTTAATTTAATACGAACACTTAATTATGACTACAGATGATTACAAAATTCTTTTATTATTTAATTTGGGAATTTTTTATTAAAACAATTTTGAGGTAACTCTGGACCAGGGATCGAAGATGGCATGTAATGTTTTGTAAAAAAACAGGGTACCAATTTTTTAACGAGAGAAAAGTGGTAGTCGGTCAAGCCCGACCATATGATAACCTACACCATTTTGTATGAGTATCAAAATTTAAGATGGGGACTTATATTAGATGAATACAAAATATACGTTGATATAGATGTTAGATATGATTTTATGCACTTTAGGGCGATTTACGGAAGTGCGTTTATATGGGAGCTATGGTAAATTATGGACCGATACTCATAAAATTTGGTACTGTTGTTGCTACTTATATAAAACTTATTTGTGTCGAATATAAGCTTAATATTATTTGTATGGAATTTATGCACGTTAATGTGATTTTCGGAAGAGAGATTTATATGGGAGCTATGGTCAATTATTATAGACCGATCTTTACGAAATTTGGTACACAGATTTATAATAATATAAAACTTCTTTGCGCCAAATTTAATTAAATTATTTGCTATATTAAAGGTATTTGTGAGCGTGAAGCCCTATTCCGGGAGGACATTTGTATGTGGGCTAGGAGAAATAATGGACCGATCATAACCAATTTCTTCGTTTTTGTGCCAAAATAACTATTCGTGCCAAATTTCATCAAGATATCTTTAAAATTGCGACCTGTATTTTGTTCACAAGGTTTACATGGACAGACAGCCAGACGGACGGACATCGTTAAATCGACTCAAGAAGAGATTCTAAGTCGATTGATATTCTTTTAGGTGGGTGTCCGAAGATTTTTTCTGTGCGTTACAAACATCAGCACAAACGCATAATATCCCAACCGCCTATAGTGAGTTTTACTAAAAATATGAAATGTTTTTGAAATTGCGGCAATGACTTTATTTAGTTCAAAAGAGTTTGATTGAATTGAACTCAACTGTATTTATATTTTTGTGGGAATCGTTCTTGAAATTAGATAATTATTCTTTTCCAAAACTTAACAAGAAATAGTAAATTTGTTAGCTTTTGTTATTTCACATCGTCTACTGCTCAAAGTACTTTCATGTGAAAAGAAAAGTTTATCTTGGTAGACATACATCCATTTTTACATCATAAGATTGCATTTCCAATTTTCAGAATTCATTAATTCTTTAATGTATTTATAAAATAGAAATGTAAACTCATAAAAGTTGTTTTCAAAGTACTGTTGAATTTTTAAGAGTCTGCTTCAAAACCACTGTTATATAAAAACAAAACAATTTAATTTAAAGAAAACGAGATAGAAAAATATAGACGGTCAAGCCGACCATATTATACCCTACACTATTATATATGTGCATCAAAATTCCAGGAGGGGTCATATATTAGACCTGTGGCCAATTGTGGATCAATACTTTTACTAAGTGTAAAATAAAATATACAAATTCAGAATATTACATTAATACTAACATTTATATGAATTAAGGGTGATTCCCGAAAGTGGGTTTATATGGGAGCTATTATAAATTATGGACCGAAGCTCATAAAATTTGACACTGCCAAACAAAACTTATTTGAGTCGAATTTTAACTTTATACTGACATTTGTATGAAATTTATGCTTGTTAAAGTGATTTTCGGAAGAGGGATTTATATGGAAGCTATAGTCAATTATGGACCGATCTTAATGAAATCAAAAAATAGCTATATTTAAGGCATTAATGATCGTTAAACCTCAATTCCGGGAGAAATTTATATGGGGGCAAGGTGAAATAATATACCGATTATAACCAATTTCAATAGGCTTCGTCCCTGTGTCAAAATAATTATTCGCGCCAAATTTCATCAAGATATCTTTAAAATTGCGACCTGTACTTTGTTCACAAGGTTTACATGGAGAGACAGACGGACGGACATCGTTAAATCTACTCAAAAAGTCAATTGGTATACTTAAAGGTGGCTGTTGGAAGATTTTTTCCGTTACAAACATTAGCACAAACGTATAATACCTCAACTACCTATGGTGGTGTAGGGTATAATAAAAAAGAGTCGTGGTAGTACCACGGTACCAACCGATATAAAAAATTTGTACCAAAAAAAGAAAAAAAAAAAAAAAAGTACATTCGTACCATGTTTTCCATGGTTTAAACTTTCGTCAATTTTAAAAGGATTTTTCTGAATTACAATACCAATTTTCACGGGGCTAAATGCTACACATGTGCAGTAAAATAAATGTTATAATTGAACTATGACCTTGAAAAAAACTATTTCAACATACGGACGGACGCACGTTGAATTGAATAGTACCCAAAACCGAGTAATAGTTAAACTTTTAACAACATAATATGAATTTCTGAACTGCATTCCGTTTCCCGATTCGTGCTTTGAGATTTTAGAAAATATAGACTAAATTCAAAACTTTCATATAAAATGGGTCGAATTCGTGAGAGTGTGTAACTTGAACGCTTGCGTTATAGGGCTTGTTTATTATTTAAAAGTCATCTCTGTGAAGATACCTTTCAGAAAGGTATAAAATTATTATAAAGCACTCTTCAATTATAATCTGGACGCATAAAACTGTTAATAACTTTTGATTGAAACAACAGAATTAAATGTTTTATATCAAAAATGAAAGATTGTTTATTATTGTTTAAAATTATAATTAAAAAAATTTAAAATTTTTTTTATTTCGAATGAAATTTCTTGCATGTTTCTTTATGCTTAGCATTAAATTCTGCACAACTTTCCTTTGAACTAAAGCGGCATATTTATACCAAGCTGTTCTCATAGAATCCTCATTTTTAATAACCTGGCACTCTTCTTCATTATAACTGAACAGTGCTTTATGTTGTTAAAGAAAATTTTATTTGAGAGAAAAAAGAATGTAGATACTATTTTGATCAAAAAAAAAAAAAAAAAAAGAAACACAAAAAGTCGACACTTTTGTAATTTTCAAATTGAAAATCGTTTATTTTTGGACTCGGTAAAGATATCGACTCCAAATTTTGTATGAAAAAGCTGGACCAAGAACATGCAAAATTGAGGTACTTAAAAATTTAAACGCAAATAACTCAAAAAGTATAAGAGATAAGGTGTTATCAGGGCCTACAATAATATATAAAAATGTTTGAAATCGGAGGAGAAACAAGCGATTGGCAAGCGATTAAAAATTGTTTATGTCAGAGGTACCCCACTTTGAGCCCCCTTAGCTCCGTCCCTGAGGGATCTGTTGGGTCTGTCTTCCAAACTTAACATTGTAAAGTCCTCTGCTACGACTATACCAAATTTACAAATACACGTAAATCCAACTAGCCGATCAGAAGTTACAGATTTATTTCCAAAAATTTTTATGTCATAAGGTAAAATATATGTCGGAAAATACATTCTGAACTTTAAAAAAAAAATGGACAAAGATAACCTTTAAAATTTGGAGTTTAAAAATAAAAAATTAAAATTTTTAAGATTAACATAAAATTTTAATTATTTTTGCATGGATTTCTATAAAATTTAATGGAAATATAATTTAAGGTTATGTAGCAGTAAAAAAGGCAAATTTAACCCTTAACGGAGAACGGGGTCTGCTTTTTTTAAACACCCTTTTTCATAAATATAAAAAAAAAATTATTGAATAATATCTTGTATAAATAAATTAAAAATAGAGCCTGAAAAACGATCAAAACTAAACATAAAAGACCTTGCATCGAAATCATGATTAAAATAAATTATTTTTTGCCGAAATCCGCAGAATTCAAATCGTAGGTACGGTTTAGTCATAGAAGGTATTGAGCTAATTATTTTTTAATTTTATTTTATATAGTGTTGTTTATAAATCTGCCGATTTTTTTCAAACTTTTTTGAAATTTTTTTAACAAACATTTTTAAAGTTTGAAAATGGAGTTTTGAAACAGTCTTAAAAAATCTTACAATTCTTTAACCGAGCATAGAAAGGTGTTTGAACTATCCTGCAGAAACAAAAATGCATTTTTCAGTAATTATGGTTCAAATTGAATTGAAAACAGCTTTTTTTTTTAAACATTTATCAAAAATGTTGGTAAATTTTGGTGCAGTCTAGTATGCATACTAGAGTGTCCCGTGGACAAAAATTTTGTAGGAAGATCCCTCAAACGATGCGTAAAAATTAGCTGAATATGGGAAAAATATTAAAAAAATTTTTAAAATTGATCTTCAGCTCCCTACCAGCGATTGTATGTCACGGGTCTAGAACATTTCGTCCAAAAAATAGTACTGAGTTTTGTCTTGAAATGGGTATCAAAAAAATCGTAATTTTAAGCCAATTAAAGAAAATATATTTTAAAATATTTTCTCTAAAATTTAGTCCAGAAACCGTCATTTTAATACATCGTGCAAAAAAAAAAAAAAAAAAAAAAAATCGATATTTTTATTAAAAAAATAAATAAGAATTTTTATAGTTTTGTTCCTTTTAAGGCTAAAATATTTAAAATTTGCATTGCAGTAAGAACTGTTGATAATATATAATTTTCCAAATTTTTTAAAACAATTTTTCATCAAAATACCATAAAAAGTCTTCTAACGAAACAAAATCCCATTAGACAAATTTTTTAATTATTTTTTCTATAAACAGCATAAAATTACGAATTTTTTGATACCCATTTCGATTAAAAACTCGAAACTTTTTTTGAACAAAATGTATGGGACCCATGATTTTTCAATCGCTGCACTATGGTTTCAATGACCACTTTTCTTGGCCAAAATTACCAAAATGAAAAAAAAACAGGTTGTCTTGTTTGAAATATGATTTGGGTGAAAATCAAAGCAATTTAATGTATTTATTTTGTATTTAAAAAATTTAATTAATTTTTATACTTTTTATGTGTCAGAAGTAAAGTCATTACAAAGGAAATTTTAGAATATTTCACTTATAACTCAACCCAAAGGCGTGCATTTTGCTTTAGCAGCATTCATTTTGATACACAACTATATTTTAGCAATATTTGCTATTTTATTTTTTAATCTTGACATTTTTATTCATTGGTTAGTCCTTTGTAAATGATAATAATTTCCAATGCTAACTTATACGGAAAAGATGGATTTTCTCGAAAATCGAAAAAAATCGCAAAAAATCGCAAAACGAGACAATATGGAAAATATGGCCCAGATATATGTTCCTTTACCAATTTTTACCAAAAGCTTGCAGGTCTAATGAAATGTAAAATTCTTACGAATACAATTTCACTTTGGGTTTTGTAAAACAAACTGTATTTTTCAAAGATGACAAGAAGTTTTAACTGATTTCATATTCAATTATAAAAGTACTTATCCTAAGATCTATTTTCCATAATAAACTTATTTAAAAAATTGTCGTACTCAATAATTATAAAGTATTGAAAACCGTTGAAAAAAGGCACTTCTTTTAAGGAGTGAGATCGAAAAATTCTTAACATACATTTTGCCTCATAACTTTTTTCGGAATCAATATTCCAAATTTTTTTTTATCTAGTTATCATGGAAAAATACTTCAGTTATTATTTTTAATAACAACCATGTTAATTTGTTCTTATTTTCATCAAAATAAGTGACGAAAAAGATTTACGTCCTACAAGTAATTAAAAAATTTCAAAAAATCCAAATAGGTCTTACAAATAATTGGCCACAGAATTAAATGTCGTCCGTAAAACCGTTTCTAATGTTATTAAACAGTATCAGGAGAATTTGACTATTGATGTGAAACCTAGTTCGGTAAGAAAAAAGGACCACATGATATTGGAAAGGCCAGAAAATTTAAGGCATATTGAAAGGAACTTCAAACACATCTGGTAGAAAATCATCTCAGTTTTTTCAGTGCTTCGACTATTTGGTGCGAAAATTTAAAGCTAATGGGAAAGTTGATAACATATAAAGTTCAAAAAATTCCAAACTGGAATTCTGCAAAAAAAAAAATTACAAGCCAAAAATAGGACTTTAAAACCAAATTTCATACAAAAATACTCAAGCTGTATAATTGACGAAGAAACGTAGGTGCTGGCAGAATCTTCGCAGCTTGTGTCTCAAAAATTTTTATTGCTAATGCTCGAAGCAATGTTGGAGACAAGTTTAAGACCCAAAAGCAGCAAAAATTTCTTACAAAGTTCATGGTATGACAAGCTTTTTACAGTTACGGCAAAACAGGAAAGTCATTTGATATATTCGGATCTATAAATACCAAAATATGCATAAAGGAATATTTGCAAAAAAGACTTCTTCTTTTCTTAAGAATTCACAACGTGTCCACATATTTTTGGACCCATTTGGTATCATGTCACTACGGTAAGAAAGCTCTGGAGTGGTACCAAATAAATAACATAGTTTTAGTACCAAGAGAGGTCAATTTTCAAAATTGTCCATAACTTAGACCAGTGGAGAGATATTGAGCTCTTGTGAAAAGTGAATTGAAGAGCACAAAAAAGTTGTCCCAAAATACCGAAGATTTTAACTGTTCCAAAAAAGTGACTGAAGCAACTATCAAATCTCCAAAGAAAGGGTTTTCAAAAATGGTCCACAATTTTATAATTAGTGGTTAGAACCATATAAATTATATATTTCTGTGATCTGTGCTAAATTATCAAATGATTAAAAAAATAATGAAAACTCTACGATCAACCGTTTCCAAGTTATTGAATATTATGTATGTTAAGAATTTTTCGATCTCACTCCATATTTAAATTTGCTTAAGAAACTGAACTTTGATCTATTGTATTATGAAGACAAAATAGTAAAAGTAGGAAAAGACTTAATTTTTTGGCGTTTTGAAGTGTGAGCTACAAAACTAAGATAATTAAAACACAAATAGAAAATGTTACCAAAATTAGTTTTGGCCAAGAAAAGTGGTCGGTGAAACCATAGTGCGCTGGTAGGGAACTGAAGACCAATTAAACATTTTTTTAAAATAATTTTTTCGTATTAAGCTACATCGAAATTTCGAAAACGGTTGTTCTCGGGACACTCTAATGTATACATATGCGTATAAATAAATTAAATACTTACCAACTTCATATGTCTACGTTATTTTTGTAGCCATTTTTCATGTTACAGGTACTTTTCAACTATACTATTGTTATTTAGTTTTCTTTTTAAATTCTCAATGTCCTTGTATAAAACACTCATACTTTAATGTAAATTATATTTCCTTTTTTCTTTATAAAAATTCCTTTTTCTTTGTATCCAATGTATTCAAAATTTCGGTAAAAATATTTTAACAAATTATTTTTATTCTTATAAATTTTTCATTTTTTTTAAGGTTCAAGTATTTATTGACCTTTCATTTAATAGTTCTATCTTTATAAGAATAAAAATAAAAATATTTTAAACATTTTTTTTTGTTTTTGCAAAATAGACAATAATATAAAAGTTTTCAAAGTTTAGGGTTTCTATGCTTTTTTTTTCTTTGTGTATTTGTTTGTTTCATATGTGTGCAGTCAAGTAGGAACATTTTCTTTTTTTTTTTATAAAGAAATTTATATAAATTTTACTTAATTCCTAAGGGAATTATAGCAGCTCATATGACATTTACAATATGCTTTCATGCCTTCACTTATCATTTACTTTTTTAAAATTTATTCAATACTTATAAATATATGTATGTATTACATATGTATTTATGTATGTATATATTTTTAGTAGGAATTTTCTTGTTGTTGTGGGAAATAAAATAAAGAAGTTGTCACAACAATTTAAACTTGTAATGAAGCATAACATGTTGAAAAATTATTCCTTAAGAAAACGAGTGTGTGTGTTACAGTTTATTATTAGTATTTTTTGTTAAATTAAATAAAATGAACTTTAATTTTTTTTTTTTTTAGATTTTTTATAGAAATATTTTATATTTGACTTTATAATCTTTAATGAGGCGTTTAAAGTTTATTTGGTCTTTTTTTTTTTTTTTTTTTGGTAAAAGTTTAACAAAATATCAAAGAATGTATCATAAATCATAGTTTTAGGGTAAAGTAGTTTTTAGTTTTATATTAAGTATTTATGAAATTCTAAAAAAATATAGCAATTGTTTTTGTCATATACATTTTTTTAAATTTCTTGTTATAGGTACAGTGGCTCAATAATGTAGTCGGACAAACATTAGGATAATATTAATCTTAATATTTTTCATATTAAAATTAACATAATGATGCTTTTTTTTTATTATTTTTTTCTATGTTTTTCTATTGCCTTCTAAAAACCAAAAAGATTTTAGTAAAATAGTTTGTTTATTTATTTAAATATTAGTAAAAAATATTCTCAGTGTAAAATAAAGCGTGAAAAAAAGAAGAAAATTGGAAAACCAAAATCAATTGTTCATGACATAATTAAAAGGTATAGAGATAGAAAATCCGTGGAAAATAAGCCAAAATCATGAAGACCAAAACTATTTACCAGCTCTGACGAACGATGGATTATCCAACAGGTTAAAAAATAAAATCCTAAAGTTAGCGTTCCAAAATTAGCTAAGGAAATTTCTCAACGCATAAATAAAGATTGCAACCCAGAAACAGTAAGATTACTGCTCCGGAAAAATGATTATAATGGTAGAGTTGCCTGTAAAAAACTTTATATTAATTAAGTTAATAGAACTAAACGCATAAATTTTGCAAAAATGTATAAAAATATGGATATTTCTTTCTGGAATAAAGTATTATATACAGATGAAAGTAAATTTAATTTATTTAGATCAGACGGACAGTCCTACGTTTGGCGAAAACCAAACGAAGAACTTAAAGAAAAAAACTTGAAAACTATCGTAAAGCATGGAGGTGGTTCTGTTTTAGTTTGGGGTTGCATGTCGTCCTCTGGAGTTGGAGAGTTATGTATAATAGATGGTATTATGGACCAAACTAAATATTTATCTATTTTAAAACAAAATTTGGTGACACATTCCAATTCTACCAGGATAACGATCCTAAACATAAAGCACATGCTGTTCCCAGACATTAACGCAATCGATAGAGTATTCATTTTACTCGACTTTTTCATTGTTCGAATAATCAAATAACTCGAAAATGCAGTTTTTAAATTGCTCGAATAATCGAGTAAAACTTTTAAGTTACTCGAGATATTCGAGTAAATTATACCTTCATATTTTACTCGTTTTTTCAATGCTTATTTAAAAATATAATATTAAAGTTTGATTTGAAACGCTATAAAATTACTATATTTACACTGTGAAAAAAATAATGATACCCATAAACAAGTTTGCAATCGTAAATTGCCTTGTTGTCTCTGTTTGGCGGTACCAAAGTAGAGTTTGTGGACTATAATTAGACACCAGCAGAATGGAATACGTATTTTCTGTGCCGCTACACACTTCATCAGCATTCGTGGTGTCTTATCCATTTCGGTTTCGTTGAAACCTAAATATGTCGCCCGCCTTGCACTGGGTGCAATTTTGAGGGACTCAGTTAGCAGCGCCAGGCGTTTGGGGCAAGTAAAAAAGAGGTTGAACCTAGCGTCGTAAACGCTGTTTAAGATGTGGTTACATAGTGTCATAAGCCGACATCCGGCTCGAAGGACCATAAACAAGTTTGCAATCGTAAATTGTCTTGTTGTCTCTGTTTGGCGGTACCAAAGCAGAGTTTGTGGACTATAATTAGACACCAGCAGAATGGAATACGTATTTTCTGTGCCGCTACACACTTCATCAGCATTCGTGGTGTCTTATCCATTTAAACAACCCAATTAAAGGAGATTATCTATACTTTTGATAAAAAATAAAAATTAATGTTGAGTTTTTATCCACTTTGGAATAATTAGCGATTTTGTCTCATAACATCACTTTTCAATTTGGACACATACTAATCTATGTGCTACACAGAGGTTATCAGATATATTCAAAATGTTTCTACAATATTTTAAAGTATTGGAGATCTACAAAACCCAGATTTATTTTGAGCATAAAATGCCTTTAAATGGTTTTGTTATAGCCAAAAAATATATATTTTTCAGCATCTTTAGTATCAAAACTACACTAATTGAAATTTGTTAACGTATTACCCATATACTACAAAGACTGATCGTCAAACATAACCAATTAAATTAAGTACTAGACAGTCATTTAATATTATACAAATGTATATAGTTTTTACTCTTATTTGTATTATAGTAATTTCGTGATTATGTTTTAGATAAATTTTAGAACTAACTACTTTTCTATTTAATAGAGAAATTTATTGTAAATTTAAAATATGTAATTCTTTCTCCCAAATGTACGCGTAAGAATTATAATTGGCTCTATTTTGAATTAAACCATAATTTTTACAAAAAAAAAAAAAAAAAAAAAAAAATTCAATATTTTTTCCCTTTCTTCCTATTTTAGTTATAATTTAGTAAATATGATTTTTACGCAAATATTACTTGAACTTGTGTCAGTTAGGCTCAGAAAGAATTGTGAAAATATATTTATTTGTTTTTGAGTTATTATATTTTGAAAATGACAAACAAATGACAGGCCACTTTTTATTTTTAAGTCCAAATTCCTTCTATAATATCAAAGCCATCTCCATTGTATTTTCTACATCAGACTGAGAATTTATTGGTATATCAACTATGTGCTTTCATTCGTAGACCTAATATGTTCTGTTAAATTTATTCAAATCTGTCAAATTTATTTCTTATAAAACATTTAATATAAAAGGGAGAATCCATTTTCTTTATTATTATTTGAATTCTACATAAAAACGACCTTTAACTACGTGTTGTAATTTAGGCATATATTCAGTTATTTTTACAAAATATGTACAACATTTTTTTAATAAACTTCCGAATTGTGGTGCCACTTTTAGATTCTAAACATTCTATAAAAATTTTGAAACATTTAAAAAAAAAAAACAAAAAAAAAAAAAAAAAAAAAATAGAATTAAAACATCCTTGAAACTAGTTAATAAAGGAAATATTTAAAATATTTTTTACTCCAATTATTCGATTAATCGGCCTAATTTGCTCGAATAAATTTTTATTCGAAATTCTTGATTTTAATTTAGTCGATTAATCGAGCAAAAAATATTCGAGTGAATACCCTAGTAATCGAACAATTATGGGCACATTTGGAAAATTAGCTTAAAAAATATACAATTTTCAACAAAAATGATCTTATAAAGGCACTAAAGGATGAATGGGCGAAAATTGATCCCTCGATTTGCAGAAACCTGGTGGAATCAATGCCGAGAAGATTAGAAATAGTTATCAAAAGCAAAGGACTTCCTACAAAGTACTAAATATTAGTAATATTTACTTAAGATAATTTTATTCTAGTCGGACACTACTTTTTTGGTGCTAACTTTTAAGATATAAAGGAATTTTTTTATTTATACATGAATTCTAAATAAATATTTTCATTCATTTTTAAAATAGCGTATATTGTGTCTTACTATTATAAAAGAAAAGAGTTTGTAAACCCTTTCTTAATATACTAAATATTGAAGTCTATAAAATATTAGTTTTTGTCCGACTACATTATTGAGCCACTTTATATGAGAAGAAAAAAAAATAAATAAATAACAATACAATGTGGTGAATTTACTTAACAAATAAAAATTCCTTTTTATTAATAAAAAACTGAAAAAAATAAAATATTATATATAGACTTAAGAAAAGAGTGATTCCATACCAAAACGGACAGCAATCGGATTTGAAGTTTTCGATGTCTATGAAATACACTACAGATATTGACAAGTGGAAGTGTTGTTTTTTTAATCATGTCATGACAAATTAAGAACGACGGTTTAAAAAACGAAAAAAGCTAAAAACTTTACAAAGGTGTACTGGTTTAATTGCTAATAACTTCTAAACTATACCTGGTAGACATCTAGTATTAGTTTCATATTAAATACAAAAGTATTACCCTTATAACGATATTTATAAAGATTTTTTTTTTTACATCCAAAGTTCAAAGGTCAAAGTTAGACTTATAATAATCAATTCATAATGTCTCAAAAAAAAAAAAAAAGAATTTTTAAAATTTTGGAAAAATATATAATGTTGACGTAACTCTTATTCTTATGCTTGTAAAATTTCAAGTTGGAAACTCATTTAGTTTAGAAGTTATAAACCAAAATAAAATCTAATTACACTGATCGACAATAAAATCCTCCCCCAAAGACGAATAGTTGAACTTGCTGAATTTTGATGTGTTAAACACGAATCTGCTTTCAGTTTTTTTCCCATCAGGTCTGGATTTTTTTTTTATGAGCGTGTCTAATATTTCGCCCATAGTAAGAACATTACTCTAGTATATTTCCTTATAACTCAAGAATGGTGTGTACGATTGACATAAGTCATAAATCAAAATAGTCGTACTAAAAATATCTTCAAATCTCCCAAATTAAATTTTTTTATGTGATCAATAGTTTCGAAGTTATTTTGAAATAAGTGTAAAAAAAACACATTTCATGCAAAATTTTGGATTTTTTTTCTTACTAAAATTTCTTTTAATAAATGAAAGCATCAAAAATGTTTCAGTTTATCATCTTTATCTAAAAGCTGGTAATGCTTTGAATAAAGTAAGGCATTTTTCTTCAAAATTGATGCACAAATCGTGATTTTATTCACAATTAAGTAAAAATACCCATGTTACATGTTACAATTGAGTAGAAATACAGTGATGGGCAAAATTTATTTTTTTATTTTTTCTTGTAACAAAAATAGGTGGACTAGGTGGATTTTGACGAGTTAAACAAGAACTCGTCAAAATCACCCCATCACCTTATTCAGCGTTCACACTATAAAATTCGGGAATGGTTTGTTCAATTTAGACTATAACTCAAGAACCGTTTATACGATTGATTGATAAATGATACACCAAAAGATGCATACGAAAATTGTCTTCAAGGTATGTCAAAAATATTTTTCATTCGCTCAAAAATTTCATAGATATGGATAAAAATTTTCACAACTTTTGAAAAAAAAAAAAAAAAAATAATAATAATAATAATTTTTTTGCTACTAATTACCAAATAAGTAAGGAAATGTTAACTGAACAAAAAATTATGTAACTTCAGATCAAAGACAATTTAAGTCGCTATATATTGGAGTTTAATTTATCGTAATAGAACAAACCGTTCTCGAGTTATACAAGTGTGACTGCCTAAAAGCGGGGTCATAGTAGTCTTGCCCATAAAAAAAAATCGTAACGTGATAGAAAAAAAGTAAAAGCTGATTCTTATTTAGCACGTTAAATCCCATCTAATCCAACTATTTTTTTATTTAAGACGAAAAAAATCTAATCCAACTATTTTTTTTATTTAAGATGAATAAATTTATTTTTTTTTTTTGCCCACTAGTGTATCTCCATTAAACTATAGGTAACTTAACTGTGAATGTAATCATGACTTGTACATCAATTTTTATGACACGTAGCTTTTTTTACTCGCAGTTTTACCAGCTTTAAAATAAAGACGATCAACTGAAACATTTTTTTTCGGACACTTATTTCAAAATATCTCCTAAACTATTGAGCGGATAAAAATTTTTTATAAAGTCAATTTTATTCCACATATTTTGGTGTATTATTTATATGCGTACCGTTCTCGAGTTACAGTGAAATATACTCGAGTAATCGGTTTATTTAGGACGCAATATTAGACACGCCCATAGAAAAAATATTGAACTGATGTGAAAAAAATGAAAACAGTTTCGAGTTTAGCATGCGGAATACCATCTAGTCCACATATTTTTTTTTAAAGGAGCACGAGAAAAATTTTATGAACTGAAGTCAAATTTTGAATATAAAATTTCCTTTTTTATACAATTCACTACAGGTGTAAAGGGTATATATAAGTTTGTTATTCCGTTTGTTATTTCCACAATTTTCGTTGGAGAGAAAAAATTTTTACATTTTCTTGATTCTTATAAGAAATGATGTCGATAGGACAATGTCCGTCTGTCCGTCTGTCCGTGTGTCTGTCGGTTGAAATGGCGTTTATGAAGCCCACCGAGAACTGCCATATATAATATATACATCAAACGATTGGAAATTTTTTCGAAAATTTTGCTATTGAAATTCAGCAAGATCGGCTCATAAATGAAAGAGATATGTCTAAAAAAACCGTTTTTTTTTTTTGGCTTAAAAATGTTGTAAGCGTTTCTAAAGCCTTCCAATAACATAGATACATGATATATGTATCAAAAGATTAGAAATTTCTTCTAAAACTTTTCTATTGAATTTAAAAAAACCGGTTTTCGATTTTCTGAATCTCCTATATAAGCTATTGGCTTCGTTTTTATGACAAAGGATTAGAAATTTTTTTTCTAAATTTTGGTGTAGAAGAAATGAACTCAATCGGTCCATTATTAATCGAGATATTGGCCAAAATATATTTTTTACCTATTTTCAATCTTATATTATCTACAGACTTAGTTCTTAGATAGATCGGTCACAAATATTTTTCTGGAATTTCTGTTTTTTGAATCAATCGGTTAATAAACAACCTAGTTATTGGTAAATCTTATTTTATTTATTAATAATTTAGTTTTAGTTTTCATGGGTGCTGAAAAACAACAACAAGAATGCACTATGGCATATAATATCATTTTTTTTTCAACTTTTTGAAGAAACTATGTGTTATTGGCCAAAGCGCGTTATTACGATTTGAGGTACTATTTGAGCTATGGACTTCGTTCTTGCACCGTTCGATCATAAATATTTTTTTTCGAATTTCGGTTTTTTAAGTCAAATCAGTCCATAAATTTTCACAATACCCCTTTTTTAATTTAATATTGTCTAAGAATTATTATTTCAATTTAATATTGTTTTAGAATTTTTATTAAACATTCAAACTATTTAATTTATTATTTATTGTATCTCTACAAGTTTAAGAGATATGATGTTACCGATTTTACCCGTTTTTACCCCCTAAACATTCGAATTTCCAAAAATCCCGTCTTAGGGATATTCTATTAAATGAAATAAAAAATAAATAGAATTTTGAAATGTATTGAAATAGCAGATTTTAAAAGCGAAAATTCATATTTTTTTGTCCTTTTTGATATGGAATTACTCAAAGGGTAATGTCTTTTAAATTTTTTTCTTTAAAACTCTAAAATTTAAAATATAAAGGAGCAATTGGATAGTTATTTAAATTTTTCAAAATATTTATTTTTTGTAGTTTTATTTGTGACAAGAAAAATATTTATTTGTTATGTGGTTTTCATTAGATGACAAAATTATTATTATGGAAATAGATTCTAAAATAAAAAAATTTTAAAAATTGTCATTCATTTACATTTGTTACAAAATTGTCATTGTCATGACGTTTAGTATACGGCTATAAATAAGTTGGCATTTTATAATTTATTTTACAATATACACAAAGAAAAAATTTGATAAAAAATTTTTATTTTTTTATTTTATTTTATTTTATTTAAATAGCGTTTTAATTAATTTTGCCAATATTTTAATTAATTCAACAATTAAATGAAACATTCAGTACATTGACTAAAATATTTTTGTTAACAAATTATTTTACTTTTTTGCTGTAAGTGTAGCCCCGAAAATGAAACTATTATTGTGAAAAACTATTACTAACTGGCCCAGTAAAAGTTTTTAATTGAAATTAAATATTTAATCTAATTTGGTTAAATGTGCAAACATTTTTACTTGTTGTAAAGGGGAAATAAATTCATGAAAAAAGAAACTTTTTTTTTTTACAATTAATGAACATTTCCTAGTCGGGGTTTACACACAGCAATTTTTCTTGCCGCAATTCGAGAGAAGTAAAGAGAATGTAAAATTGTATTGCCAACCAGATGGACAGACAGACGGACGGACATCGTTAAATCGACTCAGAAAGTGATTCTGAGTCGAACGGTATATTTTAAGGTGGTGGTCCGATAATTCTTGCTGTGCGTTACAAACATCAGCACAAGCGCATAATAACCCCAACCACCTATGGTGGTGTAGGGTATAAAAAGCGTTTTGGATGTAATGTTATGGTAAAGTGCATAAAGATTCATTGTAGCTTGTACAACATATTTTTCTCTAGGAATTTCAATTTATTACCGTTTATTTATTCATTTTTTGTAACTAATATCTAAATAAAAATAATAATGTTTAACAATTCACAGAAAAAAGTCACCAATTAACAAATATATATGAAAATAATTCATTCAATTATAAACTTGTTTAAATTTGCACCTCTTACCAAAATGATTATATCAATTACTAAAAACTATAAAAAATACAAAACAGAAAAAAATTCCCAATTAATAAATTAATTAAATCAATCAAGTAGATGATTGAATGAATTAAAAATATGTATAGGAAAAAAATCATACCAAAATTTGTTTTTTATTTTATTTTTTCTTGAACATATTTATTGAATTTTGATGTAAAATTAAACAACTGAGTTAATTGTAAAAAAGACGGTAATAATTTTTTCTGTGTTAAACACTATTTTTGCTTTCTCTATAATGAAAAGTAAACTACCCAGCAAAAATTTGGTAATGGAATGTAGTTACCGGTGTAGTTACTTTTCAGTGATAATAATAATTCGGATTTCTGCATTACATGAAGGTAGTTTAGTAAGTACTTACATTTAACCTGATATGTAATTAATTACTTGAGATCCGATTTTTGGAAATGTTACTTTTTGTTACTTTTTATTAATCGTATAAACACCAGAGTCTCTGGTGGAGTCGAACACACGACGAAAGGCAGGCAGACTATCTTATTGTCAACAAATCCATTGGGGTACTCCATGCATACATGATAATTCACTTATGAAAATTTATAACTATAGTTTGAATGTTTTAAATTGTTTATGTTTTAATAAAATAAATTTAAAAAATATTAAGTTTTAATTTTTTCATATTTCAGTACTTATTTGTAACCCATAATGTAACTAGTTACTATTAATTTTGCTAATAGTAACTTCTGTAATACTTTGAAATTAATGAAATATTAAATAGATTCAAAGTAATTAGTTCTTGCAATGACATTTAAGTAATGACTTTCTGAAATGCTTACCTGTAATAGAGTAAGTAGTTGGCTCTAATAACATCGCCGTGTTAAAATAATGAGTTATTCATCTAATGTGTAAGTTGTGAAGAGTCATTATATTAGCTTCTTAACTCATTACATGACAAGCAAAGTTTTAGCTGGGTACTTTAAAAAATCTTTTAAATTACGTATTTATCTTGACAAAACAAGACAAGACAAGACAAGACAAATCAACGCAGGTTGCAGGGAAATATATATATTTTTCTAAGAAATGTTCTGCTTAAGATTATCTAAATAAATATGCAATATATTTTCACTTTGTAGTCTCTAATTAAATCTTTTCTTGCTTTATTACAAACAGATTTAATAAGATAGACGACACCCACTTAATTTGTTTTTATTTTGTTAAAATCTTAAAAAAGCATAAGAAAAGATGAATAAAAAAAGGAAAATTATTAAAGAATTAAAAGAGGCGTAAGGATAAAAAATCTAAATAAAGGAAGTTAAATAAAACAGCTAGACATTTTCTAAAAAAACTTTGTACGGTTGCACGTTTGGGTAAAGTGTGTCAAAAGTGGCGCTTAATTGAATTTTTGTAATAAAGTTGGGTACCGAATAAAAATAAACAAAATTATGTATCAATACCAATTAAAATCTTTAAGCTAGGTTGTGTTGTTTTCTTATAAGAAGCTGCCAAAGTTAAGAATTTTTTAAAAATAGTAAAAAATTAAATTTTCATCAGATTTCAGTGTATTTATTTTAAATAAAAAGTCTTTAAAATGAAAACATCAACTTCAGATATCTAAGTGTACTTTTCTTCAAATATTTGTAAATTATATTTTGTCCTAATATTTTTGTTATTTTTTTGAAAATTGTCCTAAAATACACTAATTTTTAAATTTCTTGGAATGCAACTTAAAATGTTACAGGATGTTTATTCTGAAAATTTTCTGAAAAATAGTATATATTGTCCACTTTAATATTATGAAAAAAAAAAAACGTGCGCATATATAGCCCGATTTGAGAAAAAATTTTTTTTTTTTCAAAAAAATTCCAGTAGATTTGATACAAAAAACAGCTTAAGTGTCAGACATTTTCTTTGCTTTATTAAACATTAAACAGTGGGGAAGAATCGAAATATTCAGTGGGGAAGAATCTGAAAATGTTACACGATGTTTGTTCTGAAAATTTCCTGAAAAATTTTATACATTGTCCACTTTAGTATTATGAAAAAAAAAATCGTGCGCATAAAAACAAAAAAACTCCAATAGATTTCATACAAAAAACAGCTTAAGTGCATACATTTTCTTTGCTTTATTAAACATTAAACAGTGGGAAAGAATAGAAATATATCTGTAACTTCTAATTGGCTGGTTGGATTTACATGAAATTTCACATAGGCGTAGAAGAGTAGCTTTTCGAGTTTAGAAGCAGGTTCCAATATACCCTTCAGGAGCGTAACTATGGGGATTCAAAATAGGGTACTAATGTCATGGAAAATGTTAAATCATTATCGAATTTTTGTTCCTTACCCGATTTCCAAGATTTTTATATCAGCCTAAAGTCCTTGATAAATCCTTTAGAAAACATGCTTGCGTGTACTACTTATCTTATATATTTTTTGAGTTATATACATTTGAAATTTCGAAAATCTCAATTTTGCAAGATCTTGGTTAAGATTTTTCCATATATAGCCAAATATTTTCAACCGATGTTATTATATTTTATATGGTTGGTTAAAAAGCAAAATTATCTATCGAACAAGGACAATTTTGAATTGTTATTTTTACTGAGTTAAAAGTTAAACGATTTTGAATTGGAAAGTTTGCAAAAGTTAACAAACAGACGGACAGATGGACAGACATTATAATTCTTTCAAAAAGATCTTAAAATTCAAAAAATATATTTTTTTCCACTTTTCGATTAATATGAAAACCAAATGAAGGTATTAAAACTTTGATATAACCTTTCCCTGAATTAAGCGTCATTTTCGTCCCATTTAACCCAAATATATAGACGGAAGGACGGACATTACCACTCAGCCAAAAAACATGTTATAATCCTAAAAGTGAAATTTTTTATTTACTAATAAATAGGAAAATTAAACGTGATCATTAAAGTGATGATAACACCCTTCTCTGAATTATGCATAATTTTCAACCCATTTAACTCTAATGTATAGACGGACGGACAGACATTACCGTTCTGCTAAAAAAAATCTTAAAATTCTAAAACTGAATTTTTTATAACTAATAATCAATAAAAAAATAAAACGTGATCATTAAAATATTGATATCACCTTTTTCTGAATTAATCGCCATTTTCGACCCTTTTTACCCCAATGTGTGTTGTTCAGTGAGTGGAACACAGATCTGTTCGCGAACGGCGTCAATGTTAAAGATGTTTAAGATACAAATTTATAAAAAAATTTACAAAATTCTATTTATAACCCTAAATCAAAAATTAATGCATTTGTGTACTCTACAATGGTGTTTCTTAATTACATTATTAAAAATATCGCCATATGTTAAGTATGCGTGGATATATTAGCGATTTATTAATTATTATACCTTCTTATAAAATTTGTAAAGTTCTGTTTATAGTGATGTAGTCTTCTTCTACTTTTTTAATAAGTCATAAGACAATTTCATGTGCACTTAATTAAATCTTTAAAGTTGAATTAAATGCAAAATCGTACTTTTTTTTCGAACGCCATATTGATTTTGATATAGGATATTAATGCAGCTACGGAATGACATATATCATCGCCCATTTAAATTAGCGACTTGAGTGTGCTTCGACGATTAGTGTTAAATTGAAAAGATCGCGCTCTTAGCTCATGAAAACCGATGTTGAATATATTGAGGGAAATCATATTTTTTGCGTAAGTAAGTAAAACTTAGAATAAGAACTTATTTCAGATTAAAATCGACTTATAAAGCCAAAATCCGTTATGACAAAATATTAAGCAAATTAATATTTTAAAATGCCACAATAATTTGGAAATCTTCTTTGATAATGCGATACTCTAGCTTCACTGAAATAACGTTGCCAGTGTGCCTCGCGAAAAAGGCAACTCCAAGTTTGAGTACCTCCTACAGGATTTATGTTGAGGCCACATTAACAAGATACATGTCAAATGATGTACAATTACAAGAGCTATGAGGCTCTATTATGAATTTTGCTATATCCAAAACGGCATAAAATCCCTAGTAAAACAATTGCAAAATTTAAAAATTTTGATTTCACGACTTGCACAACACAATTTGATACTGGCACGCTGCACGTTGGGGTAAAAGGGGTCGAAAATGCCGCTTAATTCAGGGAAAGGTGATATCAATATTTTAATAATCACGTTTTATTTTTTTTTATTGATTCTGATTTAAAAAAATTCAGTTTTAGAATTTTAAGATTTTTTAGCAGAACGGTAATGTCTGTCCGTCCGTCTATACATTAGAGTTAAATGGGTCGAAAATTATGTATAATTCAGAGAAGGGTGGTATCAATATTTAATTGATCACGTTTAGTTTTTCTATTTATTAGTAAATAAAAAAAATTATTTTTAGAATTATAACATATTTTTTGGCTGAATGGTAATGTGCGTCCTTCCGTCTATACATTTGGGTTAAATGGGACAAAAATGACGTTTCATTCAGGAAAAGGTGATATCCAAATTTTGATGATCATTCTCTATTTTTTCTATTTATTAGTTAGCAAACAAATGCATTTTTAGAATTCTAAAATATTTTTTGGCAGCATGGTAATGTCCGTCCGTCCGTCTATACATTTGGGTTAAATGTGTCGAAAATGCCACTTAATTCGGGGAAAGGCGATATCAAAAGATTTATACTTTAAATTGGTTTTCATATTAATCGAGAAGTGGAAAAAGAAATATCTTTCGAATTTGAAGACTTTTTTTTAAGAATTCTAATGTCCGTCCATCTGTCCGTCTATTAGTTAATTTTTGCAAACTTTCCAGTTCATAATCGTTTAACTTTTGACTCAATAAAGATAATGACCAAAAATTTTCTTTGTTCGATAGATAGTTTTGCTTTTAACCAACCACATAAAATATAATAACATCGGTTGAAAATATTTGGCTATATATGGAAAAATCTTAACCAAGATATTGTAAAATTGAGATTTTCGAAATTTCAAATTATTATAGTATTATATGCAAGCATGTTTTCTAAAGGATTTATCAAGGACTTTAAGATGATATAAATCGGGTAAGGAACAAAAATTCGCTAGTGGTTTAACATTTTCCATGACACTAGTTGTCTATTTTGAACCCCTATAGTTCCGCTCCTGTTGCGAATATTGGACCTCAAACTCAAAATGCTACTGTTCTCGGCTACGCCTGTATGCAATTTCATGCAAATCCAACCAGCCGATTAGAAGTTAAAGATTTATTTCGATTCTTCCCCACTGTTTAATGTTTAATAAAGCAAAGAAAATGTCTGACACTTAAGCTGTTTTTTGTATGAAATCTACTGGAGTTAAAAAAAAAAATATTTTCTCAAATCGGGCTATATATACGCACGATTTTTTTTCATAATATTAAAGTGGACAATATATACTATTTTTCAGAACATTTTCAGAACAAACAACCTGTAACATTTTAAGTTGCACTCCATAAAAGTTGAAAATTAGTGTATTTTTGGACAATTTTCAAAAAATTAACAAAAATACCTGGACAAAAAATAATTTACAAATTCTTGAATAAAAGTAAACTCAAATACCTGAAGTTAATGGTTCCATTTTTAGTTTTTCCTTCAAAGCACTTTTTATTTAAAAAAAATTCATCGAAAGTTAATGAAAATTGAATTTTTTGCCCTTTTTTTTAAATATAAAAAAATGTTGAACTTTGACAGCTCAGTACACAAAAACAACGCAACCTAGGCTAATGATTTTTATTGTTATTGATACATAATTTTGTTTATTTTTATTTGGTATCTAATTTTGTTACAAAAAGTTAATTTTCAAAATTCAATTAAACGCCACTTTCGACCCCTTTTACCTCAACGTGCGCTGATTAAATCCATGCTGGTCTTTTCTACAAGTGTTTATTGCTTACATTAGAAGAATCGGACACTTATGTTAAAATCCGTTATTACAGCAATCAAAAGAAAGAAAAAAACTTGTTAGTTTCAAACACTTTTTTTTTAATTTTTTTATGTTTGAGTGCTTGTCGGTACCCCAAGGAACCGTTTCAGGTCATGAATTTTTGTTCTGTTACACCACCAAGTGTTGTTACCATAATTGCATCAAGAGTTATAAAATTAGAAGTATTTAACTAATTTAACACCTTAAATAATTCTAAACAATTTAACCACAAAGAATTAATTTTCCAAATTGCTTTTAACTATGAAAATAATTTTCTGAATAAAGTTGTTTATATGATTAATTAGAAAATAACCGCATAAAATTGCTGCGACTTCTTAGGTTAAAATTCAAGGAATTTTGGCTTATGTATGTTTAATTATAATCTGTTTTTGTTTTTATCGATATTTAAATAATGAATCTTTTTATAGCATTATTTCAAATGATAGATTAGAATACTTTATGTCATTAGTTAATTTAATCTTTAATTCAAAAAAGTAAATTTACTTTATCAATTTTTTTTAGCTTATATTAACAATTAATCAAATTCCCTTAAGTATGTATAAATTTTTATTTTTCATTACAGCATTTTAAATTCATTATTGTGTTTTTTTTTTCTTATTTAAATAAAAACTTATTTAAGATAAATTTATGACATAAAGTTAGATAAATACTTTATGTCATACATTTATCTTAAAAAAGTCATAAAAGCAATTTATAACTAAATTTAAAATTTGTAGCATTTAAAAAAAGGTTTAGTATATAAAATAAAATTATTAAAGAGTTTATTATGCCCTTAAAAATCATTTAAATTATATTAAATGTTGCATACTTAAGCTAACAAATTTTAAAGTTCTTAAATGTCTTTAAATATAATTTGTTATGGAAATTAACTTTAATACTCAAGCGTTAAATAAGTTATATTATCTATTTCATTTTTTATACCCTACACCATCATAGGTGGGAAGGGTATTATGCGTTTGTGCTGCTGTTTATAACACCCAAAAATATTGGTCTAAGACCCACCTTAATTTATACCAATCGGCTTAGAATCACTTTCTGAGTCGATTTAACGCTGTCCGTCCTTCCGTCTGTCCGTCCATGTAAACCTTTTAATCAAACTACAGGTCGCAATTTTGAACCAAAATTAATTAAATTTGGCACACAGGTTTCTTACAGTCCAGGGACGAAACCTATTGAAATTGGTTATGATCGGTTCATTATTTCACCTAGCCCCCATACAAATGTCCTCCCGGAAAAGAGTTTAACGATCATAAATCCCTTAAATATAGCAATATTTTAATGAAATTTGGTACATATAAGTTTCATAAAAGTTTAAATGAGTGTGCTGATTTTTAAAAAGATCGGTCTATAATTAACCATAGCTCCCATATAAATCCCTTTTCAGAAAATCACTTTAACGGGCATAAATGCCATTAAAATGTTAGTATCAAGTTAATATTCGACACAAATAAGTTTTATATGAACGTAAATGATAGTGCCAAATTTTACAAAGATCGGTCCATAATTTACCATAGCTCCCATATATAAGGCCCTCTTTCGGGAATCACCCAAAAGTGAATAAATTTATATAAATGTCAGCATCGACGTAATCTTCTGTATTATTTATTTATTTACACTTATTTTTACACTTATGGGTACCGGTCCACATTTGGCTCCAAGTCTAATAAAAGAGCCCTCCCCGAATTATAATGTCCACAATGGTGTAGGGTATCATATGGTCGGGCTTGACCGACTGAATCTTTTTCTCTCGTTTTTTTAAATAAAATATCCAAATATCATAGTACTTATTTTTATTTAAATTTTCAATTTCAATTCATTTCAATTTTCAATCTTTTACACTTGATTAACTGCTCTTATATCCATCATTTTCTGTGTGTGTGTATTTTTTTTTTGCATTTACCATTGTCATAAACCTTGACTTATCTTTATGCCACGTTTTTTTGATTTGGGTTTTTTTAAACTTCCAACGCATTAACAACTACTTTACTCATATCTTTTTGCCATAATGACAAGCGGACAATTGAGCGATGACTAAGAGGGTGTATGTGGTTGTGAAAAAAAGAAAAATAAAACACACATGATTTGAGTATAAAGGCAAATAATATGTGGTAATAATAGAAAAGTTGAAATACAGATAAATTCTGTATCCTAAGATTTTGATTTAATAGAATGAATATATAATTAGAAATTTTTATCCAAATATAGGAATAGTAGCCAAAATTAGTATCCAGAAAAAAACTTTAGTTACCTGCTAAGCTAGAAAGTTTAATTGCTAGTAGCAAGTAACTAGATACTTCCCAGCAAAAATTTGTTAGCTTTTGGTAATGACTACTATTTACTAGACTCATTACCTGGTCATGAATTGTCATTATTTTCTTATTTCTTTGAATAGTGGAAGAGCTAGTTACCAGTAAATAACAAATTCATTTAGTTCTGCAATGGCTCAGTTCGCTAGAGCGAAAATTATCGGTTCAACTCCAAACTTCACATATATATATATTTTTTCATTTTAAATGTTTTATCTACGATTAAAAAGAAACTCTAAATGTATCATCCTATATTTCAGTTTTGGTCGTACCTATATATGTAGATAGTATACATAAGGACTGCGCACGAAAAAATCCGTACATGCTCTTGGGCTTATAACTTTTGATGTGGTGAAAACTAGATAATTCTATTAACTGGTTTACATTTGTCATTATGCTCACTAGCTATGTGCTAAATTTCATGGTTATAGCAAAACTAGTTTTTCTCAAAATGGAAGTTGAATAAAAAACACCGAAACACATGATTGAAATTGTTCATGAAATCTTACATCGGCCATATAAAACAATTGCTAGGAAGGCAGTTGTGTCAAAAAATACAGTTTCTTGGATCATAATATTATACAAAGAAGTCATGGTCACTGAATGGAAACCTAATAGTGGAAGAAAAATAGTATTTTCAGGCTGTAGGACCCAGACAAAATAGAAAGTATTTTCAGAGAAAATCCCCTCATCTCTGAAAGAAAAGTGTCACAAAAAGTTAATTGCTTTGAATTTTTGTCAGTAAAGTTAAAAGGAAATCTAGTCTGAAGACGTATAAAGTACAAAAAAATCCTAATAGAATCGCAAAACAAGAATTTGGAGGTAAAAAAATAACGTGAAAGTTCTTCAAAAAATTTGTTTTCATAATTATGATTAGTGTATAATAGACGATGAAACGTTCGCACAGGCTAACTTTTTTAAAATTCCTGGTAAGGAATTCTATGTTACAGATGCTAGAGGGAATATGGTAGAAAAATATTGTGTATCAAAAAATCAAAATTTTGTTTTGGGAAGCCATATGCATATGTGGAAAAGAAGCACTTCGTAAATGCACGTAAATGAATGCCTTTGGAAAAGACTTCTCCCTTCCCTAAGAAAATAAAGTGTATCTACTTTTTTCTGGCCTATTCTCGCTTCTTCTCATTACAGCAACAAAACAATGGAGTGGTAATAAAGAAATTTTTAGTGTTTGTACTGTAAGGAACCTCCAGTTATCCGGGTTTGCAGCTGGGGTAGAACTCAGTCGCGTCCAAGGTTCTTACATAAATAAAACACTGTTTAAGATTTTATATTTTCACTTTGCTAATTATTTATTTTTATTTTCTTATATTTCTTTAATCACAACTTGTTTTATTGAGACACTTTTAATTGAAAGCTTCTTTATTGAGAACTGTGCTGTCCTGTGAAACTTCTGTGTTGCCTTGCCGGTTCTACACCTCCTATTTAATATCTCCTATGATTTCTTTGATCTTGGATGTAATCCGAGATTTTCTTAGTCCCTGTATTTTCTGAGTGAAAACTTCCAAGAAAATATTCTACCACTTGGCCCTGAGCAGTGTGTATCTCCTGTCACTTCAACCCGATTGTAAACCATGTTAAAGTCCTTAATCTTACTGATTGGAAATCAGTATGCCCTACGTTGGATTGATGTAATCAATTCAACCACTTATTATTATTTTTTTTTCTCCTAACACTGCTCTGTTAGTCTTTTATTTTTTTATTCACCGGCTACTCACCACGTCTGCTTTGTTCACTGACCAGCACCCAAAAGATAAGAGAGCGAGCTTGTAATTTGCTCTGGCCTATATACATTTCTTAAAACTAATATTATTGTAGTTTTCTTGCAGTTGGTTCGAACCGATAGCGGTTGTTGCATCGAACCTTGTTTTTCTGTTGTTTTGATGTTCGCTGCTGTAACAGTTTCGTGATCTGTGTGTGTGTTACTGTTTATATGGCCTCTTTGCTTTGTCTCCTTCTGTCTTGCTGTGTTTAAATCTCTCCTCTGCTTCACTGCTACTCTTACACTCCTGTGTATTTCTCCCTGCTGCTTCTTCACTCTACTCCTGCCTTTTCTCGCTGCTACCTCCGTGATTCGTCAGTTCTGCTACTCGCCTGCTCAGCTGTGACGATGTAGGCATTGACGTCTTCACTTCGGCCTTTCTCCCTGCTGCTCTCTGCTACTACTTCTTTCTGTTGTGCTTTTACTTAAACCCTTAAATGGCTAGCGTGCCATTTAAGATCTAACCCATCACCTGCCCCTGACCTGAATAACTTTTCCTCCTGTGTACCCCATCGACCTCCGAAACACTTTGTTCCATCCTTTACCCCATCGACCTCCGGAACATCTGAAAAGAAAAGAGGTACATAGGCGAATGTAATTCGCCCCCAATAAAGATGGATGTAAACCATCTCCCTACCAATAAAACGCCAATGGATCTTTTTATTATATTATACTATTTTACATTCAAATATTAGGTGGGCCAAAATTCCAGGAATTTTTGGTCCTCACAGTACCGAAAGATGCTAAAATTGTCCGGAACTCCAAGCAATTGAAATATATTGGGATCTAGTAAAAAATAATTTTATAAACATTAAAAGCTCAGCATAAAATGAAACGGGGTTTAAAAATAAGTTAACTTATTCGAGCATAAAAGTGACCGAAACACAATAAAACCTTGAATTGGAAGAATTCTGGAAAAGATCAGATATTTCCTTAAAAACCAACAGAAAATAATTTATTTATAGTCATTACCTGTACCTAAAGTCAAAAGAAAATCTTATCTATATATGAAATTTACTAAGCATCTTTTTTCTTTCCAGAGCTTTCTGAAGCTCGCAGTGGCAGAAAATAAAATTCGGTTTACTTATAAAACTATTTCTCCTACAAATCTTAAAGGAGCCAGATATTGAAATTTTTATCAGGGAGCGGACAAATCGAATTTATGTGTCTTTTTCTAAACATTTTTTACCCTTTCCAGAGCTTTCTGAAGCTCCCGGAAGTTGTAGTAAAATCGGTTTACTTATAAATCCTTTCATTCTACAAATCCAAAAGGAGCCAGTTTTTCTATCAGGCTATGCGCGATTTTTTTGGTTTGTTTGCACTCCAAATCACTACGAAAATGTTAACTGAACAAAAAATTATGTAAATTCTGCTCAAAGATAATTTATTAATTGGACAAACCGTTCTCGTGTTATACAAGATTTAATATAAGAATAAGAATAATTCATATTTTAAAATATTCTGAAACTACAAAATTATTTGGGGACATTTGACATAAATTAGGTCTTAAGACAGATTATAAAATATAAAAAACTTATTAAAATTTAAAAGGTAAAACGAAGTAACGTTTAGAAAATACTGAAATACTGTTCGTTTGATAATTTATTTAGTCTTTCAAATTTAACAACCTTTTTTTATTAACAAAATATTTTATTAAAATAAACACGTGTTCTAAAATAAAACCACCAAAATTATGTAAATTATAAACTAACGATCAATTACAAAAATAAAAACAAAAAAACTTTTCATCAATTCAAAAAACGTTTAAAGGCCAAAGTCAATTATATATTTCAAACATAAAATCTCCTAAAAAACTTTTGCATAACATTGACGCAAATTAATAAGAAATTGGAACAAAATGACTAAATCTTTCACATAAAAAAAACTTTGTGTTTAACTTAGGAAAAAGAAAATAAACAAATTACAAAAACTTCAGTGAAAAAAGCGAAAAAGAACGTAAAAATATTGATAATGAAAACAATAAACCCTAACTAACTTAAAATACGACAAAAAAAAAAAAAAAAAAAAAAAATACCAAAAGACAAACCACCAGATAGCTGGTGTAAAAATTAAAATAAAATATTTTCACTTTTTACTTGTTAGCCGGAACTTAAAAAATTATTTGCATAACATAATCAAAAGAAAGTCTTAAATACTCGTAGTAGAAAATATTAAAATAACAAAAATAAATATATTAAAATGTAACTAGAGCTAAACATGAAGGAGAAAATAATGAAAAAATCCCTTGAATAAGTTAGCGTACAAACAAAGGAACATAGACCAAAGGTGATAAAAAACATTTAAGGAACAATTTAAAATTTGTTAAACAATTTGTTAAAGCTTTAGCCTTAAACCTATTAAGTTTGTAGGAAAAGAAATAAGATACAAAGTACTATACATATGTATGTGCATAAATTGTGTTACACGTTTTTATTTTTTTAAACCTGTAGGATGTTAGGAAGTATTTTTGTGTGTCATTGTTTAGAACTTAAATGAAACATATAAATTTTGGGTTAATGGTAGCATAAATATTCTTATAATTAAATATTTATAAGCGCATATTTTTATTTTTATTTGCTTTTTCTTTTTGCTTTTGTTTAAATAATGATACATAAAGAACAAATAACATAAGTATTTGTATTTATGTAAAAGACAATTTGTTACAAATATATTTTATTTTAAAACATTTTAAACGACGTTGGTGGGTACAAATAAACACCTTTTAACACATCTTTTTTGATGACGAAGAGAAGTAAGTAGGCTTAGCTGATTCTACAGTATATTAAGTAGGTAATGGGAGGAAATTAGAAAATTAAAATTAACCTGTGAATTTTGAAGATTTTTTCGAATAAAAAAATGTCTCACATAGTTACAGAAATCAGGTACAGAATAGAAAATTAAAATTTGGTTTACTATCAGGAAGCGGAAATATCCGGATTTATATATAATTTTCTGACCATGTTTTATCTTCCACAGATTTCTGAAACTCCCAGACGACGTAGAAAATAAAAATTCAATTTACTTATATAACTCAGTGTTCTTCAATTTGTCCTTCGGATTTGAAATTTCTATCAATGAAATACATAAATTTATACGTAATTTCCTAAGCATATTTTATTATTCCAGAGCTTTCGAAGCTCTGTAACGATATGGCAAATTAATATTATGTTACTTATAAAACTACTAAAATATGTTAATAAAACAAACAATAATAACAATTTTCTATCAGGGAGCGAAGAGCGGATCAGAAGAGCGAATTTTAATTTCAATAAGGGAGAAGAAAAGAGTTAAAACATATTCATATAATTTTATACCCACCATCAAAACGTTGGGGGTATATTGATTTTGTCATTCCGTGTGTAACATGTCGAAGGAATCATTTAAGACCCCACAAAGTATATATTTTCTGGGTCCAGGTTAGATTCTCAGTCGATCCAGCAATGTTCGTCCGTCTGTCCATCTGTTGAAAGCAGGATAGGGCTCGAACTGGGCAACGTACGGGGACGAAATTTGGCACATTTATCTTCTATAAGGTTTGTTTCGTATTGAAAATGGGCAAAATCGGTTAATAAACAAAAAAGTTATGGGCTAAAAACTAGAAACACAGGATGTCCGTTGTAGCTTAATTTCATACTTTTCTGCTGATATCTCTTAAACAAAAGCATTTACGACAACGAAATTTTGTATAAATAGTTTGAGGGTCGATATAAACTCCGAAACAAAAAATGGGCGTGATCCGCCCACTATACCACCCACCTTCCATATAAGGTGAAACTTCAACGAAATTGTGTTCAAATAGTTCAAAGACCAATGTAAACTCGAAAACCAAAAATAGGCGTGGTCTGCCCACTTTACCGCTCGCCTCCCATATAATGTAATGTATAGATTCAGCCGAGCCGAATATAACATTCGCGCTTAATTTTTTTAGATTTTTGATTTTTGCAATTTTGCTCGTATTCAAATATTTTGGGTGAAAAATAATTTTTAATTTAATGCATATTTGTTGGTCTCTTTAGCTTCAATATATCACTAAAGATTGATGTCTTATATACTGGGTTTTTAAAGTTTTATTTATGGCTATTGGCGGATGTAATTTGAAGAAATTTGGAAAAAATTAACTAATTTAGTTTATTCAAATTTAATATTATTCCTCAATTTGTAGAAAAAATAAATAAATAAATAAATAAATAAATAAATAAATAAATAAATAAATAAATAAATAAATAAATAAATAAATAAATAAATAAATAAATAAATAAATAAATAAATAAATAAATAAATAAATAAATAAATAAATAAATAAATAAATAAATAAATAAATAAAATATTTGTCAATTTCTACACATTGTTTATTCAATTCAATTAAAATTACGTAGAGTTAAATAAAAATTCTTCAATATGAAGAAAAAATTTTGTTCTTTTGAATAATATTTTATTCAATTTGTCAAATTTGTAAATAAAATCAAAATTTAAGCGTTGATTTAACTGAAATATGTCTTGTTTTATTTGCAATAAATTTATCTTTATGATTAAAAAAAAAATATATATTTATTTAATTTTTGTTATTTTCGAAATCTTATGATTTTTTTTGTATATATTTATTTTTCTCAGAAAGTTGTCTTAATATCTCCTTAACTGTTGACCGTATTAAAAAGTATTTCAAGAATGAATACAATTTATAATTTTTTGAAATTTTTTTGAATAAAATCAGGGGGGTTATTGCGTAATTCGATCCGAAAGAAAACTATTTCAAAAATCAATATGTTTTAAATACAATTTTAAAAGATTTTCTTTTCGAATCGAAACACAAAACAACAATTCGTTTTCGAAATATGTTTCAATATATTATGCAACCCCCTTAATTTTTATATTCATCTTCAAAAAGATGGGGGGTATATTGATTTTGTCCTTCCATGTATAACATGTCGAAGGAATCTTTTAATACCCCACAAAGTTTATATTTTCTGAGTCTTGGTTCGATTCTGAGTCGATCTAGCTATGTCCGTCCGTCTGTCTGTCTGTTGAAAGCAGGATAGGGCTCGAACGGGACAACGTAGGGGGACGAAAAAAAAAAAATATTTATCTTATATAAGATTTTTTTGGTATTGAAAATGGGCAAAATCGGTTAATAAACAAAAAAGTTATAGGCAAAATACTGGAAACACAGGGTGTCCGTTGTAGCTTCATTTCATACTTTTCTGCTGATATCTCTTAAACAAAAGCATGTACGACAACGAAATTTTGTACGGATAGTTCGGGGGTCGATATAAACTTTGAAACCAAAAATGGGCGTGGTCCACCCACTTTACCGCCCACCTCCCATATAAGGTGAAATCAACGAAATTTTATACAAATAGTTTAATGACCAATATAAACTCGGAAACAAAAAATGGGCGTGGTCCGCTCACTTTACCGCCCATCTACCATGTAACGAAAAATTTTAAAAAGTTGATGGCGGGTGTATAGATTCTGCCGAGCCGAATATAACATTCGCGCTTGTTATTTGGTTTAAGAAAGTTTGAATTTTTGAAGGTTAATCGGAGTTAATCAGAAAAAAACTAACAAACTCTGCTTTTCGTAGAACAGTCAGATTTTTTTTTTATTAAAGAATTCATATATAATTTGGTTCAAATATTTTTTTTGCACAAAATATTTCTATCAACTCTTATACAAGTTTCACCTAAAAAGTTACGATAGAACATATAATTTTTGGTTTAAGTACCAGTAGTCGTTATTTAATTCTACAACTTAGAGGTTTTTTTTTTTTGCCTGTTCAAGTATACACTTCAAACTGTTATATACGTTCTTGTTGTTTTCCAACTACTTACTTATTTACACTACAAATAGTATATATATTTTCTTGTAATTTTAAGCTAAAACAACTTAACACAAATTTTGAGGTGGTCATGAATTTTAAATTTTCATGGTAAATCATACATTCACTACGCCTTGTGCTCCTTTTCCAAACACATTGCAAAAAAAAATCAGTTCGTTAACAAGAACTTTTTGAAATAGGTACACGAGTATTATAAATTATATGGTGCCGTAAATATAAAAATTTAATGTTTATAATTAATATGGAATAATTGGATTAAGAAAATTAAGGTGTTTATTTTTAAAAATTTCACTTTATAGCCAAAACAAAATCTTTTAAAAATAAGTTATAAATGATAAAAGGTTATTAAGTTTCACTTTACCCATTTAAAAGATTCTTGATTGTTTTCATTTTCACTTGTCTTTCTTACTCAAAAATACTTTTACATAATATTCCCATTAACCTCTAAAAATAAATCAATAAAAAAAAGTTTTTATTTTTCCTAAAAGTTTATTTTTGCTGTAAAAAATTGTCTTTTTGTATTTTTCAATTACAAAATTTTATTTACCACTAAAAATAGTTCAAAATAAATTCCGGTGTTCAAGTGTTTACAAGTTTTGCGTTCTAAACTTGAAGTAAACATTTTACCAATTTTGTTAAGTTTAAAAAAAAAAAACAATTACTTTTAAAACATTTCATATGAAATGCTATTTTATTGATTTCTTGTTTATTTTTAAAACTAAATATTTGCATTTAATACAAGTTCTTGTTTTTCTTCTTGTAACTCTCTAGAAAGTTAAAACTAAAAATCTCTTAAATAATATGCCTAAAGCCAAACTATAAAAGTTTTTAAATTTAATACAAAATAGTAAATTTCACTTTTTACATTTCCGCCTCTGGAGCATATCTGGCTTCCGAGAACTTTAAACATATAAAATGACATTAACACCACTTTAAGTCTAGTTATTTTATAAATAAATATTGAGGACAATATTTAAAACAGAGTTAAAAATACGAGTGCAAATATGTTAAAGGCAGGCGGAGCAGTTTTTTAAAAAAAATTCTTAAAAATTCTTCTTTAATGAAAAATTGAATTTTGATGGAAAATATAAGTGATCACAGATCAACGTCCTTTTCTCATTTAGAGCCTTATTTGAGAAACTACAGCCGTTTTCAAATTTCATATAATTTTTAATGAAAAATTGAATTTTGATGGAAAATATAAGTGATCACAGATCAATTAGAGCCTTTTTTAAGAAACTACAGCCATTTTTAAATTTCATATAATTTTTAATGAAAAATTGAATTTTGATGGAAAATATAAGTGATCACAGATCAACGTCCTTTTCTCATTTAGAGCCTTATTTAAGAGGCTACAGCCATTTTTAAATTTCATATAATTTTTAATGAAAAATTGAATTTTGATGGAAAATATAAGTGATCACAGATCAACGTCCTTTTCTCATTTAGAGCCTTATTTAAGAAACTACAGCCATTTTTAAATTTCATATAATTTTTAATGAAAAATTGAATTTTGATGGAAATTATAAGTCTTATTTAAGAAACTACAACCAATTTGAATTATTTTAAAGTTTTTTTGTGAATAAAATATTTGAACACTTTTTAGATTGTTCTCGTATTTCTGTAGAATATTATAATTTTCTTCCTTAGAATTTAATTATGCTGATGTTTGAGAAAGTAACTTATACTACTTTTTCTCGTACCTTCACTTAAACTTTAATGAAATTCAAGTTAAAAATACATACATATATGAAGAAGGAATTTTTCAATTTACAAAATTTACATGACGTTTGTCATGTTAATTTAAAGTTGTGTAATTTTATTTAGTTTTATGCTTTTTGTTTGAATATTACAGACTTATTAACCTACTTTTTATTTAGTTTTTGTAATATGTATAAAAATACGACTGCATAGTATAAATGTTAAATATAAGATTTTTGTTTAATTTTAAGTTATTTATTAAATAATTTTATTTTAAATGGAAATGTATCTTTTAGTTGTTATTGCTTTCATATTCAATGATTGCTATTTAACAGCTTGAGTAAAAGTTTTTTTTTTTTTTTTAATTTACTTTTATTTTATAATTTTATATTATTAAGGCTTTTGTCATGATTTTAATTAAACATAAATATTTTGCCATTATTTTCATGTCAATGACACTTGTTTCAAATAAACATTATAATTGAATGTTTTATTTTTTCTCTTTATATCCTTTATGACGACAAGCTGCTATTGACGTACGTAGCTCCTGCTGAATATTTATGAATATAAAAACTGTTTTCGTATGTAAATTTTAGACAGTTTAACGTTTTCAGCTATAACGATATATGCTAGTAATCTGTTTTAACAAAAGACAAAACAGAAAACTTCTTAATTTGCATTTCTATGTGTAATTTGGAGGGTTTTTAAAACAAATAATAAAAATGGTAATTTTGTTGTTAAATAAACTTATAGATAAATGCATATACATAGACACTCAAACAGATATCAATGCACTTACATACATATGTATGTTAGTGTATAAGGAGTGAGATCCAAAACAAATTTAACTTATATAACATTCAATAACACTGGTCGACAAAAAAAATTTTTTGTCGTGCCCCTTCAAAAAAAAAAAAAAAAAAAAAAAAATAAATAAAAAATAAAAAAAAAAAAAAATAATAAATAATGTGTGGACTAGATGGAAATCCGCATGCTAAACTCGAATATGCTTTCAGTTTTTTCCCATTAGGTCAAGATTTTTTTCGAGCCAATAACTCGAGTATATTTCACCATAACTCGAGAACGGTATGCACGATTTATATAAGTAATACACCAAAATATGTGGCATAAAATTGGCTTTAAGTCGTTCTGCCACTTTTTTCACTTTTTTTCTATCACGTTTTGATTTTTTTATGGGCATGACTACTATGATCCCGCCTTTAGGCAGTCACACTTGTATAACTCGAGAACGGTTTGTCCTATTAAGATAAGTTAAACTCCTTAAATTGTCTTTGAGTTGAATTTACATAATTTTTTGTCCAGTTAATATTTCCGTAGTTATTCGGTAATTAGTAGCAAAAAAATTAATTTTTTTTTTTTTTAAATTTTGAAAAATCGTAAAAATTTTGATCCATAACTCTAAAATTCTTGAGCAAATAAAAAATATTGTTGACATACCTTGAAGACAATTTTCGTATGCATCTTTTGGCGTATCATTTATCAATCAATCGTATAAACGGTTCTTGAGTTATAGTCTAAATTTGACAAACCATTCTCGAATTTTATAGTGTGACCGCTGAATAAAAAATTCAGTACGTGATAGAAAAAAAGTGAAAGCTGATTCTTGTTTAACCCATCGAAATACACCTAGTCCACCTATTTTTGTTACAAGAAAAAATAAAACAAGTTGTTTTTGCCCACCACTGTATTTCTACTCAATTGTATGTAACATGGGTTTTTTACTTATTTTTGAATAAAATCACGATTTGTGCATCAATTTTGAAGACATATGCCTTATTTTGTTCGCAGCATTACCAGCTTTAAGATAAGGATGGTAAACTGAAATATTTTTGATGTTTTCATTTATTAAAAGAAATTTTAGTAACAAAAAAATCTAAAATTTTGCATGAAGATAATTTTTTTTGGACACTTATTTCAAAATAACTTCAAAACTATTGAGCATATAAAAAAAATTATGATTGGGTGATTTGAACTTCAAATTTTGAAGTCCAACTATTCGTCTATGGTGGTGGATTTTTTTGTCGACCACGCCGTTTTTGTGCTCTTTAATTTTCTTTTCACCCGAGCCCAATATATCTCCACTGGCCTTAGCGCCGGATAATTTGGAGAATTGACCACTCTTGGTACAAAAACCATGATATTGTTTTGGTACCACTCCAGAGCTTTCTTACCGTAGTGACATGATACCAAATTGGGCCAAAAATGTGTGGACACATTGTGCTCTCTTATGAAAGAAAAAAAGACTTTTTTGCAAACATTCTTTGATGTATATTTGGGTAATTATAGAGACGACTGTAACAAAAGACTTTCTTGTTTTGCTGCAAATGCCTCAAGCTAGTGAAACCAAGAATTTTTTAAAAAATTTTGTCTGCTTTTGGGTCCTAAACTATCTTCAACATTTCCTCGAACATTAGCAACATGCAAAATTTAGAGTAAAATTAAAAAAAAAAAAAAAACTTTATTAAGGTTTTTGTAGAATTTTTTCCTATTGAAAACACTTCTCAAATTGCTTTAATGTGATCATAAAGCCTTTAGTATTCATATGATTTATATAGAAAGTAATACACATGTAATTCCCTAAAACCACAGGGTTTTCTTGTACATATTCCTATTAACTTGTATATTTTTTTTTTCGTTGTATGCGTTAATATGAATATTTTGCTTTTGTATGTGTATAAGTATTTTTATATAATTTCAAAGCTTTTGCAATTGTTAAATTGAAAACAAAAAGAAAAGAATTTATGATGCATTTTATTCAATGAACTGATAAACAAAACAGTTTGAAAACGAAAACATTAGGGGTATTCATAAATAATTAAAATTCGATCCTAAATAACCTCTTTGCTTGCAGCAAAAAATTCAAAATTAATAAATAGCAGTTATATACCTTTATTTGTTTCATTTTTCTTTCAAACACCTTAATACACCTGTTTAAATTTTTTATATATTTTCTATTTATTATACTTTTTTATATTTTCTTCAATTATTTTTTTTGGCGACTTAAATATATTGCTTCTCTTAAAGATTTTATTTTTATTGTTTTACAATGTTATTGACAACATCTTCTTCATCACTAGACGAAAAGAAAACAAATTGTTATTATTTTCCCAGATAAAGCAGCAACATTGGTTTACACTGGCTGACTGTTGTCAAAGTAATTTTTATTGGATGTTGAGGGGAGGAAAGAAAAAAACAGGATATAAAAAGAAAGTAATAAGGATTATGAACAATACAAATATGGTTTTCTTTGTTAGCAAAAGTGTTTTATTTTTTGATAGATAAATAAATAAAAAAAAAAATGAGCAAATGCTTTAAACAATTCGCTGAATATGTAAATTTGAAAAGTAATAAATTCGATATCGCAATTATTGGAATAAAATTAAAATAAGTGAGGTTACCAGTTAGTTTTTTATAATTATAATGCTTTTCCAATCAATAAAGATCCATATGTAATAATGACATTTTAAGCCTATAAACTTAATTTTTTAATTAATTCTGGTTTTCGAGATAAACCTTTAAAAGCGATAGAAAATTAATGGGATTGTATCACATAATCCAACTTATCTGGAGAACGAATTGTTTGATTTATTTTAATAAATTATAAAAAAAATATAATCTAAAATATATTGAAATCACGTTCACATAATATTTAAATCTGCTCAACAGTTTCGGAGATATTTAAAAAACAATTATGACGAAAAAATCTAATTTGTGTGTCTTTCAAAATCTTTTTAAAAATTGGAACATTAACATATATTTATATTTAATTTTCTACGTCACATGAAGCTTCAGAAAAGAAAAAAAAAAAAACGATTAGGAGATTATATGTATAGAAGATATTTTATATATGTATGTATATATTTGATAATAATTCCGAAAAACTTGTATTCATGTGAAATATCTACATGTGTAGATATTTCAAAGTGTGTGAAGTTAGCTCCATGAGATAGCTCCGTTTTTAACATTTTCTGTTAACTTAACAGAGACTGTAAAGTTAATAGAATCAAGTTTGTTTTCCAAAAATTGACATCAAAAATTGAAAAAAATATATACAACCGATTGTTCAGATCCACTATATATACAAAAACCATTACATTTAATAAAAAAATATCAGGTTAAGGAATTTGAAAATAAACGAGAGAAAAAGATATAGTCGGTCAAGCTCGACCATATGATACCCTACACCATTGTGTACATTATAATTCGGGGAGGGGTCTTTTATTAGACTTGGAGTCAAATGTGGACCGAAACTCATAAGTGTAAAATAAAACATACGAATACAGAAAATTACGTTGATGCTGACATTTATGTGAATTTATTCAATTTTGGGTGATTCCCAAAAGAGGGCCTTATATGGGAGCTATGGTAAATTATGAACCGATCTTTTTAAAAATCGGCACACTTATTTAGACTTATGTGAAACTTATATTTAAGGGATTTATGATCGTTAAACCCTTTTCCGGGAGGACATTTGTATGGGGGCTAGGTGAAATAATGGAGCGATCATAACCAATTTCAATAGGCTTTGTCACTGGGCTATAAGAAACCTTTGTACCAAATTTCATTAATTTTTGTTCAAAATTGCGACCTGTAGTTTGATTACAATGTTTACATGGACGGACAAACGGACAGACGGACGGACATCGTTAAATCGACTCAGAAAGTGATTCTAAGCCGATTGGTATAAATTAAGGTGGATCTTAGACTAATATTTTTGGGTGTTACAAATATCAGCACAAACGCATAATACCCTCCCCAACTATGGTGGTGTAGGGTATAAATATGTACTACTATATTTTGTTAATATTAACGTAAACAGAATTTAAAAAATCGGGTAAAGTTAAAAATTGTGCGTGGATTAGACCTAATGTGCTTGAAAGCTATTATTTCAAGGATTTCAGAACTATATAGTTTATATTCAGAATTTATTTCAGATCTGAGATATTTGAATTTGAAAATGGGGAATTTTCATATAGAGCACCCCTATGAAAATTCCCACATTTTCAAAGTTAAATTTTTGCCAAAAATTTACTTGTAAAGCTTTTTAAATGAGTTTTGCAGGAGGGAAAGATCGATATATTATTTATACACTGCATAAGAAATAATGGCTAAAATATTATACTAATATGCTTTTTTATGCAATTGAAAAAAGTCGTTTAAAAAATTGATTTTTTCATGAAAACTGCTCTCCGGCATTCGTTTTTGGCCAGCCGGAAATCGTTCTAAATCTATTTTTTGATAAAATATCGTCAATAAATTTAAAAAAGCTCGCGTGACATTTTTTTATTAATCAATAAAAATTTAACTTTTTTTCAAAATTCACTATTTTCGACCAATGCCTGATGAAGGGTGCAAACATAAATCAAAATTTCGTTATATTTTTGTAGAAAATAGCAATTTTTCATACAAATTTAAGAGTGCTGTATTTTAATATTTTTCACTTCTAGACGAATTGAGATAATCCAAAAATTCTTTCCGCATATTATTTTGAAATATATAAAATACTACCGAATATTTTTAGAAAAATTTTACCTCAGGACTTATTCCCGAAAAACCAAAGAAAGTCTAGGCAAAAAATCAAAAATTCCCAATTCAAGTGTAAATATCTTTTTAACTGTAAGTGATAACTTAGGTGAATAAACTTATTTTTTCTTTATCTTGCCAAGCACTTTACAGAAATATAAAAATCTTCATTCATTCGAACTTCATTTGTAGAAGTTACGATTTTTTAAACTTTTACATACTCGAGGTAGTCAATTTTGACACCCTGTAGCTTTTCTTGTGTTATCACAGGGTGACTACAATATAATTTTTCTGAAAGCTTAAGTCCTTAAGTCTGCAACTCTTCCATACATTTCAATTTAATTCGAGCAGTAGTTTTGGAGATACAGATTTATTATAAAAAAATTTGCGTTTGACCCCACTGATATTTCAAAAGTAGAACTATTCGCCTTTTTAATCCTGTTTTATAATATAAAGTTATAATATTTATTTAAATTCCATGTTATAAAATAAATTTATAACATGGTTTTGTTGTCGGCTAAGGTAACTAGTTGCCTCCAGGGTCTACTTACCGATCCAAAAACCTTAAGTAATAAGAATTTTGATTTATCCTTTCTGTGAGTTAAAATCATTTTTATCTTTATTGAGTATTTATTTTATTTCAAATACAAAATATTCAGTGTAACAGAATAACTACGATAATGTTGAATCGGATCGGCTTTAATTAGGATTATTTTTGAGTTCCTTCTTCTTCTTGAATTTGGCTTATTACGGTTCTTAGGCTTTTATTAGGTTCGATCGGTTATTCGGCTTATAACAGGCCCGGTTCGTTTTATATTAGAATCAGTCGTTTATTGGCGTATAAAAGGCTCTGTTAAGTGGTTGAATTGGAATCGACTTTGGCCTTTCGGCTTCGACACACTCGACTGTCAAACTGGTTTGGGTTAATGGTGGAATCGGCTTCTGGTTGTGGTGGCGGTTTTGAGGATCGAAGATCTTATATTTCTTTATAATACGCACAATGGTTTCTTAAAGCTTATGTCTTGCTCAAACTACTTTTACCATGTACTACGGGTTAATATTCTACTAAAACAGGCGACACGGAACAGTTAACCGAAATCAACTGTGAGAACGAGCAGCAGGAAGCTACTCGTGAGAACGAGCAATTGAATTCACTCGTGAGAACAGTTAACCGAAGTCAACTTTAAAAACGGGCAGCATGAAGCCACTCTTGAGAACGGGCAGCAGAAGTCACCCGTGAGAGCAGTCAACTGTGAAAATTATTTGGCACCCAACCGAGGTCTAGTATCTTTAAAAATACGACTTAATTTTTCTTACGCAAAATATAGTCGGCTCTTTAATTATGTATAATAATTTCCGAGACTAATATGGCGTGTTCTTGTCTTGTTTGAATCGCCCCGACTGTAGAGAAACCTTATTTACCTATACGTATAAACTGAATAAGAATTATATCAACTGTACAACTAAACCAGTAGGGGCGTTCAATGCAATTATCTATTACTAATGTGTAATTCAATATTTTAGTATATAAATAATTAATATTAATATGGAAATAATGGAAAATAAACTAATTCATTTAATAAATCGATTAAGAAATATTTACGTGAAAATAGTAAAGTTGAGTGTAGTATTTTCACGTTAAAAAACTATTTTCTCTTTTATTGTTTTTTCTATGTCATTTAAAAAGTATATTTTCACTGTCACTCTATGTCAATTTATTGTTTATTTGGCATAATTTTTAAATGAAATATCTTCGCTTAAGTAATTTTGAAAAAACTTTAAATTTATACATCGACTTTAATAAAATTGGGTTCGTTATAATTGTAACATATACAGCCTTATAATAAAGGAAAAAATAAGGCGTTTTTTGTGGTTTTCAAATGTTTAATGATTTTTCTTCTTTTTAACCCAATTGAGCAGACTAAATTGGAAATTCATTTTTTATTTTCTTTTGTACAAACAAGCACTTTGCTAGTTATAACGAGTCTTCTTCCCGCTTACCATAGGGTCAGTAAGATAGCCATCATGCTTATTGGTGGCAGATGGGTGAGCGACACCTAGTTATATACCAACAGGCGCGGATACAGCCAAAGCATTTGGGGGGGGAAATTTTTTTATCATCACTGGAAAAATTATGTTTTTATATATAGTTTTAGAACTATTTAATTTTAACCAATTTTTTTTTTTTTTTTTTGACAGAAAACTGGTTATTTATAATTATTATTATTTTTAATTGCAAACAAATATGCAAAATTACAAATATGTATTTAAATAAACATTTCTCAGAGAATATTGAAAGGATTTTAATTATGAAAGCCGTGTTTTTACTTCTGTAATACTACTGAATAGTTCAAAATAAAATAATTTAAATAAAGAGTGCATCATTAGAAAAACACAAAAAGCTATTTAGATCTGGACAGGATGTCAAGCACACTAGGAAATGGTTAATCGATTTCGATTTTAGTCGATTTTCATGGGAAAAAAAGGTCGGTTATTTGCAATCGATTTTATGTCAACTATTTTATACTGAAATCGATTATTTAGTTTCAAAAATCGGGTTTGTTTTAAAAAGTTAAAAGAATATGTAGAATTATAAAAATCTTATAAATTAAAATTTTTTGGTTGGTAATAATAAAGTTATGTCCGCTTTTTTAAACATAATTTGGCGGGAATAAAATTTAAAAATGCACCCAAGTGGAGTTTGCCAATAGAAAATGAAAAAAAAAAATCCCAAAATTTAATTCGCAAAAGATCTTAGTATTTTTACATATCATTCCTAGCTGGGCAGTTGGCTAAACAATAGTCTAAATCCTCTGAAAGAAAAAAGAAATAATAAAACAATTTATCCTAATATTAATGAAATTGCTCGAGAATATCAGTACCGTGTGAACTTCTATTCTTGAAGGATGTCCTTATAATAACCCAGCAAAGAAACAGGCAGATTTCTTATATATTATATACATAACTTTTATATTTGTGACCTGAATATTTGAAATTATTTTATAGGTTTATTTTTTAATTTTTAGATGTTTTTGATACACTTTTGACTTTATCAATAAAAAATCGACTTCAAAATAAAATCGATATCGGTCCCCAATAAAACGATTTTGAAAATCGAAATGAAAAGAGTTGATCGTAAAATCGAAAATCGAGTTCTGACATTGTTTACCATTCCCTAAAGCACACTGAACTATCTCTTCGTTATGTGAGTAATTTTTAAAATTTATTTTTTTACTTAGATGAAAATTTGAAGTTAATCTGATAACACCAATCACTAATAACTACAAAAAATGAAAAATAGAAAACATTTTTTAATTAAAAATTTATTAAATCAATCAAGTAGATGATTGAATGAATTAAACATTTGAATGTGAAATAAAATCTCACTTAAATTTAATTTTTACTGGAATATATTATATGTCAACTGGAAAATATACGCTAATAATTTTTTCTAGTGAAAATTATGTAAATAAATCACTTTATAAAATTTCATACTATTTCAGTCTGAATGTTTATATTCTTGTAGTTTTACTCAAAAAACAATCTTCTTGAGTACATCACCAACCAATTTTCGAGAAAATTCGAAAAAACAATTTTGAGATTAGTTGCTGAACTAAAAATCTCGGAACTCCCTAAATTTTAGATTTTTTTTATTAGGAAAAACATACCTTTTAACTATATTAAAATACTTTTCTATTTTACGTATTTCTTTTTTAAGTCTTAATGATATTTTGTTTACAATAAAATGAGATGTCAATATTTAAAATCGTTTAAAAACTAAAAAATTTATTAAAAACAAAAAATTTTTCATTTATTTTAAGCAAATTATTTAATTTTAAGCTTTATTTGTAGCATACCTTCTGGGGAATTTCACATAAAATCGAATAAGTTCTTCAGTTTTTATCTAACTAAAAAAACTAAATCTTGCTATATTTACAACAAAAATGTTTTTAAATTGATTGCATATTTTTTGTTGACTTTTACAGAAAAATTCTAATGCATTGAATCACCAAAAAATTCAAACCAAAGAAATAAATACGACAATAAAATTGATTATTCTACTTTCAAAATATCTTAATAGAAAAAATACAGAACCCTAAAAAATTTAAGCATAACTCCAAAATTTGATAAGCTTTATTTATGATGCTATTTATGTCATTTCCCGAGTAATTTTTAAACGCTATAGGGTGTATTTAAAAATTAATTTTTGAATATGAAAATTTTTCACACAGGTGTGCGAAAAAGTACAACAACTCTTCAGGAAAGCAAGAGAAATTTTTAGAAGGTTTAATAAAATATTAAGCGAAAAGTAATATTTTTGTTATCGTCCTCTAGGAAAATGGTAGATATTTCCTTGGGAAAATGTTAAATTAATAGTTTTATTTAAACAATTTTTTTCTTAACACAAAATTGTGAATATTTTCAATAAAAATAGTTTAAAGTTTTTTCTTGAAAAATTACAATTTTTAGGCCTTTACTATTTTATTTATAAATTAAATCTGTGTAGTGAACCAAAATTTCTATCATATGTAAAATTTATTAAATCTAAAAAAATATTATATTTTTTATAAAAGAGCTGGGAAAATTTTGTGTTATTTATTAATAAATGGATTTATAAAATAAAACATATTTTTCATAAAGTCGAAATTTTTAAGTAACATTAGTTAGTGTAATTTCAATATGACATGAAACTAGCACTTATACACATTTTTTTTATTTTATTATTTTTTTTTTTTTGACATATAAGTTTTTAATTGTATGTAAAGTTTAAGCTTGAATTTAATGAAAAAATATATAGGAATTGCATTTCCTATATTTTTTTCTATTTTTAAAAACCCATTTATTTGCTTTAAATTTTTCGAAGAAAAAATACGGTAAATATTTTTTTCTAAACATAGTTTGGCCATTCCTAGACTATATTGAAGATAAACTCATTCTGCCTTCATTTATTTTCACTAAAGAAAATTTTCCTTAAAGAATTTTTAATTTTTCCTTTTCCTATTGTAAATTTTTAATTTTTCTAAGGTCGAAAATCCATTTTGGGGGGGGAAATTTCCGATTTTCCCCCCCCGTGGATCCGCGCCTGTATACCAATAAACTTTACTTTACTGCTAAGGATTCCATGATCATATGTGAGATTTCGTAACACAGAACAATGTTTTTTATTTTGTTAAGCTCTATCATCTTTGTCAATTTAAGAGAAAGACGTAAGTCATAATAAATCATATAAATGGGTTCTTTTATCGGGCAAAACTTGTCGGAGCTCTAGCATTTATAACTTGGTTTTGACGCAACAATAATTTGAATAAATTTTGTTGAATAGAAGAATGATAAAAAATTACGCACAGTTAGGATAATCGTAAACATATGGGTAATAAATGTATATCTCCTAAACTACTAATCGCACGTTGGGGTAAAATGAGTCAAAAGTGGCGCTTAATTGAATTTTAAAATTTTGTAATAAAGTTGGGTAACGAATAAAAATAGACAAAATTATGTATCAATATCATAAAAAGTCCTTTAAGGTAAAAATTTTAAATGAAACCATCAACTTCAGATATTTAAGTATACTTTTCTGCAAGTATTTGTAAAATATTTTTTGTCTTAATATTTTTGTTATTTTTTTGAAAATTGTCCTAAAATACACTAATTTTCAATTTTCTTGAAATGCAACTTAAAATGTTACAGGAAGCTTGTTCTGAAAATTTTCTGAAAAATAGTATATATTGTCCGCTTTAATGTTATGAAAAAAAAAAAAAAAAAATCGTGCGCATATATAGCCCGATTTGAGAAAATATTTTTTCTTTTTTTTTCAAAAAAACTCTAGTAGATTTCATACAAAAAACAGCTTAAGTACAGACATTTTCTTTGCTTGATCAAGCATTAAACAGTAAGGAAGAATCGAAATAAATTTAACTTCTAGTTGGCATTTCACATAGGCGTAGCAGCGAACAGTAGCATTTTGAGTTTAGAAGCAGGATCCATTACACGCATCAGGAGCGGAACTATGGGCGTTCAAAATAGGGTACTAGTGTCATGGAAAATGTTTGACCACTAGAGAATTTTTGTTCCTTACCCGATTTCCAAGATTTTTATATCACCTTAAGGTCCTTAATAAATCCTTTAGAAAAAATGATAAATATGTTATACATTTGAAATTTCGAAAATCTCAATTTTACAATATCTTGGTTAAGATTTTTCCATATATAGTTAAATATTTTCAACCAATGTTATTATATTTTATGTGGTTGGTTAAAAGCAAAACTATCTATCGAACAAAGAAAATTTTTAGTCATTATCTTTATTGAGTCAAAAGTTAAACGATTTTGAACTGGAAAGTTTGCAAAAATTAACAAACAGACGGACAGATGGACGGACATTAGAATTCTTTCAAAAAAATTTTAAAATTCGTAAAATATTTTTTTCTTTTCCACTTCTTGATTAATATAAAAACCAAATGAAAGTATTAAAATTTTTATATCACCTTTCCCTGAATTAAGTGGAATTTTCGACACATTTACATGCCTATTCACAGAGAAATTGTGACTGAAAAATAGTCATAAAACACAAATTGTCTTTAATTTTCTATTCACAAACAAAAATGTATTAATATTTCGTTTAAAATTAAGACCTGATATGTAGACAGTAATAAGAATTGTGACTATCATAAAAAGACATTTTAATTGAAAATAAAAAATATGAAAATATAAAAAAATGTGTTGTAGAAAAAACAATGCGTACATATATATTTGAAATAATTGAGGGCCAAAAACGCGATAAAGCATATATACAACACACTCTTACTCACATTTCCTGTAGATTTTCATCAAATTTTGCAGTATTCTTTGCAAATTATCATTCTTCCCTAAAAATTTCAAATTTTTTACAAAAATTTTTATTTTTAATTTTTATTTTTAATTTTTATTTTTAATTGACAAGAAAAGTCAACATCTTTCAATGTTAAGCATGTTTTGTGACTATGTTATCAGAATATGAAGTTATGACCGAGTCACAAGTATAGTCGTAACTTTTAGTCATAATAAAACTGTGACTTTTTTAAGACTTTTTCTATGAATAGGCATGTTAACCCAAATGTATAGACGGATGGACGGACATTGCCATGCTGCCAAAAAATATTTTAGAATTCTAAAAATGAATTTTTTTACTAACTAATAAATAGAAAAAATAGAACATGGACATTAAAATTTGGATATCACCTTTTCTTGAATTAAGCGTCATTTACGTCCCATTCAACCCAAATGTATAGACGGACGGACATTACCATTTAGCCAAAAAACATTTCATAATTCTAAAAATATTTTTTTTACTTATTAATAAATAGGAAAATTAAACGTGATCATTAAAGTGTTGATGCATAATTTTCGACCCATTTAACTCCAATGTATAGACGGACGGACAGACATTACCGTTCTGCAAAAAAAAAAAAAAAAAAAAAAATCTTAAAATTCTAAAACTGAATTTTTTTTTTTTAACTAATAATCAATAAAATAGTAAAACGTGATCATTAAAATATTGATATCACCTTTCGTCTAGAAAAACAAAATAAAGCAGTGAAAAAAATCTAAAATTAAAGTGTAAATATCTTTTTACTATAAGAGATAACTTGAATAAATTCATATTTTATTTGTGTAGAAGTTTTAATTTTTTAAAGTTCGATGTAATACTCGAGGTAGTTAACTTTGACACCCTGTAACTTATCTCAGTTTATCACAGGGTGCCTACAAGCTGAATTTTCTGAAAGTCCAAGTTCTGCTTTGCAACTCTTCCATACATTTTAATTCAATCCGTCCAGTACTTTAGGAGATACAGATTTGTTACCAAAAATTTTTCGTTTGACCTAATTAAAATTTAATACTCATACGCCTACATGGTTAAATTAAATATTAGCTTTCATGTAAGAATTTCTTATGTAGCTCCTCCAAAACAGTTGGAAATTACCTTAGTAATAACTATGTGAAATTTCATTGAAATATATTTAACGATTCAAAAGTTACACAAAGTTATTTAAAAAACACATTGAAACTGCTTACCATAGAAATGAAGAAAAATCTTAAAATTTTGCCGAAGGGAGTCAAGTTTCAGTTAGTTTTTAAACGATCATGTAAAGTATTTATGAAAGTGTTTGATATCGTTGTAAAGGTTATTACTTGAAAAATAATAAAATATAAATAGTAAAGTATTGGAACTAAATTTGTTCATTAAATTGATCAATAAACCTAAAATTTGTGCGTTTAGTGTTATTTTGCAAAAAAAAAAAAAAAAAAATTATATTTGAATTTATATAAAATCTATATTAATAAAGCTATCATTATGAAATTTTAGTATAATATAAAAAAAGTTGTCCTTAAAAGAAGAGTATAAATAGATAGCTACTTTTTCATTTCGAAATACCCAAAATTCCAATTCGGGGAAAGCTTGTTGAAAAAATTTACTTTTTTCAGTAAAATGGTCATTCTGTCGTTACAAGAGACGTGGCTTATTCAATATTTTTTGTGTGTTTAGCAAATATATGTAGGTATGTAATCAATGTATTTTTTTTTTTAATTTCAGCTTTGAAATTTTTGAGCTCCACAAAAAACTAAAAAAATAAAAATTAAAATTAACGAAATTCTGATAGGGCTAGCGGTGAGACTGTTACCCCAACTGCCCTCGGATTTATTTTACATGCATTTATATTAAGCATTCTTTTAAAAACATGAAAAAATGTATGGTCCTAGGAAAATAATGGATTTTAAAGTGAAAAAATATTACCACCTTTTTGAAAAAAATCACAAAATATCACAATTTTTTTAAAAATTTCTATTTCAAAATAATATAACTTTTTATCTAAACCACATAGGTATATGATATTGCACTAAAAGTTATTTAGAATTTTGTATAGAATCCAGAGAATGTTTTACAAAAATGTAAGGACTCAATTTGTGCCCACCAAGTTAAAAAACTGAAAAAAACATGTCCAAAAATGGATCAAAATTTTACTTTGGTCCAAATATCTCTTAAAGTAAAATAGATAATCCACATATGTAAGCATATTTTTGTAGAGAATTATAAGGACTATCTGTTCTCAATCAAATCATAAATGAAATTTTGGCGAGTTTTTTAAAAAATTGCATAGCCGAGGTGACCAACTTTGGAGGTCCACCACCCGTTCCCAAGACCCGTTCTCCCGCCTGTTCTCCCTCAAATCAATTGGCATACACCTCAGGATTGTCCATGTGAAATTTTATTCAAATACGTCTAGAAGTTCTAAAGTTACAGAATTATTTCCAAAAAATTTCGTTTTGGGACCACTGTGTGTTGTTGTTTTAATATATATAAACATTTCGTATAGTTTCCAGTATAGTGTGGACGTCATAGACTCCTCGTGGGCGGAACGGGGTTGAGTTGTCTTAAAGTACATTACAATCTATGGTTTTTTGAAAATAACTTGTTTTCTTACGTGCAAATTTAAGACTCCATAACTTTACTCCAGAGTCCGGTTTTAAAACCTATACTCCTATTTTAAGTTTATGTAATACGAGCTGTAAACCCACTACTTCGTTAGCGGAACTTTTTTATGAAAACCATACTGTATAATAAATTTAAACTAAGATTCTTAACTCCCTTGGGAACATTTTTAATAATGGTGTTATGTCATCCATAAATAACAATATCTCTTTAATTACAGGTTTATAATCTTAGAATAATGAAAAATAAATATCAGATGAAAATTGTAGAACATTCAAGAAGTACTATTATAAGAACGATAAAAGGTTCCACAAAGTCCCTTCTTATGGATTCGCATTCATTTAAGACCACATATCTTTAATTTCATGTTTCTGGATTCATAATTATCGAAACTTCAAAAAGTACCATTAGAAGTACAAAAAAGTACCACAAAGTCCCCTCTTATTGATTCTTATTCACTGAGCACCACATTTCATGTTTCCAGGTTCATAATTATAGAAAATTAAAAAATACCATAGGAACAACAAAAAAAAAGTACCATATGGATTCCCATTCATTTAGGACCACATATCCTTATTTCATGTTTCTAAAATTAAAAAAGTACCATTAGAAGAACAAAAAAGTACCACAACGTCCCCTCTTATGGATTCTCATTAACTAAGGACCACATATCCCTAATTTCATGTTTCTAGGTTCATAATTATAGAAAATTCAAAAAGTACCATTAGAAGAACAAAAAAATACCACAAAGTCCCCTCTAATGAATTCTCATTCATTTAGGACCAAATATCTTTAATTTTATGTTTCTATGTTAAATATTATAGAAAATTCAAAAAGTACCATTAAAATAACAAAAAAGTACCGCAACGTCCCCTCTTATGGAATCCCATTAACTAAGGATCACATATCCCTAATTTCATGTTTCTAGGTTCATAATTATAGAAAATTCAAACAGTACCATTAGAAGAACGAAAAAGTACCATAAATTCCATTCTCTTGACCCACAGGACATGTATCTTTAAGTAACACAATTCCCTAATTTCATGTTTCTAGGTTCATAAATATAGAAAATTCAAACAGTACCATTAGAAGAACGAAAAAGTACCACAAAGTCCATTCTCTTGACCCACAGGACATGTATCTTTAAGTACCACAAATTCTACTCTTGTGAACTCTTATCTACATTTTCTTAATTTCTTGTTTCTATGTTTAATGTAATTGAAAATTCATTATTAAGTTTGAATAAAATGTAATTACCCGCCTTTACCCCTTTTTTGGTACTTTTTTTTTCACCTATCGAAATATCAAAAGTTTTATTCCAATAAATTTCTAAATTGTAGTGGTATCCCATATTAAAATATTCATGAATATTTCAATAAATATAAAAAAATGTTTTATGGAAAAAGTACCAAAAATATGTTCGATTTTTACCCCTTAAACATTTGAATTTCTAAAAAGTACCAAATTTATATTTCTCATTTTTTGATATGTTATGAATACGACATGAATTTTATCTGTATGTTGATTGGTTTCAAAAATACATATGGTGCCAAAAAAGTACCAAAATACAGTTTTTACCCGTTTTCTCCCTAAAACGGACGATTTTGAAAAAAGTACCAGACACCTGTCCAATTGTTTTTTAAATGAATAACGATAACTATTCAACTTTTTTTGTATCATCATTAGTTTGCGAGTTATAAGGTTACCGATTTTACCCGTTTTTATCCTTTTTTACCCCCTAAACATTCGAATTTCCAAAAATCCCGTCTTAGTGGATCTATATGGAGGGAGACCTACCTACGTTCCAAATTTCGTCTCTCTAGCTTCAGCCGTTTGGGCTGTGGGATGATGAATCAGTCAGTCAGTCATTCAGTCAGTCAGTCAGTAACGTTACTCTTTTATATATATATAGATTGTAAGTTAAATGCTTTAATCCGCTTGAAATTTTTGAGTAATTATTACATCTAAATAATATTTTAATTTCATTATATTTTATATGGTGACTACACTTGTATTCATCCGGCTAGGATATGATTATTATAAATAGTATTGTCTGGGGATTAAGGAAATGTTGTATACGCTGTTAGTATTTAAAACTGTTTATTATGAATTTTTAAGAAGCTACATATTGAAAAGCTGGGATCCTATTAATGTGATTTTTTTTTCATTAGAGCACACAGAGGTTAAGCGCATAAATTATGAAAGAATTTTTAAAAAAGTCTGTCCTTTTTTTTTGCAAAGTATAGGTACAATCTATAAAATAAAGTAAATGAAAAACATTATATGTTTAAATCAATGAAAATACTTTGTTCTTTTTTTAACTCTCCTGAAATAAAATCAATTTTCTTAAGCTGCCACAAATAAATAATCATGATTTAGGAATGCTTTAAAATAATTTGTTAACAACAAGTAACAACTTTGACTATCTGTTGAATTTTCTTGTCAATCCTTATTTAAATGTTTACACATTAACATTGACAATATTATCATTATCCTCATCATCATCTTCATATCCGGCAACATCATTATTATATAACAGAAGAAAAAAGGCAAGAGACAAGCAATTCAGGCCGTTTATTTAAACTGAGACATGTGTGTTTAAACATTAATATTTGTTTTATAAATGTTTTTTTTCTTGTTCTGTTGTTGTTCCTTTGCTATAAAAAATAAATCTTTACCGATAATGTGAAATAAATTTGTAGTAATTTATTTTTTTTTAAGGGTTTTTGTTGATAAATTCCACTTGCTTTACTGCCTGCCACATATTATAGACAACATTTACACACATTTGCCACTTGAAGAAAAATGAAACGACAAATTACTTAAGTGATTGTATTATACACTTGAGTCTTGAATAGCAGATGAATAAAATGATTTTTTTTTTCAATATTTTAGAAATAGAAAAAATACATACATATTATTATTAAAAAAATATAAATATAAATATTTGCTAGCATTAGCTAGAGGCTGTGGTGTATTTTTTATCTTTATGAAATGTTAACATTTAGATTGTGTTAAAATCCAGAATTTAACAAGCTAATAAATTTTCTTGCAATAGAACGAACACGCTTTTAAGCCTTCATAATATTCACACATACAAGCCAACAAATACTTCAATATACCCAGCAAAAAATGATGAAGTTCTTCATAAAAAATAAGATTTTCACAACTTCAAAAGTGGAACAAAGTACATATTTTAAACTTTTTTCTAAGCTCTTAATAATTACTTCCAAAAAAGTGAAAATAAATTAAATTTTTAGCTAGAAAAAATAGTAATAACTTCTACGAAAATTTCAATTTTAAAAATTTTAATGCATTTTTATTATTATTTAATAGGGCAAAAACAGAATTTTTATTTAAAAATTTTATAAACATGGTTTTAAGAGAAGTGCTTCAAAAGCGGTGAACAAGAAGTATAAAAGAATAACATCCTACCAATGCCAACCATGGGTTAATAAAAGAACTTCTGCAGCTCTATTTCACCACTAAGTACTTCCTTCCAATGACAACACAATGTTAAAATCATGACTTTTTCAGTTCTTTTTTTGCTGGGTATATAAAACAATTTGATGGTGTGGGAAATGTATTTTGGTAGAAATTAATAGTCACTCAATTAGTAACAAGAGATTTTATAAAGTATTCCATATTAATCCTTATGTTTTTAAACTGTCAATTGGGATAATTTTCAATTAAAAAGTTAATTAAAAACAAGCGCGAATATTCGGCCCGGCCGAATCTATATACCCACCATCAACTTTTTCCAATTTTACGTTGTATGGGAGGGGGCGGTAAAGTGGGCATTAAATGGGCGGACCACGCCCATTTTTTGTTTCCGAGTTTACATTGGTCCTTGAACTATTTGAACACAATTTCGTTGATTTTCACCTTATATAGGAGGTGGTTAGTAAAGTGGGCGTACCACGCCCATTTTCGGTTTCCGAGTTTATATTGATCCCCGAACTATACGTACAAAATTTCGTTGTCGTACATGCTTTTGTTGAAGAAATATCAGCAGAAAAGTATAAAACGGACACCCTGTGTTTCTAGTTTTTAGCCCATAACTTTTTTGTTTATTAACCGATTTTGCCCATTTTCAATCCCAAACAAACCTTATATAAGACAAATATTTGTGCCGTTCGAGCCCTATCCTGCTTTCAACAGACGGACAGACAGACGTACAGACGGACGGACATAGCTAGATCGACTCAGAATCAAATCAGGACCCAGAAAATATATACTTTGTGGGGTCTTAGATGATTCCTTCGACATGTTACACACGGAATTACAAAATCAATATACCCCCATCTTTTTGATGGGGGGTATAAAAAAAAAGAATTTTATTAATTGAAACTTGCATTGAAATAATATTTTTAATTAGAAAAAATTGTAATAGATTTATATTTGTTTAATGAATCCAATTAATTAATTTCATTATTGATTTTATATTTAATTAATAATTACATAAGTTTAATGAAAATATTTAATTTTTTAATGTATTTTTTGGCTTTATTCAAAGAAGGGCTTTGTTTAAAGTTTATGTATTTATTGTTTAGTTTTTTAATTACTTTAATATTTTTTTTAATAAATTATTTAATTAATTCAATCAAACATTTTGTTAAAAGTTAATGAACTTATTATTCCCTTAGTGGAATGTAAATCAGGGTTTGATCTCGAACTCTTTAGAATAGCTCAGACTAGATGGGAGAATGAACCCACTTGTCTTATGATGGACACAGGACTAAATAACTTTATTCGTTCTCTAGAAAGTAAATGAGATTGCTAGTTTCAGTAATCACTGGCCTTTACATCCTAGGGTCTCATGCGCGAAGAATGGGTCTTCCTTATTATGAATTCTGTAGAAGTTGTAAAGATCAGACTGAAGAATAGTCAGTCTTCCATCTAGTATGCGATTGCTAGGAATTATCAGAGCTAAGGGCTGCTACACTAGACTCTCCGACTCTCAGTTATAGTGACTTAGGCACACAGAAGTTAAAGTCACTATTTTCTTTCCTTACAGGTACAGGATGGTTTGGTGCGGCAGAGATGCAGTCAGTTTAGTGTAGACGGCTGCAAACCTGTATTGAGGTACCTCAATGGGATCAGATCTTCATCATGGATTTACGTGAGATGTCTATCAAAGACACTGCCCGTAGAACCTAATCTAATGTACTTATTGACTTATTATTTTTTATTAAAAATAAAATTTTAAAATTCTTATAATCCAGAGCGATTAAAAACGTTTTTTCTGCCGCACGAGATTTATGTGTCAAGAAAATACAAGAATATACAGTGGGACAGAATAGAAAACTTTTGGAAATAAATCTGTAACTTCTAATTGGCTTTTTGGATTTACATAAAGTTTCACAGGAGCGTAGCTACAGCGGCTCATAGTAGGGTACCTCTGAGTTAAACATTTTTAAAAGTGTGCCAATTCTTTGTTTCCTATTCGATCTTTTTAAAGCCCTCGATACGACCTATAAAAAAATACTTGTGCTATTTATCACTTATAACTTTCGAGTTATTTGCATGAAATTTTAACTGCCTTAATTTTACATGTCCTTGATGCAGTTTTTTTTTTTTTTTCATATATATCCCAGAATTTCTAATTGATTTTATCAGTTTTATCTTTAACTGATTAAAGAACAATTTGATCTATTGAAAAAAAAAAAAAACATTTGACGTCTTTACCGAGTTTAAGAATAGACAATTTGAAAATTGTAATATTTATATTTTGTGTTTTTTAGGCTGAAAACGTGCTCACACTATCTTTCGTCCAAAATGTAATTTTCTTTAACAGCTAATAAGGAGTGCGATCGAAAAAATCTTAACACATGTTTTGCTTCATAACTTTTTTCGGAATCAATATTGAACATTTTGATCTAGTTATCATGGAAAAATACATAAGTTATTGTTTTTAATAACAGCCTGTTGATTTGTGACGAAAAAGATTTACGACATAAAGTCCAAAAAGTTCCAAACAGGAATGCTGCAAAAAATTCAGAAGCCAAGAATAGGACACGGAAATTAAACCAAATTTTATACAAAAATAAGTTGTATAAATGACGAATAAACGTATATGCTGGCAGAATTTTCGCTGCTTATGTGTCAAAACTTTTTATTGTTAAAGCTCGAAGCAATGTTAAATATAAGTTTAGGACCCAAGAGCAGAACAAATTTCTTACAAAATTCCTGGTATAACAAGCTTTTTGCAGTTGCAGCAAAACAGTAAAGTCATTTGTTACATTCGGCTTTTTACATACCAAAATATACATCAAAGAATATTTGCCAAAAATACTTCTTCCTTTCATAAGAGAGCACAAGGTGTTCAGACATTTTTGGCTCGATTTGGCATCATGTCGCTATGGTAAGAAAGCTCTGGAGTGGTACCAAATAAATAACATAGTTTTAGTACCAAGAGAGGTCAATTTTCAAAATTGTCCATAACTTAGACCAGTGGAGAGATATTGAGCTCTTGTGAAAAGTGAATTGAAGAGCACAAAAAAGTTGTCCCAAAATACCGTAGATTTTAAAAGAAGTTGTGCACACTGTTCCAGAAAAGTGACTGAAGCAACTATCAAATCTCTAACGGAAGGGTTACCAAAAATGGTCCACAAGTTCATAAGTAGTGGTCAGAACTATAAAAGTTATATTTTTCTGCAATCTGTAATTAATTATAAATTAAATAAAAAGAGAATGAAAACTCTAAGATCAACCATTTCCATGTTATAGAATATTATATATGTTAAGATTTTTTCGAACGCACTCCTTAATCATTTGGAACAAAGTTTAATAGCTAGTTAAACGTGTACATAAGATTAATATTTAAAATTATTTAAATTAATTAAATTTTTAACGTATGCAATTTATTAACATTTCACTCCTTTATTCGTCTGCAATTACATTAGTTTACACTACTACATTAATACATTTTGTTCACCACAACTACAAACCATCATATTTACATTATGATTGTAGAGAACTAATAATTCTCATTCAGTTTATGAAATTGTTCATATAAGTACTCTAAGGTTGGATAAAGTAGTTGCTATTCAAGCTATAAGAGAATTTGCCAAAAACCCAAGACATCTGATAATACGATATAATTTGCCCTATTTCAAGACACTTGATATTGTAACATCAGTCACTGTTTCTCTGGTACTCGGATTAGTTCGTGTGTCAGGGTAACACCTTACACAGAATTGCTTATTTCGGACACAGCGGCTTTACTTTGTCTGTTTCGGCGCTAAAATTTCGGTTGTCGATTTTTGCACAGCGAATTGTCATTAGATTAAGTCTGAATTAGAGTTGTGAATTATGACTACATTTTACTACTTAAGGTATTTTCAGACGATAATATTCAATATTAAGATTTGTCAAAAATTTAAATATTAAAATATTTACTTATCTTCTGAATACAAATTGTTTGATTATGAAAAAATATTTATGATTTTTTTCAAAATACTAATGGTATTTAAAATTTTTTGAAATTGTTCATATTATATTTTTTCATAAACAAAAAGTAAAAACAATAAAATATTTATAAAAGAAATATATTAATCAATATTTTGCATTAAATTCATACGTAATATTTTACTTTTGAAAAATCTTAATACTAACTATTATTGTCTGAAAGTACCTTTAATACATACTCAATACTTTTGTTCTGGGTACTCGATCCCAGCGGTAAAATTTTTAAGGCCTCCATCGTTCAAGGCCTCTAGAAGGTCTATTTACACCTTCTTTAGAATGGAGTTGCTAACATGCCTTCTATAGTAAAGCCTATAAGAATGTCTCATTCTTGCCTTCCAAAATATCCAAAAGAACTTCCGACTTCGCTTCTCTTAAAAGGCGAGATAGAAGCAGTATTTTTTTTAATATGTTTTGTTTTAAACAACAACAAAACTTTGCAGAAAAATACATCGCCCTACTTTGCTTCTCTTAGAAGGGGAGTAGGAATATACATTTTTTTTATTTAAGCAACAACAAAACTATTCAAAATCGTTACAAAAACAACATAAAATTCCAAAAAAAAAAAAAAATAATAATTTTGTTATGTTAAATGCTTTATCTGGCCTTTTAGTAGGAATGCATTGAGTTGCGAATGTCTAAGGCCTTGATTGCAATGACATCACGTGTAAAAAAATACATGAACACGGAAAGCAAGTAGTAGATATTTGAAGAAGGCCTTCCGGCTCTAAAAAAGGCCTTCTGGAAGGAATTTTTACCTTCTTTTTACCGCTGGGATACTACTCAATACCTTAACGGTTTTTGAATTTTATCAACCTCCGCCTAAAAAATAAACGTAAAAGAGAATTAATTATGATATTTATATGGCACTATATTATTTACTTTTTTAAATAACGGCTGCACTTTGCGATTTCTCCATTTTAAATATCTTTCAAATGAAGCCAAATGTTGCTTCACTTCTGGGACTTTAGTGTGTGCCCAGAAACTTCATTTTTGAAATTCTAATATTATTTAAATTTAAAAATTCGTCTTCAATTCCTTTCCGGCGATTAAAAACTATTGAGCCCCATACATACTCAAACAAATAGTCGGTATCGAGTACTCGATTCTTTACCAACTCTAGTCTAAATTTTGTATTCTAGTTTTTAAGAAACTGTATTATTTAAATCTGTATTCATGTGTAGAGTTTTTAATTTTAAAATAAAATAGTTTATTTATTTAATAAGTAAATGAAAAGTAAATTAATTCAATATAATGATTAATTATAATTATTGGCACAATTCTAGGAATATGAATTAAAAAATATTAGAGTAAATTAATATAAGGTATAAAACACGAATTGATTTTTCTCTATTCCTTCTCCCTTTTCTACTCTCCCACATAAGATATCTCTAACTATCATTAACAACTAGGGTATCCAATTATTCAGGTTTTCATATTAATCGGTTTATTCGACAAATAATTATTCGAGGTTAAAAGTTAATCGGTTAATAACCGATTAATGGCAAATTATTCGATTAACCGAATAGTCTCAGTAATACATATTATATATACAAATAAGACTAATTGTAATATTTAATCGATTGAAATAGTTATTTAGAATCTTAAATAGAACATAGAGTATATTTTATTAGTTCTTTCTGTCATATATATGAAGAAATTGCACCTTTCGACCTAAAACTAAAAAATTTTCTCCTAATTCAATTTTATTTAATAAATCAGTCTTTTTTATGCAACTCTTTTTATTTTCTGTGTGAGAATAATTTTTTGTCGTAAAAGTAAAAATTAATATTAATATTTTTACGTACTTTTGATGATGAACATTAAAATATTTATGACTTATATAACTCTGAATTTACTTAAAACTATATTTTCGGAATTTCTATTGTTACAAGATCAATGTTTTAATCTTTTCATGTCGCATTTTATCAAATGAACTGTCTCAATAAAAAAGAATATCCAAAGAAGTAAATAAGATCCTAAACTTGTGATCCAGAAGTAATACAAAGTTGGATCATTTCGATGAATTTAACATAGACTTGTCATTAGACTTGTTCTCTTTTTTGATACTACTTCATGCAAAATTTCAATGAATGTTCAAATTAATTTTTATTGACGAAAGGGATTTAATTTTAATTTTTATATTAACCAACATATTGTTTAATAAAAAAAATTATGGATAACACTATTTTTCATTTTCAACAGATCTTTTTAGCAACAAGTATTTGAAAGAATAGCAACCAAATCTCAACATTTTATAGCAGAACAATTCATTTAATTTTTTTTATAGTATCTTTTGATAATTGCATTACTTCTAAAGTACATGAGAATGTACACTTATTGATACTTCGAAAGTAATGAAAAAGTACTTCCATAAAAATTTATTTTATTTATTTAAAAAGAAGTTGTGGTTGACATAAATTTATCTTAAAAATCGAAAATTTCTAAATTTATAACTCCAAAAAAACTAAATTTCGGTTAATCGGTTATTCGACACAAATTATACAAATTATATCTGTAGAATATTTTAACCCATTAAACTCAAGTTTAAATCGACTTTCATGTCATTTCATTAAAATGGACTACAAATGACCCCATATAAGGTAAGATAAATGAATTTAAAGTTTTAATGAAATATTCCCCGTTAAATGCTCCAAACATTTATGGAAAATTATTTTAACTTCAATTTTTTCAAAAATAGAAAAGTTTAAGTGGTCATAAAACAAAAATTTTGCCTACCAGCGAAAAATCCTTCGGAGAGTTTATTACACATATCACATATAGCTATCGATTGCAATAGGAATGATTCCGCCCCCAAAATACTGTTGCATAGTGTAATTAATTTAACATTTTAACAAAATTTACAATTGCTGCTTCAAAATACAATTATATGATAATTACTATATCTATTCGTTAACATTATAAAACTATTTTTTACAACCACAAAACACTGTTTTCGAAATAACAAAAAAGAAAAAATAGTTCAAAATTGACAAATTGCCACCATTTATATTATTAGCAGTTTAAAAAAAATAAAAATAAAATGAAACTAATAATGTACAAAATCATCATCAACATCTCTTAGTAGTCGCAATAAAAAATAACAAATTGAGGTTAACGATAAATTACTTATACTTACAATGACTTAAGAATAAAACGAAAAAAAAAGAGAAACCCTCAGCTGTATTATTATATTAAACATTTTTTCTTACTACTTAATAAGGTTGTATTAAAAACATTGTATTTATAACCTAATTGTGCAGCTATTTATCATCGATATTATATAATTTTATTTTTTCCCCTCCCCACCCCAACACTTTTAAAACGGCTACAATATTAAACAATAGCTTAAGAGTTGCTACTCAAAACAAGAAAATCCATAGTTAGAATATTAACAAAAGAATTTTGTACAACAAAAAATGTGGTACTTTAACTAAAAAAAAAAAACTATTAAAATATTTTAAGGATTAAAGTTTTCTTGTATATAAAACTTATATAAGAATTCTTTTTAAACTAAAGCATTATAAATATTAACATAGCATACTTTTAGGATATAAATTAGTTCAATTATGTTATTAGCTTTTGCAGGAAATCGTTTTAAGAATTAACAATATTTGTAAAGTAGTTTTGATAACGATAATTTTATGAATCTCCTGGTATGCTTTTCAATTAACATCATATGTACTTATAGCAGTTAAAGTAATTGATTTTATTTAGCACATTATATGTTCATACATATGCATGTAGCTTAGCATTACATGCTGAGAATTCTTAAAAAACCAAAACTTAATGTGCAATTAGAATTGTCAGGAAAGTAATAAATTTAATATAATTGACATTAAACTACAGAGGAGGTCTTATTTTTAATTACTTAATTGTTTAAGAGATTAATAATAAAAGCAGAAAAGATAGCAATTACAAATTTGAAGCATTTACTAAAATAAAGTTACTAATTAAAAAAAAAAATCCATAATATTTATTGTAATATTGAACAAAACAGTAACAGAAATAATAAACTTAATTGATTTAGTTACATAGTATAATAAGAAATTTTTGGCTCAATAATTTTAACGTAAAAATATGTATTATAAAATAGTGTATTTAGTGAGAGTTTAGTGGAGTTGTCAGTTTTAAGGCCATTATAATATATTTTAATACGATCTATATATGTATATGTACATTAGAGTATCACGTAGGCAAAAATTTTGTAGGAATATAAATATGGGAAAAATATGAAAAAAATTTTAAAATTGATCCTCAGTTAACGTTGGGGTAAAAGGGGTCGAAAGTCGCGTTTAATTGAATTTTGAAAACTAACTTTTTGTAATAAAATTGGATACCGAATAAAAATAAACAAAATTATGTATCAATAACAATAAAAATTATTAGCCTAGGTTGCGTTGTTTTTGTGTACTAAGCTGTCAAAGTTCAACATTTTTTTATATTTTGAAAAAAAAGGGCAAAAAAATTCAATTTTCATTATCTTTCGATGAATTTTTTTTAAATAAAAAGTGATTTGAAGGAAAATTTTAAAATGGAATCATTAACTTCAGGTATTTGAGTTTACTTTTATTCAAGAATTTGTAAATTATTTTTTGTCCAGGTATTTTTATTAATTTTTTGAAAATTGTCCAAAAATACACTAATTTTCAACTTTCATGGTGTGCAACTAAAAATGTTACAGGATGTTTGTTCTGAAAATTTTCTGAAAAAATATAACATATTGTCTACTTTAATATTCCGAAAAAAAAAATGTTGCGCATATGTAGCCCGATTTGAAAAAATAAAATTTTTGTGAAAAAACTCCAGTAGATTTCATACAAAAAACAGCTTAAGTGACAGACATTTTCTTTGCTTTATTAAACATTAATCGGCTGGTTGGGTTTGCAAGAAATTTCATACAGGCGTAGCTGAGAATAGTAGCATTTTGAGCATAGAAGCGGGGTCCAATATTCGCAACAGGAGCGGAACTATAGGGGTTCAAAATAGACAACTAGTGTCATGGAAAATGTTAAACCACTAGCGAATTTTTGTTCCTTACCCGATTTCCAAGATTTTTATATCATCTTAAAGTCCTTGATAAATCCTTTAGAAAACATGATTGCATGTACTACTTATCTTATATATTTTTCGAGTTATATACATTTAAAATTTCGAAAATCTCAATTTTACATGATCTTGGTTAAGATTTTTCCATATATAGCCAAATATTTTCAACCGATGTCATTATATTTTATGTGGTTAGTTAAAGGCAAAACTATCTATCGAACAAAGAAAATTTTTAGTCATTATCTTTATTGAGTCAAAAGTTAAACGATTTTGAAATGGAAAGTTTGCAAAAATTAAAAAAAACAGACGGACAGATGGACGGGCATTAGAATTCTTAAAAAAAAAATCTTCAAATTCGAAAGATATTTTTTTTTTCCACTTCTCGATTAATACGAAAACCAAATGAAAGTATTATTCTTTTGATATCACCTCTCCCCGAATTAAGTTGCATTTTCGACACATTTAACCCAAATGTATAGACGGACAGACGGACATTGCCATGCAGCCAAAAAATATTTTAGAATTCTAAAAATGCATTTGTTTACTAACTAATAAATAGAAAAAATAGAAAGTGATCATCAAAATTTGGATATCACCTTTTCCTGAATGAAGCGTAATTTTTTTCCCATTTAACCCAAAAGTATAGATGGAAGGACGGACATTACCGTTCAGCCAAAAAACATGTTATAATTCTAAAAATAAATTTTTTTACTTACTAATAAAATAAAAATTAAACGTGATTTTTCAAGTGTTGGTACCACCCTTCTCTGAATTATGCATAATTTTCAACCTATTTACCTCTAATGTATAGACGGACGGACAGACATTTCCGTTCTGCTAAAAAAAATCTTAAAATTCTAAAATTGATTTTTTTTTAAAACAATAATCAATAAAGAAAATAAAACGTGATTATTAAAATATTGATATCACCTTTCCCTGAATTAAGCACCATTTTCGACTCCTTTTATCCAACGTGCAGCGATTGAAAGTCACGGGTCTAGAACATTTCGTGAAAAAAAATAGTATTGAGTTCTGTCTTGTCGTAATACTAAGACAATTATGACCTTTGGTTCATAAACCGTCATTTTAATACATCATGCAAAAAATTTTCGATATTTTTCTTAAAAAAAAATAGATAAAAATTTTATAATTTTGTTCCTTTTAAGGCTAAAATATTAAAAAATTGCATTGTAGTAAGTACTGTTGATAATATATAAATTTCCAGATTTTTTAAAAAAAATTTTCATCAAAATGCCTTAAAAACTCTTCTAGTGAAAATTTTTAAAATATATTTTTCCATAACCAGCATAAAACTACGAATTTTTTGATACCCATTTTTTATATTATATTAAACCAAAAAAATATGAACTTAAGTACTTGTAGTCCTAAGTGAGGTACTTTTGTGATACTTTTTCATTTTTGAAATGGTACTTTTTTAATTTTTTACAAAATTGAACCTAGAAACATGAAATATATAAGTGAATGAAAATCCATAAGTTGAGACTTAGTGTTACTTTTTCATTCCTCTAATGATACTTTTTGAATTTTCTATAATATTTAACACAAAATCATGTAATTAAAGATAAACGGTTCTAAGTGAATGAGAATCCATAAGAGGGTACTTTGTGGTACTTTTCTATATTACAATATTCCTCGTTCAATTTTTTTTTAATAATAACACTGGTCGACAAAAAAATTCTCCCCCATAGACGAATAGTTGCTCTTGATGTATTTTGATGTGCTAAACAAGAATCTGCTTCCACTTTTTTTCTATCACGTTCTGATTTTTTTTATGGGCATGACTAATATAATCACCTTATTTAGCGGTTACACTATAAAATTCGAGAAAGGTTTGTCAAATTTAGACTATAACTCAAGAACCGTTTACACGATTTTGATAGATGATACACCAAAAGATGCATACGAAAATTGTCTTCAAGGTATGTCAACAATATTTTTTATTCGTTCAAGACTTTCAGAGTTATGGATCAAAATTTTCACAATTTTTCAAAAAAAAAAAAAAAAAAAAAAAATAATAATAATTTTTCACTATTAATTACTACGGAAATATTAACTGAATAAAAAAATTATGTAAATTCAGCTCAAAGACAATTTAGATCACTATCTACTGGAGCTTAATTTATCTTAATTGGAAAAACAGTTCTCTAGTTATACAAGTGTGACTGCCTAAAGGCGGGGTCATAGTAGTCATGCCCATAAAAAAAAAATCAATACGTAATAGAAAAAAAGTAAAAGCTGATTCTTATTTAGCACATTAAATTCCATCTTATCCACCATTTTTTTTATATAAGACAAAAAAAAAATTTTTTTGCCGACTAGTGTATTTGCACTTAACTGTATCCTAACTTAACTGTGAATCCAATCAAGATTTGTGCATCAATTTTTATGATACTTGGCTTTATTTACTCTTAGTTTTGCCAGCTTTGAGATAAAGATTATCATCTTGAAATATTTTTTATGTTTTCACTTTTAAAAAGAAGTTTTATTAAAAAAAAAGAAATCTTGAATTTAGTATGAAAAGAATTTTTTCGCACACTTATTTCGAAATATCTTCCAAACTATTGAGCGAATAAAAATTTGTTAGTAGAACGATTTAAAGCCAATTTTATTCCACATATTTCGGTATAAATCGGTATATATAACTCGTGCATACCGTTCTCGAGTTATAGTGAAATATACTCGAGTAATCGGCTTATTTAGGGCGCATACAAAATTTCTACCAGATGGGAGAAGACTGAAAGTAGATTCGAGTTTAGCATGCGGAATTCCATATGGTTTTGTTTTGAGAATCCACAAGCCCTATTAGTACCATTATTTTCTACTAAAATATAGTAATAGAAATTATTTGTAGTTTCTGCATCTTCGAACGTTAAGTTATATGAAATTAGTAACTAAAATAATTGAAAAGCTTATTGTTTTTAATCATAACAGAACATTAGTATTATAACCATTCGCACGGGAGTTAGGAATCATAGTTTAATTTTATGAGTTTTTTTTTTCACTTTTGGTATTTAATTTTTATCTGTTCTATGTAGGAGTACTGCATAGAACAGATGCTTTTATTTTATTTCAATACAATGGGGTAGCAAAGCGCACTGGGTTTAAGCTATTAGAAATATTATTCAAAAATTTATAGTTATAAAGTTATAACTTAAAAACAATTTGAATTTATAGTATAGTATGGTTTTTATTAAAAAGAATCTACGTTAACGAAGCATTGGGTGTACTGCTCATAGTTTACTAAGCTTTTGAAAAGTAGACGGAGTTTTGCTTAAAAAAATATTATTTGTTTGTAATTTTTGTTGAACTTATTTATAGAGTTTTTAGAATTTGTATTATTCGGGCTCAAGTTCATTGAATAATTGTAGAAGAATACATTGTAAAAGTTTTATTGGACACTCGGCAGAATGGAATGCATTTTCTAGTCAGCCACGACCGTCATCAGCACTCTTCAGTGTCCCACCGTGGTGTTCTCTGTAAACATCATCTATTTAACTTACAATTTTTAGGAAATGGAATCTGTGACTTCTTTTTAAAAAATATTATTTTTTGAATTTTTATTTTTTAGAAAAATTTTCAAAAATTGGTTTGTAAAGCTTTTTAAATGATTTTTTTAATAAACGAAAGATTACTATTTATTTTCTACATTACATAATAGTGAAAATATTATACTAATATGCTTCTTTTTGCAATTAAAAAAGTCGTTAAAAAAATTGTCTTTTTTCATTTTGGCCGGGCAGGAAGCATCGACGTCATTTTTCATACTAATTTCAGAGTGCTGAATTTGAACATATTTTATGTCTAGACGAATTGAGATAAATAAATTTTTTCACCGAAAAATAAGGCAAAAAAAAAAAAAAAAAAAATTCTAAACAAAAAAATCTAAAATTCAAAATTCAAGCGTAAATATCTTTTAAAATTTAAGAAATAATGCTACAATCATTTTCACACATGAAAAAATCGTTATACGCACGATACTAGAGATCATGCGCAGTAAAAAAGTGTACTCAGTTTTTCTCTAGGACATAAAATTTTATCTAAAAAGGACTATTTCAAAGGAGACACATTTTAAACAAAAAATTTAAAATATTTACGAATATTATTTCAAACCAATATGGGCTAAGAAATTTATTTAAATGTTGCAGTAAAGAAACTTAATAAAATAAACTTTTGAAAATATTACCTTTTTATACACACCATCGATTCTGAGTCGATCTAGCTATGTCTGTCCATCTGTCTGTCTGTTGAAAGCAGTATAGCTCGAACGGGACAACGTAGGGGGACGAAATTTGGCACAAATATTAAGCTTATATAAGGTTTGTTTGATATTGAAAATCGGTTAATAAACAAACAAGTTATGGTGTTTATTAGAAACACAGGGTGTCTGTTTTAGCTTCATTTCATACTTTTCTGCTGATATCTCTTAAACAAAAGCATGTATGACAACGAAATTTTGTACAAATAGTTTGGGGGTCGATATAAATTTAGAAAATGGGCGTGGTCCGCCCATTTTTGTTTGGTCCGCCATTTTTCATTGCTGAATATTTTTTTTTGGGAAATTGTCACACAGTGTTATTAAAGAAAAGGAGATAATTTGCAATAAAAATACTTTTCAGTTATTTAGTTTATGAAGGATATCTGATTATTAAAATGTCAAAGGTCAAAGTAAACAATTATGTTTGTTAACTGCTTGAAATTTTATTGTAACCCATCTTACATTAAATTTTATTTTCACTTGATGATTTCCGTAAATAATAAGTGCGTACAAATACTTCATCCCTGGAATATGAAGAGAGACGTGGACGTTGTAGATATTTAACATACGAGTAAAATAAATGTATTTTAAATATAAATGTGATGTAGAAATCTAGAATAAAAAAGAAACATGGAATTAAAAACAACACACAGGAAAAAAAAAAACACTTTCAAAAAATTTCAATTAAATTTTTAATCAGAAATTGAAAAATTATTTCAAATATTTCGATAATTAAATAATTTACTCAAAACAAGGAAAATTCAAATTTTGCATAGAAAAATCTAAAATTCTATCTCAATTACGAATAACACATTTTCATTTATTTTATTCATTGAAATTTAACCTATGAAAAAACATTTTTTATTTAATTATCAAATTAACAATTATTTTTATTTATATCTAATTAATGAATTAATTTATTAACACAATAAGAAAAATAATTGAAAGCCCATAAATTATTTTATTTTTAGTAAAAAAATATTAGAAATTTTGATCACTTGAATAATTGATATAATTAAAAAAGCAATAGGAATAGTTTTTATCTTTGATAAATTGTTTAATAGAACATATTTTTATGTGTTAGCATTACAACTGTTTTCATACACAGTAAAAATATGACCTATTAAATGATGTACCCAAAACTTTTTTATTGCTTTTTTAATTGTATCAATTATCAAATTTATTAAAATTCAAATTTTCAAATAAAAAAAATTAAATCAATCGGCTTTCAATTATTTTTTATTGTAGCAATTAATAAATTAATTAAATATAAATAAAAATAAGTGATAGTTTTATTAATTATTCATAGGTTGAATTTCAATTAATAAATTAATTGAATATGTATTAGCTATAAATGAAATGTAATTTTAATTTTTTTTTCTGGAAAACTTGAATTTACTTTGATTTTTAGTAATTTATTTGATTATAAAATTATTTAAAATCATTTTAAAATTCTAATAAATAATTTAATTGAAAATAATGATTAATACCAAGGTACAGAAAAATTCGGATTTCGAATTAAATTTTAAGTTTTTATTTGCTTTTTTAAATATTATTCGTAAATTTAAAAATAAAATTCACTTTTTGGATTAAATTTCTTTTCTTTACTTTTTTTAATTTGAGTTACGAAAAAAATCTAAAAAACTTTTTTTATAATTTATATTTGTGTGGAAGATCGTTATTTTACGATTACAAACGATACCCAGCAGGCCATGTCTTGTAGAAAATATCGACGATGTCTTGATGATTTGTCACAGTCCTTCGATGACACATGTACGACAGCTCCGAACAAACATCAACGATGACCTCAGAGACAGTATCATGCATATTTTCGTCAACCGCCGAGATTTGAACCCAGGCCACCAATTCCTCTTCTTTCTTATTGAATAGTCAAACGCACTTACCACTTCAGCTACAACATTCTCTACTTTTTAATGGTTTTATAAATGCTTTTATTTATCTGATAGTTATTGATGACATTGTCATGCAGCATGTCGTGTGTTTGGTTTAACTCACGACATTCTCGCTGGACATTTTACTCATGTTGTCACCGAACTAGATATGTACGACAATTTAGTATATTTTATTATTGAAGTCGCCGAAAATGAGGTAAGATGACAATATAGGTGACTTTTAATCTAACTTGTCCTCTAAATGCATTTCCTTGACGACAAATTTAGATGACATCCTCGATGAAAGTGTCGTCAATGGACATGTGGTCTGCTGGGATTCGGTCGCCAGACACATGGTACAATCATGTGCGCAAAAAAGTGGTCGAAAAAAAGTAAAAAAAAGGTTCGTTGTGTGCATGTACATTTATACCCAGCAGGCCATGTCTTGTAGAAAATATCGACGATGTCTTGATGATTTGTCACAGTCTTCGATGACACATGTACGACAGCTCCGAACAAACATTGGTGACATTTTCGAACAAAGGGCACTTAAGTCATCAACGACAACCTGAGCGACAGTGTCATGTATATTTTCGTCAACCATTTTAAGAAAAATAAATGAAAAGAAGTTGGGTTTCGCCGAGATTTGAACCCAGGCCACCCAATATCTCTCATCCTTATTGAATAGTCAAGCGCACTTACCACTTCAGCTACAACAATCTCTACTTTTTAATGGTTTTATTGATGCTTTTATTTATCTTATACAATGTCATGCAGCTTGTCGTGTGTTTAGTTTAACTCACGACATTCTCGCTGGACATTTTACTCATGTTGTCACCGAACTAGATATGTACGACAATTCCGTATATTTTGTTATCGAAGTCGCCGAAAATGGGGTATGATGACAATATAGGTGACTTTTAATCAAACTTGTCCTCTACATGCATTTTCTTGACGACAAATTTAGACGACATCATCGATGAAAGTGTCGTTAATGGACATGTGGCCTGCTGGGTACATACATGTAAATATGTATAAAAAAAACTTTTAGCGGTATTAACTACATTTGAAAAATGTATTTGAACATACATTTTTACATATGCAAATATAAAACACACACACTCAATTAACTACCCAGCAGGCCATGTCTTGTAGAAAATATCGACGATGTCTTGATGATTTGTCACAGTCTTCGATGACACATGTACGACAGCTCCGAACAAACATTGGTGACATTTTCGAACAAAGGGCACTTAAGTCATCAACGATAACCTGAGCGACAGTGTCATGTATATTTTCGTCAACCATTTTAAGAAAAATAAATGAAAAAATAGTAGGGTTCTGCCGAGATTTGAACCCAGGCCACCAATTTCTCTCTTCTCTTCTTATGGAATAGTCAAGCGCACTTACCACTTCAGCTACGACACTCTCTATTTTTTAATGGTTTTATTAATGCTTTTATTTATCTTATAGGTATATACGACATGCTGCATGACAATGTCATGCAGCATGTCGTGTATTTGGTATAACTCACGACATTCTCGCTGGACATTTTACTCATGTTGTCACCGAACTAGTTATGTACGACAATTCCATATATTTTGTTATTGAAGTCGCCGAAGATGGGGTAAAATGACAATATAGGTGACTTTTATTCAAACTTGTCCTCTAAATGCATTTTCTTGACGACAAATTTAGACGACATCCTCGATGAAAGTGTCGTTAATGGACATGTGGCCTGCTGGGTACTGCCATACACATTGTGTTGTTGTTTTATTTTAAACAATTCAGCAGTAACAAAACAAAAGTAAAAAAAAACTACAGCTTTCTTACACACAAGCGCATGTACAAATGTTTTAAACATCCACACATCTTTCATTCAACATAAATCAAAACATTTCTAAACCGCTACACGACATCAATTCGATTAATTCGTTTCGAGTTAATTTCTGAATAATATTTTTATTTTCGAAAATAAAATTTTTGATCTAACAAATTTAAAAATTTAATTTGCAAACAAAAAAAATAAAGTTCGTTCGAAAAATTACTATTAAATTCGCTGATAAAAATTATGTTCCGAACGAATCAAAAAAAATGAGCGTTCTTCCTACTCTGATTGAAATTTTTTTGAAAATCTTTTTTCTGTGTATAAAATCTGTCATATTTTTTTACAACTTATTTTATTTTAAAATGGCATTCATCCAGTTCATGTGAAATTTACAGGTTTTAGAAAAAAAAAAAATTTCAGTTAATGTTGCTTTAAACCTGCAAATCTAACTAGTACTAAAAACGAACTCACGAGCACTATTTAACTATTTTCTTAAAATGAAAATAATAAAAACTTACACAAAGTTATGAATAAACACCAACCAAATCCCCAATGATAATTATTTCTGGCTTCTCTATCCATTTTACATTGATTATTACAAGATTTCGTAGATAAACAAAAACTTTGAAAAGTTAACAAATAAATGAATTGTACGAGGCCACCAACATACCAAAATAATATTAAACTTTTATTATGCTGCACACCAGCAGTCAATGAATGATAACAAAACGTCATAATAATACAAAGAAAGAAGGAAAAAAAAGTATATAAAAAAAAACTTAATAAATGTAATTGAAAAAAAGAAACTGTAAAAAACTTATGTCACAAAATCAATAATCCATTAATACTTATGTACATACATATGAATTTATTTAACAACTACTAAAAGCTAATAGTATATATGTATATTTACCCATAAGGCTCCCACTAGGAGGGAGATATTGGCGCAAAGACATAATATAGCAATCAATAAGCCAGCTAAAGACCAATAATCATCTCCTAGATTAGGTGATATACAGCAGCCAGACACATAAATTTAATATTATTAAGAATATGACAGATATTTTATTTGGTTTATAAAAACTACTTACCAAATTGTATAATCAAACTATAAAGACCATTGGTTAAAATATTACAGGATATTTTATCTTTGATGAAAAAACTTATAATAAAGGAAATATTTTGCAAAAGTAAAATAGTAGAGATTAAAATATTGATGTTGCGGTAGGATAAACCTAAAATGTTACATTTTTGTGGAATTTTTTTAATGCGAAATTTTTTCATGGTGATTTTTTTTTATATTTTTTTATTTATTATTATTTTTTCATAAAAATTGAAAATTAATTTGTCATTATATAAGTCACGTACCTACTATGAGCTTTATTTTTAAATGTTTTATATAATTAAAGATTTAAATTTAAATAATTAATAAAAAGTAAACTATGCAGGCATTACAAATGAATCAAATCTTCTACTTTTTTTTAGTTAAAACAATGATTACACTGGTCGACAAAAAAATGTTTTTTAGTGCTCCTTCAAAAAAAAAAAAAAAAAAAAATACATGGACTAGATGGAATTCTGCATGCTAAACTCGAATCTGCTTTCAGTTTTCTCCCATCAGGTCGAGATTTTTTTTGTTATTATTTATATGTCTAATATTGCGCCCTAAATAAGCCGATTACTCTAATATATTTCACTATAACTCGAGAACGGTATGCACGATTTATATAAATAATACACCAAAATATGTGGAATAAATTCGTTAAGTCGTTCTACCAACAAATTTTATTCGCTCAATAGTTTTGGGAAATATTTCGAAATAAGTGTCCGAAAAAATTTTTTTTAATCCTAAATTCCAGATTTCTTTTTTTTAATAAAATTTCCTTTTTAAAAGTGAAAACATCAAAAATGTTTGAGTTTATCATCTTTATCTCAAAGCTGGCAAAACTACGAGTAATTAAAGCCACATATCATAAAAATTGTTGTACAAATCTTGACTACATTCACAGTTAAGTTCGGATACCCATGCATACCTACAGTTAAGTAGAAATACACTAGCGTTAAGAATCTGCTTTTACTTTTTTTCTATCACGTATTGTTTTTTTTTTTTTTTGTGAGCTTGACTATTATGACTCCGCCTTTAGGCAGTCACACTTGTATAACTCGAGAACAGTTTGTCCAATTAAGATAAATTAAACTCCAATATATAGCGGCCTAAATTGTCTTTAAGCTGAATTTACATAATTTTTTGTTCAGTTAATACTTCCGTAGTTATTTGGTAATAAGTAGCAAAAAAAAAAAAAAAAAAAAAAAAATCGTTAAAATTCTGATCAATAACTCTGAAATTCTTGAGCGAATAAAAAATATTGTTGACACACCTTTAAGACAATTTTCGTATGCATCTTTTGATGCATCGCTTACAAAAATCGTTAAAGGGTTCTTGAGTTATAGCCTAAATTGGACAAACCATTCTCGAATTTTATAGTGTGATCGCTGAATAAGGTGATGGATATTAGTCATGCCCATAAAAAAAAATCAATACGTGATAGAAAAAAAGTAAAAGCAGATTCTTAACTAACTAATTGGTTTTTGTGAAAACTGAATTTAAAAAACCAAATCGTTTACATATGTACATTAGAGTGTCCCGAGGATAGCCTTTTTCGAGATTTCGATGTAGGAAGGCCCCTCAAACGATGCGTAAAAATTTGTTTAATACGAAAAAATTATTTAAAAAATTTTTAAAATTGATCTTCAGTTCCCTACCAGCGATTGAAAAATCATGGGTTCCATACATTTTGGTAAAAAAAAAGTTTCGATTTTTTAATCAAAATGGGTATCAAAAAATTCGTAATTTTATGATGGTTATGAACAAATTTTTCCCATGGAATTTCGCTAGAAGACTTTTTAAGGCAGTTTGATGAACAATTTTTTGTATAAATTTGGAAAATTATATATTTTCAGCAGTACTTATTAGAATACAATTTTTTAATATCTTAACTTTAAAGAGAATAAAATTATAAAATTCTTAATCAATTTTTAAGAAAAATTTCGATTTTTTTTACATGATGTACTAAAATGACAGTTTATGGACCAAATTTTTCGCGAAAATTGTTTAAAATATTATTTTTATAATTGGCTAAAAACTACGAATTTTTTGATATCCATTTCAAGATAAATATGTACTAGACCTGTGACTTTCAATCGCTGGTAGGGAACAGAAGATCAATTTTAAAATTTTTTTTAATATTTTTTCCATATTAAGCAAATTTTTACGCATCGTTTGAGGGGTCTTCCCCTAATGTACATGTTTTGTTCCCTATATAGTTTTTGGTGACGTTTTTATTTCTTGATTATTATACTCACCATCAAAAAGATGGGGGGTATAAAGTATATATTTTCTGGGTCCTGGTTAGATTTTAAGTCGATCAAGGCATGTCCGTCCGCCTGTCTGCTGTCCGTATGTCTGTCTGTCTGTTGAAAGCAGGATAGGTCTCGAACGAACAACGTAGGGGGACGAAATTCGGCTCAAATATTTATCTTCTATAAGGTTTGGTATTGAAAATAAGCAAAATCGGTTAATAAACAAAAAAGTTATGGGCTAAATACTAGAAATACAGGGTGTCCGTTGTAGCTTCATTTCATACTTTTCCGCTGATATTTCTTTAACCAAATCATGTACCACAACGAAATTTTGTACAGAAAGTTTGAGGATAGATATAAACTTAGAAATAAAAAATGGGCGTGGTCCACTTACTTTACCGCCCACCTCCTACATAAGGTGAAACGTCATCGAAATTTTGTTCAAATAGTTCAAGAACCAATGTAAAATCGGAAACAAATAATGGGCGTGGTCCGCCCACTTTACCGCCCACCTCCCAAATAACGAAAAATTTGAAAAAGTTGATGTTGGGTATATAGATTCGGCCAAGCCGAATATAACATTCTCGATTGTTTTTATTTAAATTGTATTTGGCTTTGAATTGTTTTGAAAATGTTTGTTAAAAATATTTTATACAAAATTTATGTAAAAAATTATGAATCAAATGAAATCTTCTAAACACTAATAACATTTGTATTTTTTCGCTATATATAAAAGCTTACTGTTTTGAAATCAACTGAACAGGCTCTATCATAAATAGTTATTAGTTTTTATTCGGTTCTCATTAAAATCTATATAAAATTTGTTATTGATTTATAAAAAATAATAAACAAATTTATGTAGTTTTTCAATAAAGAACCGATAAAAAAGGCAAAAACTACTACTTTTTGATTGGTGTAAATGGCTTATATAGTCATAAGTATGTTTACTTATATGTTATAGTTTTCTTAGACACACTTTTTACTTTTCACCCAAGTAAATAAAAAGTTATTTTATTACTAGGTCAATATCTAAAAACTTAATTAATCATATGCATAACTAATTACAAATATAAAAGTTTTTGTTTATATTAAAATAGATCAAGTCATGTAACTAAATATTAATGTACATAAACATATGTATGTAATAATGTTTTAATATGTTATAATATTTTAAGTGGACAAATACCTGTTAGCTTTTCAAGGTCTATGCAACAGGAGAAAATATAATCAATAAAAAGGTTAGAATTAATAACATTAAAGTGTTCTAAATTTAAAAAAAAAAAAAGAATTAGGATAGAGACAAATGCCGGGTATTTTCATTATCAGTAACTATAAAAGTATAAAATAATAAAAATATGTAAAACTATTTGTTACACACTCTTTTAAATAGTATTAGATATACATACATACATACATACGTAGGTAGTATTTCATTTTACCCTTTAAAGCTAAAGGTCCGATTAGCTTTTCATTTACTTTTTTCTTTTTTTTATTATTTTATGTTTGTGACAGTCATTTATCATTTTTATTTTAGATTTAAAAAACTGAATAAAACAAATTGTTTGTAAGGAAATTTTATATAAATTTGTAATAAACTACTACATACTTACATATACATACATATATAACCACTACCACAACTATTATAGACTTTTATACAACTGAGGATATTTTTTGTTGGTTTGGAAAAAAAAGAAAGAATATGAATAAAAATAGCATTAATATGATAAAAAATAAATAAGTAACAGTTGTCACTGTATTAAACATTTGTTTGTCAAGTAGGTGTGTATTAGTGTAGGAGGCTTTATACTTTAATACACAGATATTTATTACCATTTGTTTTCTCTTTCCCTATAATTATAAGGCATTATTTAGTTTTGTCATTTGGTCTGTAATTTTAACAAAATTGATTAACATCCTTAGGCATAGATTTTCTGTCTTTACATATTTACTTAAGCAGTAAGTCGATTGAAAAATTCCATAAATAAAAATTTTTAATATTGTAAAGCTCATTGAATGTTTGTGTCTACTATTAGGTATTTAACGCCATTTTTTTTTTGTATTTTCTTTTTTTAAAGGAAATCGATATTTTGTCATTTATTTTATTACCATTGACATGTTAATAAAAGTAACTTTTTTATTTAATTTTATTTGTTATTTTAGTTAAGAGATATACTTTTTTATATTTATTTTTAGGCTTTAGAATTATTAAATTATCATGTATTTTGAAGCGTGAAGGCATAAAAATGATATATAGCTTTAGGAACATTCTTTAAATAAAGAAATATTCCAGATAATCTTGTTATTCATAATTAATGTTTTAGAAAAAAAAGAAAAAAAAGAAAAAAAGTGTAATAGATGGAATTTGACCTGTAAACATGAATCTGTTTTCAGATTTTCCCAAGGTTGGCTACCATCACCGCTAAAAAAACCTATTCAACAATCAATAAAAAAACATTGCCGAATTAATTGACAATACTGTCACCGTTAATTTTCGTTTTGAGAAAAGTTATTATTTTTAATAAAATTGAAACAAAATTTGTAATAAAGTTAAGGCTTTCCCAGACTGACCTTATAAGACTTGACTCCAGTATACGGAAATAATCCGTAATACCAATATCGTTTACCATTTTACCTTTATGAATCGGCTGCCTGAGAGAAATTTTTTTAGATTTTTTTACATAAATAAATTTTTTTCAATAATAAATATTCGATAGATTTTTTTCTATAGCAAATTTTCGATAAATTTTCTTTATATAGATAACTACACATAAACTTTTTTCTATAGAGAATTTTCAATAAAATGTACGTAATTCTATAGAACAATTTGGATGAATTAAATTTTATTGTTATAGAAAATTTTCAATATAAACGATAGAAAAAGATATAGTCGGTCAAGCCCGACCATATGATACCCTACACCATTGTGTACAATATAATTCGGGGAAAGGTCTTTTATTAGACTTGGAGCCAAATGTGGACCGATACTTATATTAAGTGTAAAATAAAGCATACGAATACAGAATATTACGTCGATGCTAACATTTATATGAATTTATTCACTTTTGGGTGATTCCCGAAAGAGGACCTTATATGGGAGCTATGGTAACTTATGGACCGATCTTTCTAAAAATCGGCACACTTATTTAGACTTATATATTACTTATATGTACCAAATTTCATTAAAATAGTGCTATATTTAAGTGATTTATTATTGTTAAACCCTTTTCCGGCAGGACATTTGTATGAGGGCTACGTGAAATAAATGGACCGATCATAACCAATTTCAACAGGCTTCGTTCCCGGATTGTAAGAAACCTGTGTGCCAAATTTCATTAATTTTTGTTCAAAATTGCAGTTTGATTGCAAGGTTTACATGGACGGACACACGATCAGACGGACATCGTTAAATCGACTCAGAAAGTGATTTTAAGCTGATTGATATAAATTAAGTTGGGTCTTAGACCAATATTTTTGGGTGTTATAAACATCAGCACAAACGCATAATACCCACCCCACCTATGGTGGTGCAGGTTATAAAAATCTTCGTATAGAATAATTCCAATAAATTTTTTTTATAGAACATTTTCATTAAATTTTGTTTTCATAGCAAATTTTCGAAAAATTTTCTTTTCAAAAAAAAAAAAAAAAAAAAAAAAAAAAAAAAACAAAAACAAAAATTGTTAACTTTCATTTTAAAGATAATTTTCGTTAAATTTTCATTTCAAAGAAAATTTTCGTAAAATTTTCTTTTTATAGAAAATTTTCGATAAATTTCTTTTTTATAGGAAATTTTCGATAAATTTCCTTTTTCTAGGAAATTTTCGATAAATTTATTTTTTCTAGGAAATTTTCGATAAATTTCTTTTTATATAAAATTTTCGATAAATTTCCTTTTTATAGGAAATTTTCGATAAATTTCCTTTTTAAAGGAAATTTTCGATAAATTTCTTTTTTCTAGGAAATTTTCCATAAATTTCCTTTTTAAAGGAAATTTTCGATAAATTTTCTTTTTATGGGCAATTTTCGATAAATTTCCTTTTTATAGCAAATTTTCGATAAATTTTCTTTTTTATAGGAAATAAATTCTTTTATGGAAAAAATTTCAAGAAAAAATATTTTTATAGAAAAATTTCATTAAATTTTCTTTTTACTTAATACTTCTTTAGATATGCGAAAATAAATATTTCTTTGTATGGGAGCTACCTAGGGTTGCCAGAATTGTTTGGAAGTTTAACTTGACATTTCGAAAAATTCAGCTTGATTTTAGACAAATCAAAACCACAAATGTTAAAAAATTAAAACCTGAATAAAATTGAAGACGCATCAATTATATCCAAAAAAATAGTAATTTTTTCAACAAAATGTTATTAGGAACTAAAAAATTAATTTAAACAAAAAATATATAAAACTTAAAGTAATATAAATGATTTTATTACAATATTTTCCACGTCGACTGATAAAGCATTCAATGCACTTTGTACACAACAGTATGAAGTAGTTTTGTGAAGATCTAGTTTATTTTCTATATTCATTATTTTAATATAAGGACTGCGCACGAAAAATCCATGCTCTTGGGCTTATAACTTTTGATGTGGAGAAAAATTAATAATTCTGTTAACTGGTTTGTATTTACCCTTATGTTCACTTGCCATGTCCTAAGTTTCATGGTAATACCGAAATTGGTTTTTCTTAAAATGGAACTTTAACAAACTTTAAAAAAAAAAATCTGAAATCTTGCATTGGTCATATAAAATAATTACAAGGAAGGCTGTTGTGTCGCAAAATTCAGTTTCTTGGACCACTATATTATACAAAGAAGTCATGTCCACTGAATGGTAATCTGGTATTGGAAGACAAATAGTATCTTCAGGCTATAAGACTCAGGCAAAATAGAAAGGATTTTGAGAGTAATTTACCTCATCTCTGGAAGAAAAGTGTCACAAAAAGTTAATTACTTTGAATCTTTATCACAAAATTTGAAACGATGTATAGCCTGAAGACTTATAAAGCAAGAAAAAAATAACATTATAGTACTTTAGTACTAAAGTATTAAAGTACTTCGGACGAATTTTTTCGGAAATTTTGTTTCTGTATAGTAGATGATGAAACGTTCGTGCAAGGTCACTTTTTCAATTTTCTAGCCAGGAATTCTATATCGCAGTTGCTAGAGGGATTATGGCAGAAAAATGTCGTGTATCAAAAAAATCAAAATTCTCAACAAAGGTTTCGATTTGGGAAGTCATATGCATACGCAGGAGTGAAGCACTTCATTCTTAAAAACTGATTGCATTAAGACAGAAATATACATACATGAACGAGTATCTTTGGAAAAGACTTCTCCCTTTCCTAATAAAATTCAGTATCTCATTACAAAAACAAAGAAGTTGTAACAAAGAAATTGTAAGAGTTTGTATCGATAGAGGTAAATCCATTAAATTGTCCGAAACTCCGTGCAATTGAAAGATATTGGACTCTAGTAAAAAATAATTCAAAGAACATTAAAAGCTCAGCATAAAATAAAACGGAGTTTAAAAATAAGTGGAATAGTTAGAGCAAAAAATTGGCCGAAACACAATAAAACCTTTAATTAGAATAACTCTGGAAAAGACCAGATATTTCCTTAAAAACCAACAGGAACTAATTTATTCTTTTATCTTTAGATCTTGAACATAACAGTCATTAATAAAAATATCACTTTATACAAATTCGCCTACTGGTTTGGTTTCTATATGTAGATTTGCATGCACGGAGTTTTTCGTGCGCAGGCCTTATTTGAAAATATTTTGGATCTATATCAGAATTTGTCTCCGAATACAATTTTTAATACTAAAATATTGTACTGCATATGGATACGCCTTTATATTTCCAATATTTGATGCGTCACTGCAGATTCCAAAAAATAAACTTTCTTTGAAATCATTAAAAAATTTCCTGTGAATATGGAACCAATACGTTTCTTGCAATTGCTGCTATTTAAGTCCGACCACAATTAATTTTTTTTGGCAATTTTACTATTATAGTAAAGTATGAACATTATTTGATGTTATGAAAAACAAGTAATAATTCAGCCTTTGAATCAATAATACTGCCGGTACTACAAAATTTTAAATGAATTTCGAAATTTTTTTTGGGACAATGCCGCCTTTAATTTTAATTTTTTCTCACAAATATATATGATATTAAGTACTCAAAAATTTCACAATAAAATGAATTTTTAAAATTATTTCTTGCATTTATTGTTAGTGATGGGCAAAATGCATACAATCTGTAATAAAGAAAAACTGACTAAATGTATTATATTTTTAATGAAATTTAAATTTAATATTCTAAAGTAGTATAGAATATTTTTAGCTTGACAAATTGTATTTTAACTTGAAACTTGACAAGACAGAAAAAATCTTGACAATCAAGCTCATTCAAGCCCGTCTGGCAACCCTAGAGCTCTGGCTACCTCTATAATTTGTTGAAGGGTCTTACTGTAATAGTTCCTTACATATGCCATAATGAATATTTTCCTTGCATGGGGGTTTCCCTTACTTCTATCGAAAAACAACATATCATATTTTAATTTAGGAATACACAGGAAGATTCTGTGAACATTTTAAGCAAATCGTTTAGCCGTTTGATAATTTTAAAAAGGTGGGCGTGGCATCCGATCAAGTTACAACATAGCCTTAAAAAATAGCCTTAAAAATGTCCATTACAAGCACTTTCTGTGTGTTAAATTTCATGTAAATTGTTTCATTTATAACGTGCAAAATTGACTTGACATTCAATCGAGATCTAACATAGCCTATAACCATCTCCGATACTGATACTATCTGTATGTTAAATTTCATGAAAATCGGTCCTATCAGAATCCAATATAGCCATTAAAATTCTTCAGTGCAAACAATAAATTTCTATTTTAAAAAATTTTCTTTGTGTATAAATTTTTCATTAAATTTTCTCTTTAAAGAACAATTTCAGTTAATTTATTTTTATAGAAAAACTTAAATTAATTTCTTTGTTATAAAAAAACTTTCGAGAAACTTTCTTTTTATAGAAAATGTTCGAGAAGTTTTGTTTTCGTAAAACAATCTTTGAATTTTGAAGCCTTTATAATCATTTAAATTTCAATCATTTCTTTTGTTAAATAAGCATTTTTTTCACTATAATATTTTCTTGTTATTGATTATTAAATATTTATAGAATCCATAATTCTAATAATTTTACAATTTTCCATCTTTCTTTTGATTTCTTTTTAGGTAAGTTGTCCTACTACATTACTTTTTCTTGTTGTATTAATGGAACAACAAGTATTTGCACTTAAAATTCCTTGTACTAAAATCAGTAAGTACTTATTTTATGGTTTTTGTAAATAACTTTTTCTTCTTTAACAACTGCTTAATCACACGCATTTTTGAATATAACATAACTATACTGACTGATATAAAATAAAAAATTGCCTCAAATTACTAAAAGATGGCGCTGAGTATTTGTTTATTTCAAAAAGTAACAACTTGTTACATTTAAAAATATACCAAGTGCTTTTTATTTTGGTTAAACAAAAACTTTCGATTTTACCAGCTCTTAACTGCAATTGTAATGACGTCATTAGTTGCGCATTGGAAATTAATAACGTCACAGTTTACTGTTAATACAAGTTGACCTTAAGGAGCAAAATATTTAAAAGCTCTCTGTGGTACAGCTGTTTTCTGCTGGTTTGTTTATTTTTCTATTTCATCAGTCATACGCTTTGTGCATGTGTGTGTATATTTTCCCGCCATTTTTATCTCTTGTTTTCCAATTTGGGTTACTGGGTTTTTACTGCTTCTTTTAGCCATTTTCTTTTCATTGTGGTGTATATGTTTTTTGTACTTTAATTGTTATTTGTTTATCTCTTTGTTTCGTATCATCCTTGTTTATTTTTATTCTTCTTCTATTAATGTGTAGGAATGTGCGCTTAGTAATTGTTTTTGTCTGCGCTATTATATAACCACGTGGTTTTTAGGGAGTCTTAAGTTTTTATTGTTATTTTTGTTTTTTCCTTTATCATTGCTCTCATATTGGGAGATGTAAACAAGAGCAGCAAAGAGAGTTTAATTTTATGAAAGAAATAAGATGGATTATTAGAATTAAGTTAATTGACCATAAGAAAAATTTAAAGTAATATTAAATTAATTGCACAAACTAAATTTGCATAATTTATTTACTATTTTTTATATTATTTACAAAAAGTTTTTAGTTTATCAATTTTAGTTAGAGGGTCTGTAAAATATATTTTGCATCTTAATTGATAGACATTTTTCAAAAGTTCCTGCTAATATAGATACATTTTGTTATGCGTTATAGGCCTATAATAAACGTAAAGATTTTTTAATAGAGATTTTAATTTACAAGATCAATATATTTTGAAAATAAATAGTCTGCTACTATTTATGTGTGGAAGGGTATTCGATTTTTTAAGTAGACTACACAAATCCCTCAAGCAATAAGCTATTCAGGTTCTGATAAAAATATTTTTAAATGGCATTCTTTTATTATATATAGTATTCGCAGAAAATTTATAATCCTTCAATTGCGAACGCAAAAATACCGATATATACTTCTTGTATATCAATGTTTAGGAAATTTTATATTCTTTTCAAATATATATAAACATTTTTGAAATACGAAAATTTGTTGAAGACTTTTTGCAAAAAACCCTGAGAAAGGATGGATTCGTGATTTTTTTTCATATTTTTCATTTTTAATTATGTAATAAAATTCTTGTTAGTGAATATTTTTCAATGAGATTTCACACATAAGTAATTTTTTTGATGCTTAATTTAAAGCGCTATTCACTTTTTTAGATTTGTCTACGAAAATTTCTTAATTCTTAAAAAACTTAAAAAAATTTCCAAATATGGGACTTTTTACTTTCTTTGCTATATCTTTCCAACCGATATCGGGGAGCAAAAATTCCTATTACAAACAAATTAAAAACACTTCAGACTAAATAAGACGCATATCATTTTTTTGATTCTAGGATTGCGATTTGAGAAATATGGGCGAAAATTCGAAATTTGTTGAAAAAATAGCTCAAATTTGTGAAACCCTGGTTCTCGCAAACATCAATTTTAAAAAGTTTTTTTTTCTTTAAAGTATTTTTTGTTTAGTTATCTTTCAGAAAAATATAAATATTATATATGTTACTTAAGAAAATGTTTATATAACAGAAAACGATTTTAACCACTTTTTTGGCAAAAAAAAAAAAAAAAAAAAAAAAAATGGGAAAAAATCAACTTTTTTTTAAAGTTTAAATTTAAATGCTTTTAACTTTTGACTTCGTAAATATTTTGTCAAAATTCTTTCTAAAACAACCTTTCTATTTGTTGTTAATGAAATAAGAAAATTCGGGATAAAATTGGACTCGCTGTAGTGAAAAACTTGAACAAGACAGGCTAAAAAATAAAAATTTTAATCTTTGAAGCCTAATATCTCTTAATCTGTCTTAAAAGAGAAAAGATATTCTTGCGACGATGTTTTTTGTAGATCTCGACTTGCAAAATCCTCTTTGAAATCGGTTCAGATATAAGGAATCAGGATCTTTTTTCAAAAATTTTATACCCATGGTCTTCAACTTTGGGACCCTGTGGACTCGCCCCCTGTTGGTCTATATGGCCCAAGCTCAAAACTCGCCTACACCTCTACTAACACCATATGAAATTTCATGGAAATCGGAGCAGCTGTTCCAAAGTTCCATAATTATTTCCATTTCATTTTTTGAATCGCACACTGTGCAACAGTTTTATTTAGAAATGTGTTTTGTATTTCATATAAGAAACATTTTTCAAGGATTTTTTGAAACCCTTCCAAAGGTGTTAAGGGTATATATAAGAATGGAAGTCATGATTTCGTTCCTTTCTCTGTTCGTTCGTTTGTCGGTTGAAATGGCGTTTATGAAGGACCCCAATATCGTAGATATATAATGTATGTATTAAATGATCGGTAATTCCTTTTGATAAATTATACACAAAAGATGCATATGAAAATTGTCTTCAAAGTGTGCCAACAATATTTTTTATTCGTTCAAGAATTTCAGAGTTATCAAAATTTTTACAATTAAAAAAAAAAAAAAATATTATAATCTTTTCGCTACTAATTACCGAATAACTACGGAAATATTAACTTGATAAAAATTTATGTAAATTCAGCTCAAGAACAATTTAAGTCACTATATATTGTAGTTTAATATCTTAATAGGACAAACCGTTCTCGAGTTATACAAGTGTGACTGCAAAAAGGCGGGTCATAGTAGTCATGCCCATAAAAAAATCAATACGTGATAGAAAAAAACTAAAAGCTGATTGCTATTTAGCAAGTTAAATTCCATCTAATCCACCTATCTTTTTTATTTAAGGCGAAAAAAAATTTTTTTGCCCACTGGTTTATTTCCACTTAACTGTAGCTATGCTTAACTGGGTATCCTAACTTAACTGTGAATGCAATCAAGATTTGTGCATACATTTTTATGATACGTGGCTTTATTTACTCGTCGTTTTGCCAGCTTTGAGAAATAGATGATAAACTGAATTATTTTTGATGTTTTCACTTTTAAAAAGAAGTTTTAGTATTGAGCGGAGAAAAATTTGTTAGTAGAACGACTTAAAGCCAATTTTATTCCACACATTTTGGTGTATTATTTATATAAATCGTGCATACCGTTCTCGAGTTATAGTGAAATATACTCGAGTAATCGGCTTATTTTGGACGCAATAAGGAGTGAGATCGAAAAATTCTTAACATACATAATATTCAATAACTTGGAAACGGTTGATCTTAGAGTTTTCATTATTTTTTTAATCATTTGATAATTTAGCACAGATCACAGAAATATATAATTATTGGTTCTAACCACTAATTATAACATTGTGGACAATTTTTGAAAATCCTTTCTTTGGAGATTTGATAGTTGCTTCAGTCACTTTTTTGGAACAGTGTGCACATCTTCTTTTTAAAATCTTCGGTATTTTGGGACACCTTTTTTGTGCTCTTGACCTCTCTTGGTACTAAAACTATGTTATTGATTTCTTACCGTAGTGACATGATACCAAATGGGTCAAAAAATATGTGGACACGTTGTGCTTTCTTAAGAAAAGAAGAAGTCTTTTTTGCAAATATTTATAGATCCGAATGTATCAAATGACTTTCCTGTTTTGCCGCAACTACAAAAAGCTTGTCATATACCATGAATTTCGTAAGAAATTTTTGCTGCTTTTGGGTCTTAAACTTATCTCCAACATTGCTTCGAGCATTAGCAATAAAAATTTTTGAGACACAAGCTGCGAAGATTCTGCCAGCACCTACGTTTCTTCGTCAATTATACAGCTTGAATATTTTTGTATGAAATTTGGTTTTAAATTCCGAGTCCTATTTTTGGCTTGTAATTTTTTTTTGCAGAATTTCAGTTTGGTATATTTTTATAACTTTATATGTTATCAACTTTCCCATTAGCTTTAAATTTTCGCACCAAATAGTCGAAGCACTGAGAAAACTGAGCTGATTTTCTACCAGATATGTTTGGAGTTCCTTGCAATATGTCTTCAATTTTCTGGCCTTCCCAATATCATGTGGTCCTTTTTTCTTACCGAACTAGGTTTCACATCAATAGTCAAATTCTCTTGATACTGTTTAATAACATTAGAAACGGTTTTACGGACGACATTTAATTCTGTGGCCAATTATTTGTAAGACCTATTTGGATTTTTTGAAATTTTTTAATAACTTGTAGGACGTAAATCTTTTTCGTCACTTATTTTGATAAAAATAAGGACAAATTAATATATTTGTTATTAAAAATAATAACTGAAGTATTTTTCCATGATAACTAGATCAAAGAAAAAAATTTGGAATATTGATTCCGAAAAAAGTTATGAGGCAAAACGTGTGTTAAGATTTTTTCGATCTCACTCCTTATTAGCATAAAAAAAAAATCTCGACCCGATAGGAAAAATCTGAAAGCAGGTTCGAGTTTAGCAAGCATAAAGGAGAACGAAAAAATGTTTTTGTCGAACAGTGTAATTTGTTCCCGTAGCCTTTGTTCGAATGTGTGTTTGTGCAAATATACACAAAAAAATGGATCTAGATCTCGTTCAAATTTTATCCAAATATATCTTTATTGAGTTCAAAAATAAACGATTTTGAATGTGAAAGATTTGCAAGACTGATGGACGGACATGAGAATTATTTCAAACAAATCTTCATCTTAAAAACCAAATGTATATATTAAATATATTCCTGTAGTAAACGCCTTTTAACCTCTTTTACCCCAATGTGCAACTGCACCATTATATCGACAGCCCATAACGACTATGACCTTTCCTTTTCAACATCGCATAGTTTGGAGATTCCCTCTTTGTATATAGGCGGAGAACATACAAAGGTAGGTTGAGGATCCATTTGATAATTTTTAAACGAAAAGGATAATAAAATCAACATTCGTCCTTTCACAAAGGAAATTTTAAAAAATATTAGCTACACTATGAAAGAATATATTGCAAAGTAACAAGCACACTCAAATATACAATATTTTTATTGCCGAGTTTAAAAGTTAAAACAAAACAATTATTTGTGGAATTTAATCTGAATGAAAATATACTTTAATTAAAAATTTATGAAGATTTTTATTAAAATTTTACAATCTGGCAATATCTTTTCACTTTCTAATGCTGCTTTAAAATCTCCCAGTTGTAAAAACGTACGCACTCCATTGATGAACAAGAAAAATTAAAAACACACATGTTTAAGGATAACGAGACTATTTTCATTTATTTTTTCCTTCAGTTCGCTCCATTTGCAGAGAGTGAAAAACTGAGAGAGTTGTTTTGTTTTTTTTTTTTTGCAAATTTCTATGGGTATGAGAGAAGTGTTTATATGTGTGTGAGTGTCTAACTTTGAAATACTGATACATGAGTTTTTTTTTTGCAAAACATTTTATTTAAAATGAACTCTATACAAACAATACACTTCTGCAAGAGGAGCTGTGTTAAAGAAAAGGGAGGAAGAATAATAATATAAAAAATAAAAACGTTTACATGAAACTGTATACAAATTGTAATCAAACAATGTCAAACCCCAATGAGGATGCCAAATGAATCCTATGAATAAAGCAAGAAATGTTCACTTTCTATTCAGTGTAGTGGTGAATGGCAAACGCGCGAGATAGATGTATCCAGGCAGAGTGTAGGATAACAAAATACATTTTGTGGAACAAAATTTAAAAGTGAAAATAAAAATTTATAGAAAAAAATTTTATAGAAAAAAAGAAATTTTTCAAAACAAAATTAAAATATAATAAAAAAAGTTAAGCAATAAATAATGCTGAAAATAGGAAAAGAAAAGCAATAATAAAATTATAGAAAAAAATAATACAAATCATTTAATTTCAAATCTAAGCTAAAAAAAAAAAAATAAAATGAAAATAAAAATCGTTTTTCTTCTACTTGATTTGTGCGTGATAAAAATGTCATGATTTCATGTCCTTGAAGGATTTTGAAAGTTGTTTAACAAATTTTCGTAATTCCTTTTTAAAGCAAAAATTAATAAAATTTAAATATAACATAATAATATAAATTAAATAAATTATATAAAATATAATAAATTTTAAAATATTGTGGCTTTTTTAAAAGTTTACAAATGTAATTATAATAATTAAAAATTATGAAATTAATGCTTACATGATTTTGTGAAATAAATTTATATTTCTGGAAAAGAAAAAGTAAAAAAGGAATAACAGTTTTGTAACAAACAAAATAATGCACATGTCTTCAAATCTTCTTAAGATTAAATACGCAATTCCCTTGCATGTAAAAACAAAAGAAAATTTTCTATACTAATTAAGAAATTTAAAGAGTGAATTTAACACTATAAAAACCGTTTGTAAATAAAATTGTAAACTAAGGAGAGTTCAGATTAATTTGTAATTAGTGAAAAAGGAATCTAAATAATAAAAGTAAAATAATTAAATAAAAATATAATAATAAAATTAATAATAATAATATTAAAAATATTAATTTAAAAAAAGTAATAATAATTATAAAAAAGTAATAAGGTGTTAATAAAATTTTTAATTTTTGTTAACTAAAAAAATTTAATTTTAAATCAACAAGTCGTGACAATAAAATCGGTTGGTTCTGAAAAATCAAACATTTTTTCACAGAGCAACAAGAAAAAACTCATGTCAGTCCGACCATTTGTCGGTTGAAATGGCGTTTATGAAGCCCACGGATAACCGTCATATATAATATGTATATGAAACTAGCGGAATTCCTTTCGAGATTTTTGCTACAGAAATTCAGAAAGATCGGTTAATAAATAGCATAGATATATCTAAAAAACCGGTTTTCGATTTTTTGAAGACTCTATAAAAACTAGGGATTTTGTTTTTGCAAAGAAGATTCGAAAAGTTTTTTGGATATAAATCTTCTAATTGGCTGGCTGTAGTTGCGTTAAATTTGGTACTGGCATAGCAGAGGTGTGTACAATGTTAAGTTTGGAAAGAAGACCCTGCAGACCCCTCAGGAGCAGAGCTAAGGGGGACATATATAATATTTAATCGCTTGTCAAATTTTTATTTCTCGCCTGATTTAAGATATTTTTACATATTCTTTTGTATATCCTTGAAAAGGCCTGAAAAAAAACCAGTATGCTATTTAGCTCTTATAGTTTTCGAGTTATTTGCGTTATTTGATTTTATTTTAGTTGAATTTAAATCTAAAAAAAACTTCAAAAAATGTCTTTTTGCCGAAATCTACAGAATTCAGATCGAAGGTACTGCTTAGTCGTTCAAGATATTGACCTAATTTGTTTAACGAACTTATTTAAAGTTTAAAAAAATGGGGTTTTGAAACAGTCTTAAAAATGTAAATATTTTTGAATTTATTTCGATAACTGAGGCTTTATAAAAACTGATGTCAACAGCCAGACGAATATCGTTATATCGAATTCCGTATCAATAAGGATCCAGAGTATATATATATATATATATATATATATATTTATTTATATATGTATATATATATATATAGTTTGAAGATTATATATTTCTTAAATATATTTTCATGAAATTTAATATGTATAAGTTTTATATATCCATGTGATAAATTTCATAATTGTCCATAGCACCTATATAAACCCCTCCCTGTAATGAATATAAGGACTGCGCACGAAAAAATCCGTGCATGGTCTTAAGCTTATAACTTTTGATGTGGTGAATGATAAATAATTCTGTTAACTGGTTTACATTTGTCATTATGCTCACTAGCCATGTGCTAAGTTTCATGGTAATAGTAAAACAAATTTTTCTTAAAATGGAAATTGAACAAACAAAAAATTTCAATTATGTAAAATTTTTTATGAAATCTTTCAACGCACAGTGGGGTCAAACGCAAATTTTTTGGTAATAAATCTGTATCTCGTAAACTACTGGTTGGAATAAATTGAAATGTATGAAAAAGTTGCAGAGGAGGACCTAAACTTTAAGGAAAATCATCTTGTAGTTACCCTGTGATAAGACAAGAAAATCTACAGGGTGTCAAAATTGACTACTTCGAGTATGTACAAGTTTAAAAAAATCTTAACTTATACAAATGAAGTCCGATTTTAAAGATTTTTATATTTCTGTAAAGTGCTTGACAAGATAAAGAAAAAATAAGTTTACTTACCTAAGTTATCTCTTACAGTTAAAAAGATATTTGCACTAGAATTTTGAATTTTTGATTTTTTGGCTCGACTTTCTTTCGTTTTTCGGAAATAAGTCCTGAGGTATATAAAGTAAAAATTTTTTAAAAATATTCTGTCATTTGCTATATATTTTAAAATAACATACTGCAAGAATTTTTGGATTATCTCAATGCGCCTAGACGTGAAAATTATTCAAAGTCAGCACTCTGTAATTGATATGAAAAATGGCTATTCTTTACAAAAATGTAGTACAATTCTTTCACTTTTTACTCAAAGTTCCGTTTAAGAAAAAAATTTTTTTCTTTATATATTTCAAAAGACAAGGTTTCACAAATGGCTATTATAGAAATTTTGAACTGATTTAGGCTTTCACCCTACATCAGGTATTGGTCGAAAATTGTGAATTTTGAAAAAATTAAAATTTTTTATGGATTAATAAAAAAATGTCACGCGAGCTTTTTTTAAATTTTTTAACGATATTTCATAAAAAAATAGATTTAGAACGATTTGCCACTAAACTGCTTCTCGCCCGGCCAAAAACGAATGCAGGAGAGCAGTTTTCATGAAAAGGTAAATTTTTTAACGACATTTTTTTAACTGCATAAAAAAGCATATTAGCAAAATATTTTCGCAATTATTTCTTATGTAGTATATAAAATACATACTGATCTTTTTTTTCTGCAAAAATCATTAAAAAAACTTTAAAAATATTTTTTTTTGCAATTTTTCAAAATTAAAAACTATAAAAAATATATAAAAACCAAAAAAATAATGTTTTGTAAAGCAAAACTCCACCTATTTTCCAAAAACGAATAAAAGATTACAATAATATAAAAAAAGACTTAATTACCAATTCATTAATGTATAATATGTATATATAGATTGTTTTAAAAGCTGACAACTTAGGTCAACTCTCACCAAATTCATTGTTTTACAATATTTCCATATGTGCGTATACGTAATAAACAATTGTATTGTCACGTTTTGGTTGTTGAACGAGATAATTAATATTCGCAATAATCGCTTATATTTATTAAATATTTTGTATTTTTGAAAAATTGCCAAAAATTTATTTGTAAAAGTGTTTTAATGATTTTTGCAGAAGTGAAAGACTGAAATATATTTTATACACTACATAAGAAATAATTGCGATAATATTATGCAAATATGCTTCTTTATGCAATTAAAAAAAGTCGTTTAAAAAATTTACTTTTTTTCATGAAATCTGCTCTACTGCATTCGTTTTTGGCCGGGCAGGAAGCAGTTTAGTGTCAAATCGTTCTAAATACTTTTCTAAATGAAATGTCGTTAAAAATTTTAAAAAAGCTCGCGTGACATTTTTTTTATTAATCGATAAAAAATTTAACTTTTTCCAAAATTCACAATTTTCGACCAATGCCTGATGTAGGGTGCAAGCCTAAATCAGTTCAAAATTTCTATAATAGCCATTTGTGAAGCCTTGTCTTTTGAAATATATAAAGAAAAAAATTTTTTCTTAAACGGAACTTTGAGTAAAAAGTGAAAGAATTGTACTATATTTTTGTAAAAAATAGCCATTTTTCATATCAATTTCTGAGTGCTGACTTTGAATATTTTTCACGTCTAGGCGCAGGTAATCCAAAAATTCTTTCAGTATGTTATTTTGAAATATATAGCAAATGACAGGATGTTTTTAAAAATTTTTTACTTCATATACCTCAGGACTTATTTCCGAAAAACAAAAGAAAATCGAGCCAAAAAATCTAAAATTCAAAATTCAAGTGCAAATATCTTTTTAACTGTAAGAGATAACTTGGATGAGTAAGCTTATTTTTTTTGCCAAGCACTTTATAGAAATATAAAAATCTTTGAAATCGGACTTCATTTGTATAAATTACGATTTTTTTAAACTTTTACATACTCGAGGTAGTAGATTTTCTTGTGTTATCACAGGGTGACTGCAGTATGATTTTTCTTAAAGCTTAGGTCCTCCTCTGCAACTCTTTCATACATTTCGATTTAATCCAACCAGTAGTTTAGGAGATACAGATTTATTACCAAAAAATTTGCGTTTGACCCCACTGTGCAACGGTCATATAAAACAACTGCTAGGAAGGCAGTTAAAAAAAGCCATGGTCACTGAATGGAAACCCGGTAGTAGAAAAAAATAGTATTTTCAGGTTGTAAGACTCAGACAAAATACAAAGGATTTTGAGAGAAAATCCCCTCATCTCTGGAAGAAAAGTGTCACAAAAAGTTAAATGCTATGGAACTTTATCAAAAAAGTTGAATGGAAATCTAGCCTGAAGATAAAAAACTAACGTGAAAGTACTTTAGACGAATTTTTTTTCGTAATTATGATTAGTATATAATAGACAGTGTTGCCAGGACTTGAGAAAAAAAGAAGCTAAATTAGACTTTAAAAAAGGTCAGAAAATGCTAAATGTCCCAAAAAATAAAGCCAAAAAAAAGCTAATATATTGTTTTATTAAAAAACGCATTTATTTTTTTGTTCTTATTAGTTTTTGGTATTTCTTAAAGATATTTAGAGAATTTATAAATATAACCTAAATAGTATCTATGGGTAATAAAGTTTGTTAAAAAATAATCATAATATCTTTGTGGAACGATGCGCCGCAGGCGAAAATTTTCGCTAAATATAAATAATTTCGATTTTTTCTGCCAATTAATATACAAAAATGCTTAAGTATATGATTCTGTTAAAATAAATTTAGTAATCTTTTAGCCTTTTAAAGGCTATATTTAAAATCAAAAAACGCTAGGAAAAAAGCTAGAAGCTAAAACGAAAATTTTGAGGCTAAAAGCAAAATAAAAAGGCTACATTTAGCCTTAAAAAGGCTAAACTGGCAACACTGATAATAGACGATGAAATGTTCGTACATGCTAACTTTTTTAACTTTCTGGGCAGAAGTTTTATGTTGGAGATGCTAGAGGGAATATGGCAGAAAAATATCGTGTGTCAAAGAAATCATAATTACCAAGAAAAATATTGACTTGGGAAGCCATATGCATAATTGGGAAGAAGCACTTCATTCCTAAAAATGGTTCCATTAATACAAAAATATACATGAATGAGTGCCATTGGAAAAGAATTCTTCCTTTCCTAAGAAAATACAGTGTATCCGTTTTTTTCTGGCGTGATCTCGCTTCTTCTCATTACAGCAACAAAACAATGGAGTGGTAAAAAAGAAATTGTTAGTTGTTGTAGCGAAAAAGGCTAATCCATCAAATTGTCCGGAACTCCGAGCAATTGAAAGATATTGGGCTCTAGTAAAAAATAGTTTAAAGAACATTCAATGCTCAACATAAAATGAAATGGAGTTTAAAAATAAAAAAGTGGACTTATTCGAGCAAAAAAATTACCGAAACACAATAAAACCTTTACTTGGAAGAATTCTGGAAAAGATCAGATATTTCCTTAAAATATAACAGGAAATAATTTATTCTTTTATGCTTAGAACTTGAACACAACAGTTTAGTCCATTGATTTAGTTTCTATAAGCAGATTTGTATGTACGAATTTTTTCGTGCGCAGTCCATAATTTAATTACAATTCTTGGGGTTTTTCTTAAATCGTATTGTTTTGCCTGCGATCCTACTTATTCTTAATTTACACGGTGGAGTCAATCACAAAAACTATGTTAATAATATCGCTATCGTATAAGCCTGCCAATGCCAGAAAATATAATATTATAATAAAAATATGCACAAACAAATCCGAGAACCTTTTAAAAAATATATGAACAAAATTTTGAAGCTTCTAATTTCCCTAATCGAAGTTAAGGATTTGAAGCTGTTAGAATCTGATATCATTTACTAGGTAATTTAAAAAAATTTCGACACAAAATTAAAATTAAATTTTAAAATTTAATGCGTACATTAAACTAGTCATCGTGCATTTTATGGCGTATAAATCAGTTCCATATCGTTTACGGTTCATATTTTATGGACCTCTAAAGTGGGACACCTCAGGCGTTTTTGTCAAAAATGAACAAAGTTTAATGTTTAATAACTTTCAAATGCATTATCCGATTTTAACAAAAATGGTGTCAATGGAAAATAATTATAATCCTCTTTATGATAGAGTCATAAAAGTTACTCATCATTTTGGTGCAAGGACATCTAAAATGAAAAAAATATCCTTTATCCTTGAATATTCTGAAAAAGGGTCTTTTTATTTTCCTTATTTTTTTATATGATGTTTGTAACCATACTGCCGTTATAGTTCATAAATTTCAAAATGGGATCTCAATGGGATCAGAAGTTATTGCAGTTTGTCTATAACAAAAAAAAAAAAAAAAACTAATAGAAAGTGTGTTAGTTAGTAAAGACAAATTGTTGTAACTTCTGATTTTATTGAGATTCCACATATAACGACAATATAATTGTAAACATTATGTGAAGAAACCATGAAAATAAAAAGACCCTTTTCGGGATATCCAAGGATAAAGGATATTTTTTAATTTTAGAGAACTTTGCGCCAGGAGGATGTGTAACTTTTATGATTTTATAATAAAGGGGAATATTAGTCCTTTCCATTTACAGCATTTTTGTTAAAATCGGATAATGCACTTAAAGTTATTAAACATTGAATTTTGTAAATTTTTGACGAAAATACCCGAGATGTTTCGCTTTAGAGGTCATTAGCGATAATGACGCTGGGTTATACGCCATTTAAAGCGCATAGAAGAGTAGGTTACGTGTATTGAATTTCAATAAACTCGGAGATGGTAAAAATCCGAGCTGGGTCGAATTTTTAATTAATACTGATTAAAGTATTAAATTAATAAATTTTTTAAGACAAAAAAGAAAAACCTGACAGAAGTCTAAAATCAGTTTTGAGAGCAAACAATGTTACCAAATTTAAATTCCTTTAAAACAAAACACAGCTAAAAGAATCGCTTCCTGATAGAAAATTTTGGCTCTGTTAGGATTTGAAGGATGAACATATTTATAAGTAAGCCGATTTTTAGTTTTTTTTTACCAAGTCTGGAAGCTTCGGAAAGCTCTGGAAAAAGAAAAAATGCTAAGAAAAAGACATATAAATCTGATTTTCTAGGATTTATAGGACGAATAGTTTTATAAGTAAGCCGAATTTTAATATTCTACGTTATTTGGAAGTTTCAGAGCTCCGAAAAGTGAAAATAGCCTTAGAAAATTACATTTTTATAAATCCGATTATCTCTGCTCCCTGTTGGAAATTTCAAAATCTGGATTTGTAGGATGAATAGTTTTATAAGTAAGCCGAATTTTAATTTTCTACCACGTCTGGGAGCTTTAGAAAGCTCTGGAAAGTGTTTTACACTATAACTAGTGAGACCGTAAATAGAAAAAAGAAATCTGAAGGTGCCATAATGTTCTCATTAAGTTTTAATTGCAATAAAAAAACCAAATTAAGTTTATAAAACTTTGCTGTAAATAGAACTTTCAACCCATTGTGCTTCGTATGTTTGGAATTTTTTTTTAGTGTTTAAAAAAAATTCCTATAAATTTTCAATAAAAATACATTTTCTCTAATTTGGTGCATTGGCATTGAAATTGATTTCCCCACAAGGAAAATAACAAAAAAGAAACCTAAAATAATATGTATGTTTTTAATTTAATGCATAAATGTAAAATAACTTCTAAAAATCCTTTTAAGTCCAAAACAAATTTTTTAAATTCCAAAAGGTTTATATGCAAAGTCTGAGAAAATATAAATGTTAAACCATAATTCATTTTAAGGTTTGTGGTTGTAATTTTTTTTGTTTTAACATTAAATTATCTTTTCTTTTTTTTGTTTTAGAAATTCCTCTAACTCTTTGAAGTTTAAACGCTTTTTTGCCTTAAATTTGTCTAGTTTTATAATAATGCATAATAATGGAAGTGGGTGTTTAAGAGCATTTCTTTTTTTTTTTCATAAATTTATTTTTGTTAATGTTTAAAAACACTTTGTGTGTTTGCTTTTAACTGGCTTTTGTAAAAATCCCCTAAGGTAAATTTGTGGTTGGTGGTTAATTTTTTTTTTTGTGTTTTCCTTTCTTCGGGAATATCTTTTTAGCTTTTCATCAAGTTTTTTGGTAGGGTTTTTAGCAGTTGAATTTAAGTTTCTATTAAGTTCAAGTGACAAAAAGTTTTCTTTAAACATATTTGTTTGTTTATAAACTTAGTGTTGTTGCTGTTGTATTTGTTGCTATGTTTTTTTTTTTTCTAGGTTTAAGAACTAGAATTTTTTTGACATTAACCTTATTTTTCTTTGCTCTCATTCTTATGTTGAATTGAGGTTTGTTATATTACATATATGGGAAATTCTTCAAACTCGTTTACTTTTGGTGTTCAAAAAAATTTCGAAAATGTTTTATTGGCACATCAACGATATTTCATACGATATTTCATATTTCATATTCTTTGGCTCTAGTGGAACACAATTCTGTTCACGTGAATGACTTTTACCGAATGGCGTCAATGTTATGGAGGTTTAAGATACAAAATTATAAAAAAATTGCCAAAATTCTATTTATAGTCCTAAATAGAAAATTACTGCATTTATATACTCTACAATGGTGTATCTAAAATACAAATTAAACATATCGCGATATGTTAAGTATTCGGGGATATATTAGCGATTTAATAATTATTAAACCTTCTTATAAAATTTGAAAAGTTCAGTTTTTAGTGATGTAGTCTTGTTCATATTCATCCATTTATTGCAAAATTCATTCTTTTTTTTAAATAAGTCATAAGATGATTTCATTTATATACATTTTTTAATTGCTCTTAATTAAATCTCTAAAGTTCCATTAAATGCAAAATCGCCATATTGATTTTGATATAGGGTGTTAAAGCAGCTACAGATTGACATATATCATCGCTAATTTAAATTAGCGCCTTGGGTGTGCCTTGACGATTAATGTTAAACTAAAAACATCGCATTCTTAGTACATGAAACCCGTTGTTGAATATTTTTAGTGAAATCATATTTTCTGCGTAAGTAAAACTTAACGCAAGAACTTATTTCAGATTAAAATTGATTTATAAAGCCAAAATCCGCTACAAAAAAATATGCAAAATTTCTGATTTTTTAAAAATAACTATATACTTTTAGCAAATTAATGTTTTAAAATGCCACAATGATTTAAAAATGTAATTTGGAAACCTTCTTTGATAATGCGATACTGTAGCTTCATTGAAATAATATTGCGAGTGTGCCTCGCGAAAAAGGCACCTCTTGGAGCCATTCAAATTTTTTCTCTCCAAGTTTGGGTACCTACTACAGTATTTCTGTTGAGAGCACATTAGAATTGAACACTTATGCTAAAATCCTCGATTACAGCAATCAAAAGAAAGACGAAAACTTGTTAGTTTCAAACACTTTTTTTAGATTTTTTGACTTTGAATGCTTGCTGGCACTACATAGAACCGTTTCAGGTCTTGAATTTTTGTTCTGTTACACCATTAAGTGTTGTCAACATAATGGCATCAAAAGTTATTTAAAAGATTAGAAGTTAAAAAAATATTTGAGGTTGAAGGTCGGTTTCATAAAGGCAAACGTAAAGTGAGAATTGCCCATATATTTTGTTTTGGGTTTGGTGTTTTGTTTGTTGACTTTAATTCTTTTTGTTGCTTTGTGATGTTTATCTGAAGGATGCAAAAAAAAAAAAAAAAAATAAAAAATAAAAGTAATAATAATAAGGTTAATATACAGTGGGCTAGAACTTTTTATGTTTTTTATATATAACTAATAAATGCTATTTTTAAATATAGTCAAACATTACTACTTAAGATAGTCCTGAAAGTACATAGTTCGCATTTCTGAGATTTTTAATACTGGAAGACCCCTCAAACGATGCGTAAGAATTTCCTAAATACGATAAAAATTTTTAAAATTAGTATTCAATTCCCTACCAATGATTAAAAAATCATGGGTCCCATACATTTTAGTAAAAAAAAGTTTAGATTTTTTAATAGAAATGGGGTCAAAAATTTCGTAATTTTAAGCTGGATATATTTTGTTTCGTTAGAAGACATTTTAGAACATTTTGGATGGCGTGTCTAATATTACGCCCTAAATAAGCAGATTACTCGAATATATTTCACTATAACTCGAGAACGGTATGCACGATTTATATAAATAATACACCAAAATATGTGGAATAAAACTGGCTTTAAGTCGTTCTACTAACAAATTTGTATAAAAATATATTACAATGAAATTATAAAATGATATAATTAAATTACGTTATGATGAAAGCATTCCATAATATGATAACATTAGTTTTTATATATAATAAAATGGGTTTATTAAATGATAAAAACATGATGAAATTGGAAGCAATATTATAAAAATAAAAAAAAAACATTATTAAATCGCATCGTTAAATGATGAAAAAATTATAAAATAGAATCATCTTTTAACGATTCCATTTAATAATATTTATAACTTTTTCTTATAATATTGCTTCCGATTTCATCATGGTTTTATCATTTAACAATACCATTTTATTATATTACGTACAAATATATTAATTTTTAACAGTAATCATATATTTTAATCATAGTATGTTGCTCTTAGAATCATATTTTTTCTCTGTGTGTAATGAAACAAAATATCCATATATTATTATCATAACTTGAATTTAGTATAATATGCAATAGATATCTATGTGATAATTAATATTTATTTTGTATAAGGCCTACCTTCTCCTTATACTTGCTGCAATCGAAAAATGAAGTAGTTCTTATTTTTTTTTCCTAAACTGTTTGTATAATTCAAAAGTCAAATTTTTTAAAATTTTCACTACCAACCGAATTTAAGCTTTGTTTTTTTTTTTTTAAGGAATATCGCAGTAATACTTGTTACAGTTTAAAGTTTAAATGTCTTATTGTCAAAATTATTTAACTATCATAAAATATACATATTTTATATTACTATTGAAACAAAATATCTTTCAATAAAAAATCATTGTATAAGAATTCATAAAAACATAAAAGTAAAAAAATAAAAAAATCTTAATAAATAAATTCATTAACAAAGTCAATATAAAAAAATAAATTAATTATATTAAAATTTTAAAGAAATTATTTTATTATCAGTGTAAATTAACAAAAATAATACAAAAAATCTGCTTAAAGATTACAAAAATATCATTAAAAAATATGTTTAATAAAAAAGTTTTAAAACATAAGCTAAAATGTATGTTTTTAAATCAACTTAATCGCTTAAAAAAAGCTTAAAAATCACTCATATCAAGAAAACAAATTATAAAATAAAATATAGAAAAAAACCATAATCATATTTCTTAAATTAAAACCATTTAAAGCAAATAAAAAGTAAAAAAAAAAAATTACATTTGTTTCAAACACCTTTTGCTCAAACGCGACATGAGCCATAATTTTCAAGTCAGTTATACAGCTCTTGGAATGTCTGACGATAATCAAACCAGCTATTCGTTGCCCTCAGTGGCCTCGTCTAGTCGTGCTGCACGCAATGTCAACTTTACTGAGGAACAAAATGATTTGGCCGGTTATCCACCACAACAATTACCGCCACCAGCTAGACGCAGTTCGAAATTGTTTCAATTTCAAAGGCCACGTTCGATGTCGGCCTGGAGTAATATCAGTCACAGTAGTATGAAATTTGATGAAAGGTAAGTAAGGGGAGGAGTAAATTAAATAAAAAAAGTAAATTTTTTAAAAAATAATTACACTGGTCGACAAAAAAAAAAAAAAAAAAATCCTTCACCAAAGACGAATAGTTCAACTTGATGCACTTTTAAGTGCTAAACACGAATCTGCTTACAGTTTTTTTCCATCAGGTCTGGATTTCTTTTATGGGCTTGTCTAATATTTTGTCCATAGTAAGGCCATTACTCTAACATATTTCCTCATAACTCAAGAACGGTGTGTACGACTGACATAAGTGATATACCAAAAGATGCGTACTAAAAATATGTTCAAATCACTTCAACTTTATTTTTTATGTGCTCAACAGTTTTGAAGCTATTTTTAAATATGTGTTCATAAAAATCTTTTTCATGCAAAATTTTAGATTTTTTTGTTACTAAAATATCTTTTAATAAATGAAAACATCAGTTTAACATCTTTATTTTAAAGCTGGTAATGCTGCGAGTAAAAAAGGCATGTATCTTCAAAATTGATGCATAAATCTTGATTTTATTCACAGTTAAGTAAAAATACCCATGTTACATACAATTGAGTAGAAATAGTGTGGGGTAAAACATTTTTTTTTTTTTTTCTGGAAACAAAGGTAGGCGGACTAGATGGATTTTGTCGAGTTAAAGAAGAATCTGCATTCACTTTTTTTCTATCACGTGCTGATTTTTTTTATGGGCATGACTATTATCATCACCTTATTCAGCGGTCACACTATAAAACTCGAGAATGGTTTGTACATTTTGGTCTATAACTCAAGAACCGTTTACACGATTTTGTTAAGTGATACACCAAAAGATACATGCGGAAAATTGTCTTCAAGGTGTGTCAACAATATTTTTTATTTGCTCAAGAATTTCAGAGTTATGGATCAAAATGTTCAACATTTTTCAAAAAAAAAAAAAAAATGTTCGCTACTAATTACCGAATAACTACGGAAATATTAACTAGACAAAAAATTATGTAAATTCAACTCAAAGTCAATTTAAGTCGCTATATATTGAAGTTTAATATACCTTAATAGGGCAAACCGTTCTCGAGTTATACAAGTGTGACTGCCTAAAGGCGGGGTCATAGTAAGGAGTGCGATCGAAAAAATCTTAACACACGTTTTGCCTCATAGCTTTTTTCGGAATCAATATTAAATTTTTTTTTTTGATCTAGTTATCATGGAAAAATACTTCAGTTATAATTTTTAATAACAACCATGTTGATTTGTCGTGATTTTCATCAAAATGAGTGACAAAAAAGATGTACGTGCTACAAATTATTAAAAAATTTCAAAAAAATTCAAACAGGTCCAACAAATAATTGGCAATAGATTTAAATTTCTGCTGTCAAACTATTTCTAATGTTATTAAACGGTATCAGAAGAATTTGACCATTGATAGGAAACCTGGTTCGGATAGAAAAAAGGGTCCACTTCATATTGGGAAGGCCAGAAAATTGAAGGCATATTGAAAGGAACTCCTAACACATCTGGTAGAAAAGCAGCCTGGTTAGCTCAGTGCTTTGACTATTTGGTGCGAAAATTTAAAGCTAATGCAGAGTTGATAGCATATAAAGTATAAAAAGTTCCAAACAGAAATGCTGCAAAAAATTTAGAAGCCAAGAATAGGACACGGAAATTAAAACCAAATTTCATACAAAAATACTCAAGTTGTATAATTGACGTAGAAACGTATGTGCTAGCACAAATTTCGCAGCTTCAGTGTCAAAACTTTTATATTGTTATTGCTCGAGGAAGTGTTAAAGATAAGTTTAGGACCCAAAAGCGGAAAAAATTTCTTACGAAATTCCCGGTATAACAAGCCTTCTGCAGTTGTGGCAAAACAGGAAAATCATTGAATACATTCAGATCTATAAATTCCAAAATATACATCAAGGAATATTTGCAAAAAAGACTTATTCCTTTCATGAGAGAGCACAACGTCTCCACATATTTTTGGTCCAATTTGGTATCATGTCACTACGGTAAGAAAGCTCTGGAGTGGTGCCTAAACAATACATAGTTTTTGCACCAAGAGGGGTCAATTTTCCAAATTGTCCATAGCTTAGACCAGTGAAGATATATTGAGCTCTTGTGAAAAGTGAGTTTAAGAGCACAAAAAAGGTGTCTCAAAACACTGAAGATTTTAAAAGAATATGTGCACACTGGTCCTAAAAAGTGAGTGAAGCAACTATCAAATCTCTAACGGAAGGGTTACCAAAAATGGTTCACAAGTTCATAAGTAGTGGTTAGAACTATAAAATTTATATTTTTCTGTGATCTGTAATAAATTATCAATTAAATAAAAAAATAAAGAAAACTCTAAGATCAACCGTTTCCAAGTTATTAAATATTATAGTATATGCTAAGATTTTTTCGAACGCACTCCTTAGTCATGCCCATAAAAAAAATCAATACGTGATAGAAAAAAGTAAAAGCTGATTCTTATTTAGCACGTTTAATTCCATCTACTCCACCTAATTTTTTTTTTTATTTAAGAAGAAAAAAAATTTTTTTTTTTTTTTGCCCACTAGTGTATCTTCACTTAACTGTAGGTTTGCATGGGTATCCTAACTTAACTATGAACGCAATCAAGATTTGTGCAACAATTTTTATGATACGTGGCATTATTTACTCGTAGTTTTGCCAGCTTTGAGATAAAGATGATAAACTGAAAAATGTTTGATGTTTTCACTTTTAAAAAAAAGTTTTAGTAAAAAAAAAAAAATAATAAATCTTGAATTTAGCATGAGCAAATTTTTTTCGGACACTTATTTCGAAATATCTCCTAAGCTATTGAGCGGAGAAAAATTTGTTAGTAGAACGACTTAAAGCCAATTTTATTCCACATATTTTGGTGTATTACTTATATTAATCGTGCATACCGTTCTCGAGTTAAAGTGCAATATATTCCAGTAATCGTCTTATTTAGGACGCAATATTAGACACACCCATAAAAAAAATCTCAACCTGATGGGAAAAAACTGAAAGCAGGTTCGAGTTTAGCATGCGGAATTGCATCTAGTCCACATATTTTTTCTTTTGATGGAGCACGAAAAAATGTTTTTTGTCGACCAGTTTTATTATTTCATGTGTCTTTTAATAAAGTGTTTAAGTAAAATATAGTTAATTTTAATTCTCCATGACCACTGTCATTCACAGTAGTTCTTCTTTTCTTTTAGTACAATTTCCTTTTGAATTGTATTGCCTTCATTGTTCATGCTCAAAACTCCATTAAAATCTTTATGTCTCTGTATGAATGGATTTGTTTGTCGTTATTGTCTATGTGTGTTCTTATACACAGACATTTTTTCCAAGGCTAAATTTGAACCTGAGTTTGTTAGTGTCATTTTATATAGAAATTTTTATGCCAAACTTTTTTTCTATTATAATTTCTGTTTTTGTTTTTATTCTAAGATTTTTCTTGTGTAGATTGCGTGTCGTGCTCGTTTTATTTTGTCTATTTTTTTTTTTGTATTTTATTATATATTTTTCTGCTTTTTTGTTGTTTTGTTATAACAACAAAAATAGTGCGACACCAGCAATCTGTATAATATTTTTTCTTTTCTTAAATTTTAGTAAAAATTGAGCTTTAACATGGGTGCGTTATTTTCTTTTTTGGCTGGGAATATGAAATGTATTTAAGTTTTTTTTTTTTTTTTTTTTTTTTTTTTTTTTTTTTTTTAAGATTGCACAGTGGTCCCCACTTATTTTTACAATGAAAATAGTTAAGTTATATATGGAGAAAACTTGCCAAAACTTAAAATATTATTATAAGTTTATGGATTTTTATTTCCATTATATGAAGAAGCTGAAACGGTGCCATTTTGAAGTTTAATTAAGACTACATGAAGCCCTGGTTGGAAAGCTAGCTTGAACTATATAACGATCATATTTAAAACTATATTGAAAAAAAAAAAAAAAAAATTATACCAAACTGAATTATTTAAAGACCTTGAATTGAAGTTTAATTGAGATTAGAAACATATTGGAATAGTATTGATTAAAAACCTTGTATTAAGCTTATAATATGAAAATGACTAAAGCTAAATTAAAAGTTCGTATTAAGCTATTATTAAAACTATAAAATGTGTCAAAAGTGGCGCTTAATTGAATTTTGAAATTTAAAATTTTTAGTAAAGTTGGGTACCGAATAAAAATAGACAAAAACTATGTATCAATATCAATGAAAATCTTTAAACTAGGCTATGCTGTTTTCTTATAAGAAGCTGTCAAATTTAAGAATTTTTTCACATTTTTGAAAAATAATAAAAAATTAAATTTTCATCAGCTTTCAGTGTATTTATTTTTAATAAAAAGTTCTTTAAGGTTAAAATTTAAAATGAAACCATCAACTTCAGGTATTTAAGTGTACTTTTCTTCAAGTATTTTTAAATTATATTTTGTCCTAATATTTTTGTTATTTTTTTGTAAATTGTCATAAAATACACTAATTTTCAAATTTCATGGAATGCAACTTAAAATGTTACAGGATGTTTGTTCTGAAAATTTTCTAAAAAATAGTATATATTGCCCACTTTAATATTATAAAAAAATCGTGCGCATATGTAGCCCGATTTGAGAAAATATTTTTTTTTTCAAAAAAACTCCAGTAGATTTCATACAAAAAAACAGCTTTAGTGCAGACATTGTCTTTGCTTTATCAAACATTAAACAGTGGGAAAGAATCGAAACAAATCTTTAATTTCTAATCGGGTGACTAGATTTAAGTACATCAAATTTCACATAGGTATAGCAGAGGACATCAGCATTTCGATTTTTGAAGTAGGATCCAATATAAGCTTGAGAGCGGAACTATGGGGGTTTAAAATATGGTACTAGTGTCATGGAAAATGTTTAACCACTATCGAATTTTTGTTCCTTACCAGATTTCCAAGATTTTTATATTTATTCCTTGATAAATCCTTTAGAAAACATGCTTACATATACTACTTATCTTATATATTTTTCGAGTTATATACATTTGAAATTTCAAACATCTCAATTTTAAGATCTTGGTTAAGATTTTTTCATATATAGCCAAACAGTTTCAACCGCTTTTATTACATTTTATATAGTTGGTTAGAAAGCAAAATTATCTATTGAACAAAGGAAATTTTAAGTCGTTATCTTTATTGAATAAAAAGTTAAACGATTTTGAATTGGAAAGTTTGCAAAAATTAACAAACAGACGGACAGATGGACGGACATTAGAATTCTTTAAAAAAATGGTAAAATTCGAAAAATATTTTGTTTCTACTTTTTGATTATTATGAAAACCAAATGAAGGTATTAATCTTTTGATATCACCTTTCCCCGAATTAAGTGGCATTTTCGATACATTTAACCCAAATGTATAGACGGACGGACCGACATTGTCATTCTACCAAAAAATATTTTGGAATTCTAAAAATGCATTTTTTTACTAATTAACAAATAATAAAAATTTAACATGATCGTCAAAATTTAGATATCACATTTTCCTGAATTAAGCGTCATTTTCGTCCCATTTAACCCAAATGTATAAACGGACGGACAAACATTACAATTCCACCAAAAAATATTTTAGAATTCTAAAAATGCATTTTTTACTTAGTAATAAATAGAAAAATTAAACGTGATCATTAAAGTGTTGATATCACCTTTTCCTGAATTATGCATAATTTTCGACCCATTTAACTCTAATGTATAGGCGGACGGGCAGACTTTACCGTTCTGCCAAAAAAAAATCTTAAAATTCTAAAATTGAATTTTTTAACTAATAATCAATAAAAAAATACAACGTGATCATTAAAATATTTATATCACCTTTTCCTGAATTAAGCGCCATTTTCGACCCCTTTTACTCCAATGTGCATTGTAAAGATTTTGTATTGGAACATGAAGAACTCTCATGGATTCTAAATGGGATCTATATAAAAATCTTTAATTGTTTTCGTTTTTTCAAAAGCTTCTACGAAAAAAGCTCAAGTGGGACTTCATAAAGTACATAAAGACTACATAAAAATATGTACGCTTAAATTTAAAACATTGACTAAAGCGTAATTATGATCTAAGGATGGGGACTTAATTGAAGTCTAAATACTTACAACTACAGATTACAGCTTAATTTGAACTTTATGTAACTGCTAAGAAATAATTTTGGATAGAGGTAAAATTGGGACCATATAAAGTTGTTTAATTTAGGCTAGATTGTCATAATATGTTGACCGTAAATTGTGGCTTAATTGGAACTCTATAAAGTCCTCCGTTTGAGGCCAAATTATGAGTTTTTAAAGACTATTTTTATAACATGATCTCAAATGTAAGATTATTTGGGGTTATATTAACACTTATACTGTCAATAAATTGGACCAAAATTGAAAAAGAATTGTTATTAAAAACAGTGTTACACAAATAATAATTTTCTTCACAAATAAGAAGCCCAATTTTGAGTTTTCAATAAATACCTACTTAAATAATTCTAATAAAATTAAAAAAAAAAAAAAAAAATATCGATTTAACCCATTAGTGCGCAGAGTCCGTTATAAGGGCCGCTAGAATTTTCTACTGCAGCAGTTTCAAAAATTTAAATTTTTCAATAACAAGTTGGCTATGCCGTTACCGATATTCCAACAAAACATAAAGTAGATGTTATCATGTGTCGATGATGGCTAATGCATTATCGTACAAAAAGAAACTGAAAATGTTAAGCCGAAGTGAAAAATATCGAGTGCGGATGCCCTTCGTGTAGTCCTTTTTAGTAAAATAGATTATTTTCTGTCAGCAAGTAACATCCAAAAGAAGCTAAATTTGTCAGTAAGTGCTCTTACTATTTGTAGACGTTTGATTAAAAATAATTTATTTCCTCGAAGTCCTCGAAAAACACCACTGCTCTCAAAAAAAAAATAAAAAAATAAAAAATACGCAGCCTACAGCTTAAAGTTCTCACAAGAGCATATTAATTGGTCAAAAGAAAAATGAAGGAACATTCTGTGGTCAGACAAAAGCAAAATTGGTGGAACTGGACCCGGACAGTATGTCCAATGCCTTTCCAACATAGTATTTTAATCACAATATAAAAAAACACTGTTAATCATGGTGCTAAAGTGATAATATAGTGAGTTTTATAATACAACGGAGTTGATCCAATACACCATGTAAAAGGATAATGGATCAACGGTTACTTGTGGAAACAACGAATAATTTAAGGCTGAGTACTATATCCCTTTCAATTGGGACTTAACACATGATAACGATCCTAATGCCAAAGGATTGGTTTCGTACCAACGGGGATTGAGGTTATATCGTAGCTTTTTTAGTTCCCTGACCTCAATCGCATATAAAATCTATGGAGAGACGTTAAAAAATGTTTTACGAAAAAAATAGTGTCAAATGCTGACGAATTGTGGACCTTAATGTGAGATAATTTGTAAAAAATTGCAGTAAGGCTTGGTCGGGATCTTATTGATTCTATGACTATTAGATATGCTGAAGTCACCAAAATTAAAGCTTTTTCCATAAATTACTAAGAGTATTTAAGCTATTTTGGAAACATTTATAAAGTTGTTTAGCAAATTTCCCGTCTAATTTTTAAAAAAGTTATACTACTCCTATTTTTATGAACAACTAGTTTTGAAATATTTTTTGTTGAAATATCTTTTTTTTTTTTTAATTAAATATAGCTTTAATTACATTACGAATTATTCTAATACTACAATAATAAATTAACCATTACTGTTATACAAAAAAATTAAATTAAAAAAAATGTTTTGTGTTTAAAAATGTAAACTTAGTTTTTTATATAAGGGCACTCCTATTTTTATGAACGCAACTGTATGTTATGGTGGTGGCCAATATTTGCATATCTCCTTGATCCCAACGGACGGTCCATAACTTCAAAACTGAAAGATTTTTTAATAAAACGCCTTTTTTATTAACAATTGGTGAAAATTATTCAAAGAAAGTGCCCAAGAACTTCGTTCACTAATGGTTTAAAAAAAAAAAAAACCGTTTTTCTATAACTGCTAGAGGATTATAATTTATTATTTTGGTGCTATTATTCTAAATATTTATAGGTAAAAACTCGGACTCGGTGCTAAATTTTTGTTACGTTATTAAATACGCTTTCCAAAAGTTTTCCTTGCAATACCTAATTTGCATATTGCTCTTTTCTCAGAAATATGAAAAAAAAAAAAAAGAAATATGAAAAACTCGAATAAAGGACCTTTTTCATTTTTATTCACCTCACGAAAGTATAATGTCACGACGAAAATTTTGGAAAAGAATGAAGGTAATTTTTATTTTCCTTTAAGAGTTGTAGGACAAATAGTTCTTTTAGTAAGCCAAATTTTAATTTTCAACATCACACTTTGGGATAAAATGTCTCAAAATTTTTGTAATAAAATGAACAAAAAAAAAAAAAAAAAAAAAATAATAAACAAAATTATTTGTCAATATCAATTATAACCATTAAGCTAGGTTTTGTTGTTTTTTTATATGAAGCTGTCAAAGTTAAAATTTTTTTTTTACATTTTGGAAAAAGAGTAAAAAATTAAATTTTCATAAATTTTCACTGTATTATTTTTTTTTTTTTTAATTAAAAAGTTTTTTTTTTTTTTTTTTTTTTTTAAGTAAAATATTGAAATGGAACAATAAATTTCAGACATTAGGTGTACTTTGTTTTCAATTTTATTTTGTCCAAATATTTTTTTTATTTAATTGAAAATTGTCCTAAATTACACTAGTTTTCAGCTTTCATGGAATACAAATTAAAATGTTACAAGATGTTTGTTCTGAAATTTTTTTGAAAATTATACACATTGTTTTCTTAAATACTGTTCTTGGGCAATCTTGGGCAGATATAACCCGCTCTCAATCAAAAAACAACTGACAGTTTTTTTCTTTGCTTTATGCTTTATGGAGAAGAATCGAAAATTTTGGAAATAAATCTGTAACTTCTGATCAGCTAATTGGATTTATATAAAGTGTACAATTTTGAATGTGGAAGGGGGTCCTCTTTTTTCAGAAGTGGACCTATGGAGTCTCAAAATAGGGTACAAAAAATGTTTAGCCACTTTTCCTTACCCTATTTCCAAGATTTTTATACCAAGATTTTTATTTACCTTAAATATTTTGCGAAGATCTTTGCAGGATCTTGGTCTGGTTTTTTCCATATATAGCCCCACCTTTTTAACCGATTTTTTTTTATTATTTTGATATCTTTATTGAGCCCAAAAATAAACTACTTTGAATTGGAAAATTTGCAAAAATTAACAAACATACGGACGAATTTACGGACATCGGAGTTTTCTAAAAAAAAAAAAAAAACATAAAATTCTAAAAATTAATTCTTTTACTTTTCAATCAATATAAAATCAAATGTAAATACTAAAATATTGATTTTATTGAAAGAGCAGTAAATACGGTAAAATGGGGTATAGAATTGAAGAAAAGTAGGTTAAATATCAACCAACAAAATCGTTATTCAATTCTACAGAAATGGATGTTAAATTAAATAAAATTGTGTGTTGTTTTTCTTACTGCCAATTGTTTAAGAGTTACTGCCGATTTAACTAAATTTTCGTCGATTTAACAGACTTTTCATCAATTTTTTAACGAAATTTTATTAAAATCAACATATTTTACAAAAAAAATATTTTGGACAAACATTTTTTAGTAGATTTGAAGAAAATTTGTTGATTCAAAAAAAAAAAAAAAAAAAAAAAAATTCTATTGATTTGAAGAAAAAATCTGTTAATTTAAATATATATCTTTTTTTTGTTAAAATTCTACGAAAATTTTTCGTCAATATAACCTACGAGATTTGGTTCAGTGTATGTTCAAATAATTTCTTAATAAAATAATTAATTAACTTTATATTGGAATTTAATTATATGATTTATTAATATAATTAATTTTCTAATTAGTTTTCAGTTTTGCTTTTTAATAAATTGACAGCTGTTAATAAAATATAAAGAAAAATTAAATATTTGTCTACAAAAGTACACAAATAAAATAAATTTAAGTAAATTTTCAAAAATTTTCAGCTGATTGCATCTATTTAAGGAAAAGAAGTAATAATAATATCAATTATTCTAGTTATTAATATTATCAATTTGATGATTGTAGCAAAATCAATTAAAAATTAATTAATATTACAAATTTCGTAATTGAAGTTCATTTTTACTTTTTTCTGTGTAAAACTAAAGTGTGATCAGTGCTGATATCATCATTCGCTTAATTAAACATAATTTTTGACCCATTTTACTCCAATGTGTAGACGGACCATTATGCCAAATAAATCTTCTAAATTCTAAACATTAATTTTTTTACCTAGTGATAAATAAAAAAAAAAACGTGATCATTAAAATATTGATATCAAATTTCCATGAATTAAGCGCCCTTTTTGAACCCCTTTTATCCAAATGTGCAGCGGTTTAAAAGATCCAGACTTATTACCATTTACTTTGCAAGTTGCCTCATTGTATGCTGCTTGTAGAGTTTCAACAATAAAAAAAAAAATAATAATAATAATAATAATAATTTTTCTTTTCAAAATTGTATTAATAATGAACACAAAAGCAAATTGTTTGACAATATTTTTGGAAATCTGCAGATAATTCTTTTTGAATATTAGCCCTCAATATATATTTTCTTTCTTTATCTCCCACCATTTGCTTTCTTCATACCCACCGTTCTCACACTTGAAATGTTGACAGCTTGTCTAGGTTTTTTTTATTTCCCATTAAAATTTCTGCTTCATTAGCAGATTATATGAACTGGCATTCATACATACTTCCCTATACTACTAACAATTTCATTATTACAATTGTGAACACAATTTGTTATTTGACTTTTAAGCCACAGGAAAAAAAAGCAAATAATTTACTTTGTATTAAAGTCCTGCGCTTTCTTCCCCCTTCTCGTCTACTTAAACCAAGTTAATACAATAAAATCGCACACATTTCAACAATTTCAGTTTATATTTGAGTTTTTCGTATTTCAGCATAAATATATACCTGGCTGGTGTCATTTTGTGTTTATATTTGTAGAAATATTATTTGAATTTTTGTTTTTTCTCTCCAACATTTATTTAGTTGTCATTTCCTGGTTTGAGGAGAAAAAATAGACAAAATTAAATTTTGTTAAAACCCGCAGATATGAAAATTATGTTAATTTTTTTTTGTTTATTTATTTTGCGTACAATAATAATAAAAGGTTTAGTTTTTGTGTGTGTGCTGGAGTATTTTTATTAAAAAAATTGAAATAACCCTGCAGTTAAAGGTGACTGTCCGAAACCGGTTATTTGACTGACGAAATTGGGTCACCACTAGTCACTTTACCTATCACCTGACTAGTCACTTTAACATGGGAATGTCCTAGGAAGGAGTGTATCGCCACCAAAGGACCAAAAGGTGGCGATATAGTGACTAGTACGAAACAGTCAATATATACTAGTCCTTTTACTGGTGAAATTGAGTCAGTCACCTGACAATCTTTTTAACTGGTCACTTTACTAATCACCTGACTAGTCACTTTAACATGGGGGTGTCCTAGGAAGGAGTGTATTGCCACCAAAGGACCAAAAGGTGGCGATATAGTGACTAGTACGAAAAAGTAAATCTTTAAATTAGTGATTTTCAGAATGAAAAAAAATTAAAATTTTTTTTGCGTATATTTCTTTATTTCTGTTCTTTTTTTTTATTATTTTCGTTAATTAAAAAAATTTTTCGGTTGTTTTTGATTTTGTTATTCTCTACTAAAGTTAGCGATTTTTTTCGTAAGTATATTTTAACGACAAATATCGATAGAAATGATAGAACGTCATTATTTGAAAAAAAATTTAAATATTAATTGGATGGTCTTGAAAAAAATATGAAAAAAGTGTAAATATTATATAAATGTGTGCAGATTTTCCAACAATTAACCAATATGAGTATATGTATGGTATGTTGTTGGAAATATTTTTAAACTTTAAAATAACATAACTATGGAAACTTATGTTTAAAAACTCGTTAATATTTTTCGTTTAAACAAATTATTCAAATATTTTATTTCATCTAAAATGACCAACTCTCACAAAAGTTCTAATATTTGAAAAATTAAATTTTTTTGCAAATAAATTAAAATTTTCTAAAAAGGAGAAATTTATAATAAGAATCAAAATGTTTAAAAAATTCTGAAATTTTTCTTAAAATTTAATTTTTTATTAAAAATTAAAAATTTTACCAAAATTCTGTATTTTCAGTAAAATAAATTTTTTCACTAAAAAAACTTTCACTAAGAACTGAATGTAATTAAAACATAATAACAAATCAGTTTCAAAATTCTAAAAACTCAGTTATAGACTCTCATTTGAATTTCTAAATTTTTGCTAAAATTCAGTAAAAACATTTAATAAACAAAAACTTTAACGAAAAAAGAATCGCCACCTCCACGCTCACCAAAGGGTCAATAAAGTATAAATCGCCACCTCAACGCTTTCAAAAAAGTCAATAAATGGTGCTATCGCCACCTCAACGATTTCAAAAGAGTCAATAAATAGTGCTATCGCCACCTCCACGCTCACCAAAGGGTCAATAAAGTATAAATCGCCACCTCAACGCTTTCAAAAGAGTCAATAAAAGGTACGATAGCTTAACTATCGCTCACAATATATGCGAAGTTAAGGTGTATAAAAAAACGTACACATTTGAATGAGTCAGGTGGGTAGTCACAAATGGACTTTACTGTGCTAAAGCGGGTGAATTGACACCGAAAAAACTGCTGGGAACTAATAAAAGAGGGCAAAATTATTTTTTTGGGAAAAATGAAAAAAAAAAGCACAATGGATAGGCTGATCAAAATATTTTAAATATAATTTTTAAACCTACATATGAAAATATAAATTTGTAGTTTAATTTTTTTCTAATTCATATTTATATATGCAAATAATTTTTATCTACATACATATGTAGATTATTTTTTTATTTTTTTTATCCCATTTGCATACATTTTTTTTTTTTTTTTTGACAAATTTATTACAACTAATTTATTTTGGAACATAATTTAAAAGTTTTTATTTTCTTTAATTTGCATATAATATGTAGGAAATTCGTGGGAAAATATTAAACCTAATTTTGTAAGCAAATCATTCGTATTAATTAATAGAGTTTAAAAGTCAGCGTTACGAAATTAAATTCCAAATATGTTGGCTTTATTTTAACCATAATCAAGGCTAAATCATGGTAAAAACTTCTACATTTACTCATTAAACTTTACACAACACACACACGTAAACAACTAAATGCAGAAGCGTCCCAGCAGGAAAATATGTTAGTGCTTCTTCCCAACAGGCCCATCTGAATGCCTCCAAACAAACTTTAAACACATTCCTTTTTGCCTTCTGTAAAAATTCCTTAAATAATGCCTCGACTTCCTTTAAAAAGAAATCCGGTACTTATTATTGCTTCCATTTCATTAGGTGCGAAATAGAAGGTGTCACTCACCTACTAACTTTCTCATTACAAACAGAAAAAAATTTAATTACGAGACTTACAAAGCTTAAACTCATTTAGTCTTATTTTAAGCATCGATGAAGAAGGTAGCCCGCATATCTTTTTTTAAATATATTTCATATATTTTAAATATATTGCAATGCGAGTGGCAGGCCTTGTAGATCCTAAATAAGGCATTTTAGAATGTATCTTTAGCCCTTCTATTTCCGACTGGGGTAATAACACTACAATTGTAATAATCATACGTCATGCAAGTTGGCATAATATTGAAATGTTATTTTTGCTGTTTTTCACATTAATTTGAAATTTCAAATTCAAATATGAAACCCAAAAATGCATTTTAGTGTAACCACAATTCAGTGGTCTGTGTTATGATAATATTTTGTCATGTTATTTAGTTAGCAAAAACATTTAATGGCACAAATAAAACTTAAGTTTTAGTTTATGAAGTAGTTATTAAATAAAATTTACCACATTACTTGATATATGTAGCTCTTTTTTTTTTTTTGAATATGTACTTTAAGATTAATAAAGCATTTTTCAAGGTTAAAACAAAATTACTAATGAATGTTCATTAACTACGTGACTAAAAGGCTATTGAAGTCACAAAATTGACTAGACTTAAAAAGTAAATTGGAAAAATGTCTCAAAAAGAAAATCAATCATATAAGAATGGCTAACATGTTAAATTTAGCAGGACAGGTTAGATTATATACCCAAATAAATTTAAAAATGGCTGCAGCAGTATACTTAAAAAATATATATATTTTTCGTTTACAATTTAATAATGTAAGGTCACACATAAATTCTATATTTTTTTTTTGTATTAAACCACTTTTGATTAATTTGCCTCAGATTTTTTGAAAATATTTCAAAAGAATCCTTTTTAATTTTTTATGTTATATTTTGCAATAGAATTAAACTAAAAGGGTTGCCTGCAATATGATTAATAACATTAATTTATTTCTCTTTTCATAACCTTATGTATCCTTATAGGTCATACATACATAAACCTTATATAATTAGAATGAAATTTAACAGCTCTTACAGTTTGTATAAATGGCAGAAAAAAAATACTACTTCAAAAAATCATAAAAATTCGAATAAGTCAAAAATTAATATTTTTATTCTTTCATCATAGAGATAAGTTTGTGGGAAATAAAACGAGATATATTTCATTAAAATCAATGCATAAATTTTGATATTATTAGCAAAAGGAAACTCATTTAAAAATTACATTTTCTTAAACGAAAATCTTTGATGTATTTTCTTAAGAGAAAAATGCATCAATATATTTACTTAAAAGAATTTTATAATCTGCTTTTTTTTTAATCGTTAAAAAATTTTAAGAAATTTGTTAAGGAATGTTCTTAAGATAACAAATTCTCTGAGTTTACAATGGTCCTTGAACTATTTGAACACAATTTCACCTAAAATGGGAGGTGGGTGGACCACACACATTTTTAGTTTCCGAGTTTATATCGACCCCCAAACTATGTATACAAAATTTCGTTGTCGTACATGCTTTTGTTTAAGAGATATAAGCAGAAAAGTAAGAAACGGACACCCTGTGTTTCTAGTTTTTAGCCCATAACTTTTTTGTTTATTAACCGAGTTTGCCCATTTTCAATCCCAAACAAACCTTATATAAGACAAACATTTGTGCCAAATTTTGTCCCCGTTACGTTGTATCGTTCGAGCCCTATCCTGCTTTCAACAGACGGACGGACATAGCTAGATCGACTCAGAATCTAACCAGGACCCAGAAAATATATACTTTGTGGGGTCTTAAATAATTCCTTCGACATGTTACATACGGAATGACAAAATCAATATACCTCCATCTTTTTAATGGTGGGGAAATCGAAAAACAAAAATGTTCTCAAAAAACTGACAAAAAAGAAAATGGATCAAAATAAATTTCTTAAGAAAATCAATAACAAATTTTTTTAAGGAAATCGAAAAAATATCGACAAAAGAATTTTTGAGAGAAAATCGACAAACAATTTTCTTAAAAAAAATCGTTAAAAAAATGTCTTAAGAGAAAGTCATTAAGAAATTTTCTTAAAGGAAAGTGGTTAAGAAATTTTCTTGAGAGAAAATAATTAAGGAACTTTTTTAAGAGAAAATAATTAAGAAACTTTTTAAGAGAAAATCGTTATTAAATTTTCTAAAGAGAAAATTGGAAAGAAATTTTCTCTCGATTGGAATTGGATGATTGTTGTGCTCCTCACGCGTATTCGAAATCTGGCAGATACGATACGGTTTGTGTGGTCTTTCCATTCTGTAAGGGCTCCGTATGCTTCTTTTGATAGAAGAAGCCCAACACCACTCTCTCTTCTTTGGTCTGCTCGTTTTCCCGAGAATGGCAATTTTAATCCGTCAGGGGCTGAGAATTCGCCAGAATTGTGCATCTGAACATCTGAATACATTACTGAGCTGCGATAACTTAGATATTTCCTGTAGTGTGCGTACATTCCATGTTCCAATCCGTGATCCATGTTTCATGCTGATTTTTCGGTTTGTTTTGCTTTATTTTTGGTTCTATATGTTTCGGTTTTGTTAATTATTTGAATTTAGGGCGAGCGGTTGATTGGTCCACTGCATCCGATTCTAGTGCATGGGCTGCTGACTGAGCATCCAGACATGCTATTGGGGGTTATACTGTCCATGATCGGTCGACAGGGCCTCGTTTCTGAATGACAGAGAGCACCAAGTCTGTGAAGGTTGTCCGTTGAAAAAGAGAGGCTATAAATTTCGCATTATTTCTTTACTATTAGAAGAAAATATATTCTTAAGAGACAATCGTTAAGAAATTTTCTAAAAGAAAGTCCTTAGGACATTTTCTTAATAGATAATATTTCAGAAATATTCCTAAAAAGAAAATGGTTAATAAATTTTGTTTAGAGAAAATCGTTAAAAATTTTTCTTAAGAGAAAAATCGTTAAGAATTTTCTTTAAGGAATTTCTTCAAGAGAAAATATATTTTTTAAAAGAAAATAATTAAGAAATTTTCTTAAGAGAAAATAATTGAGAAATTTTCTTAAGAGAAAATAATTAAGAAGTTTTCTAAAATCGTTAAGAAATTTTTTTTAGGAGAAAATAATTAAAAAATGTTTAAGTGAAAATCGTTAATAAATTTTCTTAAGAGAAAATTGTAAACAAATTTTCTTAAGAGAAAATCGTTCAAAATTTTTTTTTAAGAGAAAAATCGTTAAGAATTTTCTTTAAGGAATTTCTTCAAGAGAAAATATATTTTTTAAAAGAAAATAATTAAGAAATTTTTTTAAGAAAAAAATAATTAAGAAATTTTCTTAAGAGAAAATAGTTAAGAAATTTTCTTAAGAGAAAATAATTAAGAAGTTTTCGAAAATCGTGGAAAAATGTTCTTTAAAAAAATCGTTAAGAATTTTTCTTAAGAGAAAATCGTTAAGAAATTTTTTTTTTGGAGAAAATAATTAAAAAATGTTTAAGTGAAAATAGTAATAAATTTTCTTAAGAGAAAATTGTAAAAAAATTTTCTTAAGAGAAAATCGTTAAAAAATGTTTTTAAGAGAAAAATCGTTAAGAATTTTGTTTAAGGAATTTCTTCAAGAGAAAATATATTTAAAAAAAAAAAATAATTAAGAATTTTTTTTAAGAAAAAAATAATTAAGAAATTTTCTTAAGAGAAAATTATTAAGAAGTTTTCGAAAATCGTGGAAAAATGTTCTTAAAAAAAAAATCGTTAAAAATTTTCTTTAAAAGAAAATCGTTTTTTTTTTTTTTTTAGGAGAAAATAATTAAAAAATTTTTAAGATAAAATCATTAATAAATTTTCTTAAGAGAAATATGTAAAAAAAAATTCTTAAGAGAAAATTGTAAAGAAATTTTCTTAAGAGAAAATCGTTGATTAATTTTCTTAAAAGGAATCGTTAAAAATTTTTCTTAAAAGAAAATCTTTAATGAATTTCTTCAAGATAAAATATATTTTTTAAAAGCAAATAATTAAGAAATTTTCGAAAATCGTGGAAAAATTTTCTTAAAAAAAATCGTTAAAAATTTTCTTTAAAAGAAAATCGTTAAGAATTTTTCTTATAAGAAAATTATTTACAAATGTTCTTAAGAGAAAATCGTTAAACAATTTTCTTAAAGATGTAAATTTTTTTTCTTTTTTTCAAATTACTCTTTTTGCTAAATTACAATTTTTTCCTGACTTTCATAAATCTTTAAATTGCTTAGGACTTTTATTTTATTCCCTTTTCTGATGCATAATAAATGAATCTTTATAACGAACCTAAATAAATAATTGTTTCAACAAGTTCTTTTATAAATCATTCTCCTGCCAACAAAAGGATTATTATACTTAAACGTTGGGGGTTACTGTAACTATTAATAATCGAACTTGACCAAACATAATGTGTTTCAATTTACTATATTATGCACGCACATGTGGTACTTCCTTGTGTTGTTTGAAGGAGAGGAAGGACATACATTTATTGGAATTGTTAAAACAACTGTAATAATGTTGAGTGTTTGTTGTTGAAGCGTGTTACTAGTATTGCGTAGTCAGCATATTATTTATGAAAGTATATGTGTAGTGCAGTGTTGCCATGTTAAAGAAAATTTTATAAATTTTGTTGAAATTTACTTTTATAGTTTATTTTAGTTGTCAGCCTTAAATGAATTTATATTGTTTTTTTTCTTTTTTTCATATGTAAGTTTGTTTGTGTTGAATGCTGCTATATCATTTTTGCGTTTTTCATTACGATACTAAAATGTTTTAACTGTTTTTTTTTCGAAAACATCAACAAAATTTGCTATAAATATTAAAAAAAGTTTTCCATTAATAACCTTCTGGCACTTGAAAACTGAACAATAACCCGGCCATGGCATATAAAGTAATCGAAAAAGTGTTGTTATTAAAGAACGCATTCAAATGTCATGATATTATAATGCATATAATGAATATTTTTTTAAACATTAAATTACTTATTTAGAATGCTATTATTTAGAGAATTATAATTGAATTTTGCCTTAATATCCATGGAAATTAATTGACATTAATTAAATGATATCAATGGTAATAAAAGCAATATAGCAACATTAAAATTTAGATTATTTTAATTGAAAATAAGGTGGTATTTTGTTTAGATAATTTTGATATTTTGTAAATATATTTAAATAGTGTTTGGTTACAGAAGCTCTGTATTTTCAATAACGTAAATATATACTATTGTTTTCAATTTAAATTTTCTAAAAATAACACGTATAACAAAATATAATTAAATTTACCTTCGAGATATTATCATCAGAAAAGAAATCGTTTTTGTTATTTAATTTAAAATTCTATTCATTTGTTAGTGGTCATTTTTTCTTTAACGTAAGTTGTACTATTGAGTTTAAGGTTTTTTTTTTCTAATTACGAAACCTACAAAGTACTCTTTAAGAATTTTAATAAATACTTATTTTTCCTTTATATAAATTCGTAGCATATCCTTTAAGAAAAACCTTGACTTTGTTAAAGTTTATGTGTGGTTTTCTAGTTAATATTTATAAGTATGTATTTCAGTTTGTTTTCAACTAAAGCAGTAAGGAGGATGTAAGTATGTATATTAGTTTGTCATTCCTTTTCAAAGTAACAAAACTACTTATACATAGTTTAGAACATTTCTGTGCTGTCTGTCCATCTGTCGGGACGTTCTTCTGTATGTTGAAATTAATTTTTATCAAATACCAAATAATCTAAAGATCAGTAATATACATCAGTAAATTGCTCACAATAACGAGAATTTTCTTAATGAAAATTATCAAAATCATATTATATATAACAAGGTTAGGAACTAAAAACTGGCTCTATTTAAACGATTTTACTTTTCAAAAATTCTTAATCCATTTTTCTGAACTGTAGGGTTATTTAACTAAACTTATCTGTCCACAGCTTTCTTCTATATAAGTAATAACTTACTATTTATATGTTTTCCTTAACAAACCATCATAATCATCATAAATATCAACATTATTTTATATAAAATGTTAAGTAAAATTTCTTTTATGAAGGCGGTAAATATTTTTACACCAACAAAAGCATTTTCAAAATAAAAAAACAAACATAAAATAAACTAAAATCAAAAAAAAAAAAAAAAAAAAAAAAAAAACATTTTATTAAATGGTTTGTTGCTTGAAACAACAACCATTATAACAGCAATGATATAAAAATATATACATATATATAATGTTACCATTTCCCTTGGTTATAACTCGTAAATATTTTGGTTTTTTGCTTCTTGATATACTGTATCTTTTCATACTTATTTCTATGTGTGTCACACATGACAGACATACTAAATACCCATAACATACTACAAGACAAAAAATAAAATAAAAATTTATAAAAAGATATTTTGTGATAAAACTATAAAACACTATGCTTAAAGTTGCTTTTGTTTTAATCCTCGCAAAAAAATAAACAATACAAAACAAAAAAAAAAAAAAAACTTTTATGATGGTGTAGTGCGTGCTAATGAAAACTTGTTGTATAAAAATATTGTATACTTTTAGGGTAATTTCTTCTTATATGTATATTGTTGCTACTTATAGATTTACAATATAAACAAATATGTATATTGAGGTTTATAGCGACCACATATTATGGTGTTGGTAAAATGTCCTTTATTTTAGGGCAATTTTAATCAGAAACTTAAAGATTTTGAGCAGAATTTTAGGTTAAATTTAAGGTGCGTAAGGAATTTATTAAGTTATGCCAAAGGTATACAAAAATTCTTATCATCGTAGAGAAAAACTTTACCTAAAATCATAAAAGTTTTTCGGTAATGAAAAGACAACAAATATTTAGGAAATAAATTAATTTAATCCTCTGGCGATATTATTTTATATATGAATCGACATAAAGCATAAGTACAGTGAATAGCAGAAAAATAAGAATAAAATTGTAGTGTTGTCGATAAAATTTTCTAAAGGAAATTTCTTAACGATTTTCTCTTAAGGAAATATCTTTAGAAAATTTCTTAGATTTTCGATAAAATTTTCTAGAGGAAATTTCTTAACGATTTTCTTTTAAGAAAATTTCTCAAAAGATTTTCTCTTAAGCGATTTTTCTCTTAAGAAAAGTTTTTAACAAGTTCTTAGAGATTTTTTTATTAAATTTATTTACGATTTTCTCTTAAGAAAATCTCTTAATAAAAAATCGTTAACGGTTTTCTCTAAAACATTTTTTTAACTAATTTTATAAAAATTTTCTCTTAAGAACATTTCTTAACGATTTTTTATTAAGAAATTTCTTAACGATTTTTTCTTAAGAAAATTTTTTAACGATTTTCTCTCATGAACTTTTTTAAACGATTTTCTCTTCAGAAAATGTTTTTATAATTTTCTATTAAGACGATTTTTTAATGAATTTCCTTTTATCGGTTTTCTTTCGAATATCTTTTTAACGATTTTTTCTTAAGAATATTTCCTAACGATATTTTTAGAAAAGTTCTTAAATATTTTCTCTTAAGATAATTTCTTAACGTTTTTCTTTTAAAAAATTTCTTATCGATTTTCTCTTAAGAAAATTTATTAAAAGTTTTCTTCTTAAGAAAATTTCTTAATGATTCTTTATTTTGAATATTTCTTAACGACTTTCTCTTAAGAAAATTTTTTTATAATTTTCTGTTAAGAAAATTTCTTAACGATATTCTCTCAAGAAAATTTCTTAACCATTTGTTCTTAAGAAAATTTCTAAATTAGTTTTTTTTAAGAAAATTTTTTAATTATTTTCTTTAAGAAAATTTCTAGATAATTTTCTCTTAAGAATTTTTTTTACGATTTTCTCTTAAGAAAATTTTTTTTCACGATTTTCTATTAAGAAAATTTCTTAACGATTTTCTCTTAAGAAAATTTCTCATCGATTTTCTCTTAACAAAATTTCTTAACGAATTCTTTTAAAAAAAAATTTTCTTAAGAGAAAAAAGAAAATTTCTTAACGTTTTTCTATTAAAAATTTTTTTAATAATTTTGCTCTCAGGAAAATTTCTTAACGATTTTCCTTTATGAAAATTTGTTAATGATTTTCTCTTAAGAAAACTTTCTTAACGATTTTCTATTAAGAAAATTTTTTAACGAATTTCTCTTAAGAAAATTTCTCAACGATTTTCTCTTAAGAAAACTTCTCAACGATTTTCTATTAAGAAAATTTCTTAACGTTTTTCTATTAAAAATATTTTTTTTAACAATTTTGCTCTCAGGAAAATTTCTTAACGATTTCCACTTATGAAAATTTTTTTATGATTTTCTCTTAAGAAAACTTCTTAAAGTTTTTCTCTTAAGCTAATTTCATAAAAATTTTTTCCTAAAAAAATTTCTTAGCGATTTTTTCTTAAGAAAATTTTTCAACGATTTTCTCTTAAGAAAATTTCTTAACGATTTTCTTTTAACAAAATTTATTATATATGAAAATTTCTCAACGATTTTCTCTAAGGAAAATTTCTTAATGATTTATGAAAATTTCTCAATGATTTTCTCTTAAGAAAATTTCTCAACGATTTTCTCTTAAGAAAATTTCTTAACGTTTTTCTCTTAACAAAATTTCCTAATGATTTTCTCTTAAGAACATTTCTTATTTATGAAAATTTCTCAACGATTTTCTCTAAGGAAAATTTCTTGAAGATTTTCTCTAAAGAAAATCTTTTAACGATTTTTTCTTAAAACTATTTTCTCTTAAGAAAATTTCTCAACGATTTTCTCTTAAGAAAATTTCTTAACGTTTTTCTATTAAGAAAATTTTTTAAACATTTTGCTCTCAGGAAAATTTCTTAACGATTTTCCCTTTTGAAAATTTTTTAATGAATATCTCTTTAGAAAACTTCTTAAGGATTTTCTCTTAAGCTAATTTCTTAGCGATTTTCTCTTAAGAAAATTTTTTAAAGACTTTCTCTTAAGAAAATTTCTCAACGATTATCTCTTATGAACATTTCTTAACGTCTTTCTCTTAACAAAATTTCTTAATGATTTTCTCTTAAGAAAATTTTTTAACGATTTTCTCTTAAGAAAATTTCTTAATGACTTTCTCTTATGAAAATTTCTCAACGATTTTCTCTAAGGAAAATTTCTTGATGATTTTCTCTTAACAAAATTTCTCAACGATTTACTCTAAGGAAAATTTCTTGAAAATTTTCTCTTAAGAGAATATAGTTAAGAAAATATCTTATCCAGTATTCTCTTAAGAAAATTTCTTAATAATTTTCTCTTAAGAAAATCTTTTAACGATTTTTTCTTGCGAAAATTTCTCAACTATTTTCTCAACGATTTTCTCTTAGGAAAATTTCTTAACAATAATGATTTTTTTTAAGAAAAAAATTGTAAAAAACGAATATTTTTTCCTTAGAAAAAAGTTGTCAAATATCTTAAAGAAAATAATATTTATTTTTTTTCTGCCTTTCACTGTACTTAGTGTTATAAACTAAACATTTTTTCATTATCCTTTCGGTAAAGCTTTCCCCAGAAAAACATAAACTTATTTTACTGATCTGAAATCTCCTTCTTGTGTCATGATTATTATTATTCCTTGTTGCTTCATTTTATTTGTTTTGCTTCCTTTTTATAGCTTTTTGTCGTTTTCAGAGATTTAGTTCCCCTCTCTCTTCTAGCCTCTGTTAGCCAAAGCTCATTTGTTGTCATTCGTCTTGTGTTACGTCTGTCAGTTTTCTAATTTTCCTTTTAATGTTTTTTTGTGTAAAAATCTTTTTGAGTAGATTTCTCTATATGCAGTATATCATTCTTATGACACTGAGTTTTTTGTGGCTGCTGGTATTGTTTGTTGCTTTTTTTTCAATGATTTATTATTTGTCATTTACATGTTTGTATGTATGTAAGTATTTTGTAAGGATTTGTATTTTGATATTTATAAAATGGACACGTGTGTTGAACATATACAGTACATATGTATGTATAATTAGGGGCATAATTTTTTGCAATTTTTGCTCTGAAATAGAAAATTTGTCCTCGTTTACCAAATTATGATATTGTTTCTTATCTTTTTTGAACATATTTAGTTTTAGAGTAGCGTAGTTCTGGTTTAGTAAATGATGTTGACTTACATATTATTAATTATAAACTATGTCAGCTTGATAGAGTTTATTTGAAAAAAAAAAAAAAAAAAAAAAAATGAAGTAAATAGTGTTTCTGAATTAAAATTACATTATTGTAAAAAATTGGTTCTTGGAGAAACTATAAATATTTGATCTCTAATAAAATCTAGTTTTGTTAAGATATCTTAACGAAATTTTCAGAAATTCTTGATAAAATAATTTGAAATGGCAAAGTGTAGAAAAAAATGTTGATTTTTATAAAAGAAATTCCTCAATTGCCAAAAAACATGAGCAAACTTCCAAAAAAATTTAATCCTTTTTGAATCTTACCCATTAAATTCACATTAATTGCAGGTTTGGAAAAAACCATTGTAAAACTCTTTGGAACATATTGGAGTTTTCTACATTGCATTCGGTTTGTAGAACTAGCTTTTGGGATTTAAAATAGCTAAGGTCAAAATTTTATTTTAAAATAGGTCGAATTCAGGGGTGTCTATACATAGTCCTGTTGTGTTAACGATTTGGGCTTATTTTTAATCCTAAAGTCATACATGAGAAGATGCCATTAGAGAAAAGTGTTAAATTTTTATATGATCTTAGATAAAATTTTATTTTAAATAAAAAAGAGTGCAGACAATTTTTCGGCCAAAAAATTAAGGTGATTTTCGAAAGATAACCTTATATGAGGATTATGTTAATGTTAATTATGGACTGATCTTCTTCTAAAACTTATTTATGCAGAACCTTTTTTTAGCTCCTATCCAATCAAACTTATTTATGCAGAACTTTTTTTTAGCTCCTATCCAAGCAAAAAACTGAGTATGCCTACCAATTTTAATATAATTTATCAAAATGTTAATGGATTGAACACAAAGTTTTCTAAGATGTACCTTAATAGCTTTGATTTCGAATTACGTTTTAACTATTTCATGCACGAGGTGCTCAACTTTTACACCCTGCTGCTTATTGCGTGTTATAACAGGGAAACTACAAAATAATGTTTGTGAAAGTTGAGGTCCTCCACTATATCTTTGGTATATATTTTAATTCGATCCGTTTGGTAGTTTACGATACACAATTTTTCTTAATAATTCTGAATTACTTCCTAATTCCATTTAACAATGTCTGTCCTTCTGTCTGGCTGTACGTTCATGTAAGGCTTGTGAACAACATACAGGTCGTAATTTTAAAGATATAATAATGAAATTTGGTACGAACAATTTTCTGGGTACAAGGACAAAGCTCATTTATTTGGTTTATTATTTCACATAGCCTCACATACAAATGTCCTTCCGGAATAGAGGCTTAACTTTCATATATTCCTTAAATTTAACAGTATTTTAATAAATGAGGTGGTCAACTGTGACATCTTGCCGCCAAACTCTTGTTATTACAGGGTGACTACAAAATAATTTTTGTAAAAGCTTAGGTTCTTCTCTACAACTTTGGCATATATTTTAATTCAATCCTTCTAGTAGTTTAGGAGATATAGATATTTTACCAAAATGTTTGCTATTGAACTTACTGTGTGACGCAACAAAATTTTTGTGAACATTTGTATACCCTACACTACAATAGATGGTTGGGATATTATGCGTTTGTGCTGATGTTTGTAACACATGGAAAGAAATTCTTGAATGCCATTTTTAAATGTATCGTTTGCTTTAGAATCACTTTCTGGTTTAATTAAACGATGTCGTTCCGTCCGTCTAGCTAGCTGTTCATCCAAGTAAACCATGAAAATAAAATAGAGTTCGAATTTTAAAAGATATAATGAAATTTTGGCACAACGCCATTTCACATAACTTCCATACAAATATACTTCCTAAATAAAGGCTGGACGTTTATAAAACACGTGATATAATAGTATTCAAATAAACAAGGTGGTCAAATTTGACACGCTGCACAGTGCTTTGATCCCATACAACGATGGGACAAAAATAGAAGGAGTTGTCGTAGCAAATTGAAACTTAGTACACATATTACTTCAGGCATAGAATGAATAAATACGAAATTTTGAAATTGGCGCAAGGACACGCCTACCTCCCATATATCCTGAAGTTAAAAAACTATTTTTTTTCTACAATACTGATCTGAACTTTACCAAAATTTGTGGCAGCCATTGAAAATAGATTGCTTACACATCTTCTAATTTATTTTTCAATCGGAACAAGGAAACGCCCACCTCCCATATATCCAAAATTTGTGATTGCTGTTAAATATACATTATTTATGATTCTGCCAATTTTTATTTAAATCGGAACATAAACACGCCTACCTCCCATATATTCTGAAATGTGTAAACGCATTTTCTTGCAAAATACTGGTCAAAATAGCATCAAAGTTTACGATAGCTATTGGAAATAGGTTTTTTATGGGTCAGATAATATTCTATTTAATAGGAGCATGGGCATACCTACCTCCCCCAAGACCTATAATTTTCAAATATTATTTTAATTTCTGCACCCACATTTTATGTTCAGTAAATCATTAATTTGCCTAATTTCGTCCGATTTCCGGTCCAACATTTTTATTTTTTTTAGTTTTCAATATTTTATTAAATTTTAAAGCAATGTCGTTTTAACAACACGAAATATTTCAACATAAAGATTCATAAAGATAATTTTTTGACTTTTTTGTAATAAAAGGAAATTTATAAATTTTTTTAATTATTATTTTTTTTAGTTGTGGCAAAAAATAGGACGAAAATTTGATATATTAAAAAACAATACTAAATTTTAGAATCAAGCAAAAAAAAATTTTATAATTTTTTATAATTGTTTATAATACTCCATCGAACTCATATAATTTTTGTAATAAAATTAAAAATGCTCCATAATGAGCGCCATCTGGAGGAGTTTTAACGTAATATATTAGGTCCAAAAAATATGTTTTTCTATTCCTTAGTTGTTTTTTTTATTTCGGAATAATTTTTATAATTATTTTATTTTAATTTAGCAAAATAAATTACATCAACACTTTAAAATTGTAGTAAAAACGGAAAATAAGAAACTTTTTCAATTAAACTTTTTTTAAAGTTGTGGCAAAAAATAAGCACTAACTATTTTTTAATCTATTAAATAACTGCAAAAACTTACATAAACCGTAAAAAAAAAATTTTTAATTTTTTATAATTTTTTTATATCCTTCATCAAATTTAAGGAATTTTTAGGTTTTAAGTAAAAAATATGTGTAAATTTGAGCAATAATATATACATATTCGAAACACTATATTTAAAAGATAATAAAAGTTTTAATTTACCAATATTCTGAGGTATTCAAAAAACGAAACTTCGACGTATTGCATCAAAAAACGAATTTTTGACAATTTTTTTCCTAAAATAGTTTAAAACCAGCTTTTTGGTTCATTAATATTGGCTTTAAATTCTCTAACTTTAGCGCCCTCTAGTAGCCACAAAAATAAGTTTTTCCAAAAACTCTTATTACAGGGTGACTATATCATATCTTTTGTGAAAGCTAACCCTTCTCTACAACTTTGTCATTATTTCAATTCTATACGTTCTGTAATTTAGGATATAGAGACTTATTATCACAATTTTTGCTATGGTGACAGAATGAAATTTTGTGAACATTGTTATACCTTATATTACCATAGGTGATTGGTATATTACGAGTTTGTACTGATGTTTATAATGCGCAGTAAAAATCTTTTGACTTTCATCCTTTTTGACTCAGAATCACTTCCAGATTCGTTTGAACGATGTCCGTCCTTCCGTCTGGATTGCTGTGCGTCCATGAAAACCTTGTGAAAATAGTACAGGTCGCAATTTTAAAGATATTATGATTAAAATTGGTTTTGATAGGTCCATTATTTTACATAGCCCCCATAAAAATATCCTTCCGAAATAGAGCTTTGACGTTAATTAATTCCTTATTATAACAGTATTTTTATAAAATTCGTTAGAGCAAGCTTTTTTAAGTATAAATCTGTGTAATTATATACGCCGTGAATATCACATTTTTCCAACAGGGGACTTCACTTAATTACGAAAAACATCAAGATTTTCTACAGATTTACCTGAAAAAATTACTAGTCCATATACATATAAATATTTATCAGTTTTTGCTCTGTCTTTAAAACAACATTTTTCTGGGTCGTCTTTGTTCAATTGGCCACCGAATTCTTTGGTATTATTTCTAAAATTGTTTGCATATTTTTGGGTATATGGCCACCAGCTCCAATCTATTTACTCTATTTATTTGCTATGTTTTATTCGTATTGTGCTCTGGGAAATATAGTCGAAGTAGCGGTAAGATTTTTCTAACAAAATTCTATTTGAAAAATTTGTAAATAATTTTATATTACAGAATGATGATATCGCTGTTATTATATATGATTCCTGTTGGTATAAATTATCTGTTTAGGAACAAAAAGTGATATTTATAATGTTGAGAAGCTCACAAAAGGCTACGGGCATTTCAGTTTGTGGTATTGCACCCTTATCGTTGAATACAGCTTTAAAAGTGACAAAAACTATCTATACATTGTCAATGGTACTTATGGAGTTTTTAAATTAATTAATTTAAATTATGTGTAATTAAGCACCCTATTAGTAAATAAATAAAATATTAAAGCACTAAAAATAACTTTAAATGAAGCATCATAATTTCTTAATAAAATTTTAAAAATATTAAAAAAAAAAAAATCAAAAATCTTAAAATGTTTTTGAAATTACTTTCAGTGATAAAGGTTTTTGCTCCAACATTACTTAAAAAATGATTTTTAATATTATGAAGGTACTGCTTTTAAAATGATATTCTATAATTTTTCATCGCAAAGATGTTATCCCTAATGTAAATATATGTGTATGAGTGTTGGCAAATAAGTTATTTTTATATGTAAGAGATTTGTTTTTTGTGTTTTTGTTACAATTATGTGTCAATAGGCTGAGGCTTATAAACTTATTTCCTCGGCTGCATGCGTAGGATTTTAATATTCATCATTTATTGTCATTTGTAATAAATAAAATCTTTTTACATATTTTTACATTTGTATGATGGATATGTCTTTTCATTTTAAGAACCTTTTTAAATTGATTTACTTAAAATTAATATAATGACTTTAATGGTGGGTATTTGAGAATTTTGTGAATGTTTGTTTTCTTTTGCTTTCTTCTTTTGCTGTCTAGTCTAGAACTTTTATTTATATGTATGTAGTAGGGTGATCGATTATTTGACATTTTAAAGAAACCGGTTTTAAAGTATTACGAATAACTAAAATGTTCTAAAATTGGTTAAACTTTTTTGTAAAGAAATAATTTCTGTTAAAGAATTAATTAAATTAAAAAAAACTAGTAAGAGGACTATATTCTGCTGGACCAAGTGATAAATTCGAATAGATTTACAACAATATTTGTGTGAATATAAGTACAGTATAAACTCGATAATCTAAAAGCCAATAACACTGGTCGACAAAAAAAATTTTTGTTCGTCCTCCTTCAAAAAAAAAAAAATTAATCAGCCGATTATTAGAGTATATTGCACTATAACTGGAGAATGGTATGCACGATTTATATAAATAATACACCCAAATATGAAAAATAAAATTGGCTTTAAGTCGTTCTACTATCATATATTTCATCAGATATTTCGGAATAAGTGTCCGAAAAAAATTGTTTTCATGCTAAATTGAAGATTTTTTTTTTTTTTTTTTTTAACTAAAAATTATTTTTAAAAGTTTATTATCATCTTTATCTCAAAGCTGGTAAAACTACGAGTATACAAAGCCACGTGTAATCAAAAAACTAGTGGGTAAAATTTTCTTTCTTAAATAAAAGAATAGGTGGATTAGATCAAATTTAACGGGTTAAATAAGAATCAGCTTTCAATTTTTTTCTATCACGTATTGATTTTTTTTTATGGGCCCGCCTTTAGGCAGTCACACTTATATAACTCGAGAACGGTTAGTCCAGTTAAGATAAATTAAACTGCAATAAATAGCGATTAAAATTATCTGTTACCCAAATTTACATAATTTGTTGTTCAGTTAATATTTCAATAAAAACAGGATTTTCGAAAAGTACAAAAGACATATTTCTGATAAAAGAAAGATAATATTTTAAACTCATTTTTATGCTTTTGGCTTAGAAAGTTCGTAGGGTGCCAATAAGGTACCAATTCTTAACATCTTTCACGTTCAAAAGTTAAAAAAGTACCAAAGTATTTCTATTATTATTTTTTAGTGTAAAATAATGTGACTCTAGACCTTGAGAATTTTCATCCATAAATAACAATATCTCTTTAATTTCAGGTTTCTAATCTTAGAATAAGGAAAATAAATATCAGAATTACGAAAAAGTATATTGGAATAAAGAAAAAGTACCACAAAATCCATTTTAAGGTTTTTGATTCACTTATGATCTTACATCTTCAATTTTATGTTTCTAAGGATGAAAATTACAGAACATTCAAGAAGTACTATTAAGATTGAAAAATTATTAAGATTGAAAAATTACCACAAAGTCCCTTCTTATGGATTCTCATTCACTTAGGACCACATATCATTAATTACATGTTTCTAGGTTAAATATTATAGTAAATTCAAAAAGTACCATTAGAAGAACAAAAAAGTACCACAAGGTCCCCTCTTATGGATTCTTATTCACTGAGTACCACATGTCCTTAATTTTATGTTTCCAGGTTCATAATTATAGAAAATTAAAAAAGTACCATAGGAACAACAAAAAAAGTACCACAAAGTCCCTTCATATGGATTCCCATTCATTTAGGACCACATATCCTTATTTTATGTTTCTAATATTACCGAAAATTAAAAAAGTACCTTGGAAGAACAAAAAAGTACCACAAAGTACCCTCGTATTGATTCTCACTCACTTAGCACCACATGTCCTTAATTTCATATTTCCGGGTTTATAATTATAGGAAATTCAAAAAGTTCCATAAGAAGAACAAAAAAGTATCACAAAGTCCCATTCCCATTCGTTTAGGACCACATATTCTTAATTTTATGTTTCTAGGTTAAATATTACAGGAAATTCAAAAAGTACAATTAGAAAAACAAAAAAGTACCACAAAAAAAGTACTTGAATTCCTGTATCTCTAAGTATTACAAATTCCACTCTTGTGAATACTTATCCACATAGGACTGCATTTACTTAATTTTATGTCTCTAGATTTAATATAGTTGAAGAATCATTATTGAGATTGAATAAAATATAATTTCCCGCTCTTACCCCCTTATGGTACTTTTTTCACCCATCAAAGTAACAAAAATTATATTTCAATAAATTTCTAAATTATAGTGGGATCCCATATTAAATATGTTTATGTCAATAAATATAAAAAAATGTTTTATGAAAAAAGTACCACAAATAGGTACGATTTTTACCCCTTAAACGTTCGAACTTCGAAAAAGTACCAAATTTATATATGTCATTTTTCGATGAGTTAAGAATACGATGTAAATTTTATCTGTATGTTGACCGGTTTAAAAGATACATACCCGTTATCTCCCTAAAACGGTCAATTTTCAAAAAAGTATCAGACACCTGTCCAATTATTTTTTAAATGAATAACGATAACTATTCAACTTTTTCTGTTATAAGGTTACCGATTTTACCCGCTTTTACCCCCTAAACATTCGAATTTCCAAAAATCCCGTCTTAGTGGATCTATATGGAGGGAGATCTACCTACGTTCCAAATTTCGTCTCTCTAGCTTCAGCCGTTTGGGCTGTGGGATGATGAATCAGTCAGTCAGTCAGTAACGTTACTCTTTTATATATATATATATATATATAACATGTTTAGTTATTCTTTTATAAACAAAATTTTGATAATGATATTGAAAGAAATACGTAAATTTAGAGGTGTTTTGAAAATGGTCCAGCTCACGTTAATTTTAACATTGAGATGTAATATTTTGGGGATCATATAAAAACATACTAATCTTTATTTCTAGTGTTATTTTTTCAATTTCAATTGAGATAGTTGTAAGTAAGGCTTGATAAACAAATTAGAAAAGAGTTTAATACTTTGAATTGATTATTTTTTGGTCCTATGCATAATGAGTTGCAGTTTAAAGATAGAATCGTAAAATTACAATTAAAAACGACTTGTCTAATCTGGTTAAATAAAATATTAACAAGTTTTTATTAAAATTGCCTTCAAGTTATAGATATTAAATCTATTTCCTGAAATAAATTCGTACAAAATTTCTAAAAAATTGTTTCCAAAAAATCGTAAAAAAAAACCGTTGGTGTCCAAATACAAATTTTTATTGTTAAATACATAAAGATTTGTTGCAAATAAAACAAGACATATTTCATTCAAATCAATGCATATATTTTGATTTTATTCATAAATTAGTGAAAATATTTATTCGCATATAATATAGAAATATTTAGAAAATCACAAAATAAATGTTATTTGTTTTTTCTAAATATGATGGGGGTATATTGATTTTGTCATTCCGTGTGTAACATGTCGAAGGAATCATCTAACACTCCACAAAGTATATACTTTCTGGGTCCTCGTTAGATTCTGAGTCGATCTAGCTATGTCCGGGACAACGTAGAGGGACGAAATTTGACACAAATATTTGTCTCATGTAAGGTTTGTTTGGAATTGAAAATGGGCAAAATCGGTTCATAAACAAAGTTATGGGCAAAATACTAGAAGCACAGGGTGTTTATAGTTTTCTGCTGATATTTCTTCAACAAAAGCATGTACGACAACGAAATTTTGTACGTATTGTTCGGGGATCGATATAAACTCAGAAACCAAAAATGGGCGTGGTCCACCCACTTTGCCGCCCACCTCCCATATAAGGTGAAAATCAACGAAATTGTGTTAAAATAGTTCAAGGACCAATATAAACTCAGAAACAAAAAATGGGCGTGGTCCGCCCACTTTGCAACAAATATTTTTGATTAAACAATAAAAATTTGATTTTTTTACATTTACGATTTTTTATGATTTTTTTTTTTAAATTTCAGAAAATAGGCTTCTTTAAATAATTATTAAAAAATTATCCGAGTATAACTTGAAGGCAATTTTAATTGGAATTTATTTATATTTTATTTAACCAAATCTGACAAGTCGTTTCCAAGAAATGGTAACATATTGTAAAACCTCGTTAATTTTACAGATAGCGATTTATAGCGGAAACGGAAAAAAATCGCCGAAAGAAAAACAGACTTACATGTAAATAGGTCACCCAAATGAAAAGCAATTAAAATGAAATGAAATACCAGAACGAAAAAATCGCCGTATTGGAAAACAAAATCGATTAAAGAGAAAAAAATCACGAAAAGGGGAAAAATTAAAAAGGGAAAAATGTTGCCAAAATTTTAAATTCGACGAAATTAAAAACAATTTAATTCCAAAAAAAAAAAAAAAAAACTATAATATATAAGGAGTGAGATCGAAAAATTCTTAACTCACATTTTGCCCCATAACTTTTCTCGGAATCAATATTTAAAATTTTTTTTGATCTAGTTATCATGGAAAAATACTTCAGTTATTATTTTTAATAACAACCATATTAATTTGTCCTTATTTTCATCAAAATAAGTGACGAAAAAGTTTTACGTTCTACAAGTTATTAAAAAATTTCAAAAAATCCAAATAGGTCTTTCAAATAATTGGCCACAGAATTAAATGTCCTTCGTAAAACCGTTTCTAATGTTATTAAACAGTATCAGCAGAATTTGACTATTGATGCGAAACCTAGTTCGGTAAGAAAAAAGGACCACATGATATTGGGAAGGCCAGAAAATTGAAGGCATATTGAAAGGAACTCCAAACATATCTGGTAGAAAATCAGCTCAGTTTTCTCAGTGCTTCGACTATTTGGTGCAAAAATTTAAAGCTAATGGGAAAGTTGATAACATATAAAGTTCAAAAAATTCCAAACTGGAATTCTTAAAAAAAAAAATTACAAGCCAAAAATAGGACTCGGAATTTAAAACCAAATTTCATACAAAAATACTCAAGCTGTATAATTGACTAAAAAATGTAGGTGCTGGCAGAATCTTCGCATCTTGTGTCTCAAAAATTTTTATTGCTAATGCTCGAAGCAATGTTGGAGATAAGTTTAAGACCCAAAAGCAGCAAAAATTTCTTACAAAATTCATGGTATGACAAGCTTTTTGCAGTTGCGGCAAAACAGGAAAGTCATTTGATACATTCGGATTTATAAATACCAAAATATGAATAAAGGAATATTTGCAAAAAAGACTTCTTCTTTTCTTAAGAAAGCACAACGTGTCCACATATTTTTGGACCCATTTGGTATCATGTCACTACGGTAAGAAAGTTCTGGAGTGGTACCAAATCAATAACATAGTTTTAGTACCAAGAGAGGTCAATTTTCAACATTGTCCATAGCTTAGACCAGTGGAGAGATATTGAGCTCTTGTGAAAACTGAACTGAAGAGCACAAAAAAGGTGTCTCAAAATACCGAAGATTTTAAAAGAAGATGTGCACTCTATTCCAAAAAAGTGAGTGAAGCAACTATCAAATCTCTAACGGAAGGGTTTTCAAAAATGGTCCACAATTTTATAATTAGTGGTTAGAACCATAAAAATTATATATATTTCTGTGATCTGTGCTAAATTATCAAATGATTAAAAAAATAATGAAAACTCTAATATCAACCGTTTATGTATGTTAAGAATTTTTCGATCTCACTCCTTACTAACAAAAAAACACCAAAGTTAAAAAAATCGCTAAACTAATAAATGGCCAAAATTGAAAACTTAAATAATCGGTAATAAAACAAATTAATAACAAACAAAACGCCTAAGTTAATTACATTTTTGTACCCCCATTTCTTGACTATAAAACATTAATTTAATCTACAGCCTATAAAGAAAAATAACCTAAAAACTCCTCTGGGAAACATATTTTCTTTGGTCCTCAATGGGTTAAAAATTATTGGGATGACTAGATATAATTATGGCTATAGTTTTTTAGTGTTGACCTGTGTAATCAAATTTAACTCTTTGGTTAGTCTAGAGCTTTAAAGTTTATGATTCGGATTAGGGCGAATTTTAAAAACATTTTATTTGAACGGTTTTGCATTCAAAATTAATTTTGAGTTTCAGTCAGATATTTCAAATTTATTCTTTTAAGTTCACTTTAAGTCAAATCATTTTCTGATCAAATTAAGAATTTTTGTCACAACCCAAAAATTTCGCTAAACAATAAAAAGTCATAAAATAAAATCTGAAACAACTTTAGAGAAATTTTTATATAATTGAAAACTACTGAGTTAAATTAAAATACAATTAACTTAGAAAGAGAGAACTTAAAAAAACATTCTCTTTTATTTTTTATTTATGTTTTGCTTCAAGTGATAAACTTTTACTTTTGTTTCCATCGCTTTTATAAAGTATTTAGCCTTCACTATGTTATTTTTTCGACAATGGCTATAGAAATACTGAATTTATATTATGTTCTTTTATTATTTTATTTTGCTGCAGAATCAGCAAACACATCTTATTAAAAATCAGTTTGTTTCTTTTTTATTTTTGTTTTATTTTTATAAAGAAAATAACAAAATTGTATTTTGTTTTATTTTGTATACAATTTTGTTTTTATCCTTAAAAGTTTTGTTATTTGTTTGTTAGTATTTGTTTTCTTTGGGCATTCTGTTTGCATTTTATATTTTTATTTATACAAATACATACATATATCGCATACGTATACATAAGATAACGAGAAAAGTATAGTCGGTCAAGTCCGACCATATGATACCCTACACCATTTTGATCCACATAATTTTGTTTTTACTTACATAAGGAGTGAGATCGAAAAAGTCTTAACATATATAATATTCAATAACTTGGAAACGGTTGATCTTAGAGTTTTCATTATTTTTTTAATCATTTGATAATTTAGTACAGATCACAGAAATATATAACTTTTATAGTTCTAACCACTACTTATAAAATTGTGGACCATTTTTGAAAACATATAAACCTAATTTATGTTAAATATTAACATAATACTAACATTTCTGTCGGATTAATGCACGTTAAAGTGATTTTCGGGAGAGGAGTTTATATGGGAGCTATGGTCAATTATAGACAGATCTTCATTAAATTTGGCAAACGGATTTGTGCTTATATAAAACATATTTGCTAAATTATATTAAAATATTCATAGTTTTAAGGCATCTGTAAGTGTTAAGACTCTATTCCGGAGGGACATTTGTAATGGGGCGAGGTGAAATAATAGACCGATCATGACCAATTTCAATAGCGTTTGTCTTTATATAAACATATGTGCCAAATTTCATTAAATTATCTCCAAAACTGCGACCTGTACTTTGTGCACAAGGTTTACATGGACAGACAACCAGCTAGACAGATGGACGGACATCATTAAATCAATTCAGAAAGTGATTCTGAGTCGATTGGTAAATTTTAAGGTGGGTGTAGGGATATTTTTTCTGTGTGTTACAAACATTAGCACAAACGCATAATACCCCAACCACCTTTGGTGGTGTAGGGTATGAACATTATACATGACTTGATTATAATACTTATTGTTTTTGTTGTATTATTTTCCAAGGAAGATATAAAAAGTTACTTAGAAAGTCATACTATGTACAAATGTACGCCTGAAGATGTGTTAGTAAAATTATTACAGTGGCAGATAAAATATTTAGTAACTTTTGTCTGTTTTAAACATTTTTATAATTTTTATTTCATAATTTTTTTTTAAGTCTTTAATTTTTTCTATAATTCTTTATACTCTTAAGTAAAATAAATGGTATTTACAAGTTTTTCGTTCTATAGAAATTATTAAAATACTCCTTCATGTAAAATAAAAATATTTATAATATTTATGGTTAAAAATTATGTTTGAGAAATCTTTGCCTAAATGTCGGTCTTTCTGTATGTTGAAATAGATTTTTTCAAGCTCACAGTTCACTTATTACATTGAATTAAGTATATATAAGTAGCATATAGTCTCGAGAATCTTGGTATTGCAATTCAGAAAAATACGTTTAGAAATGATGGAAATAAAAGCGATTTTCCGGAGCAGCCTCAAAAAAAAAAAAAAAAAAAAAAAAAAATATTTATATACACTGTATGTTTTTAAACTGTTATTTTTCTTTCTCTTTCTAACACTATTCTTTTGCATTTTGGTGACATGCTAACGTTCTGACAAATCAAATTAAAATACCATCTCAAAATAGAAACAAAATAAACATTTAACGATAAGTGATTTTTTGTTTTCATTCTCCATACTAAAGAATACGGTATTTTCATACAAACACAAGAACAGCTTCACCAGTAAATGAGATTAAAGGTATTTCAATGTGTATGTATTTTCTGGTTTAACGAACAGTAAAAGGAAGTAATGTTTTTAAACCGGAAGTTAATAGGTTTTTTGTTTTGCTAACACAAAGACCCCCCACAAAAAAAGGAAGTGGTTTTAGAAAAGTGTCTGGCAGGTGTAAATAGTAAGTGTTAGGAATTTTTGTTTGAAACAAATAATTACATAGTTTCATTTTTCTTAAATTTACTAATATTGTTATTATATTTACAATAACATCTTGACTGGAAGGGATTCATGTCTCATGACGTCAAGATTTAATAAAATTATAAAATGTTTATTTTTATGCTTTAATTAAGAAAAGATAATGAAGTTTTTATCATTATTTTATATCTTAGAAAATAAAGAAATTAAAAAGAAAATAATTAAATTTTCTAAAAGAAAATAAAAATAAAATAAATTTAAAACAAAATTAAAGAAACTTTTTCTTTGATAGAAAAACATTTTTTTTCCATATAAAATTAAAATAAAAGTGAAATTGGGTGAAAATTAAAATAAAAGGATTTAATTAAGAAAACGGTTTAACCCTTTCGCCCCTATCGGGATCATATGTCCGAGTAATATTCGTTACATTATAACTTTTGTTTTACCGTTTATATTTTAATATCTTATATGCCCCAATAAATTTTGAAGAGTTATCTGTGGTGTAATTAAAAAAAAAAATTGTGTTAAAATATAGCAATATATTATTTGTGTGCAGTTTTTTTTTTATGTATGAGCATAAGTTTTTCGCTGATAGTCATCAAATTTCTTAAATTAGGCCGGAGGTTTTTTGTTTTATTCACAAATCTATTTGATAACAAAAAGTAAGTAATTAAACATTATTTTTAATAATTTACAGCAATAATATGTGCAAATGTTAAAGTGTTAGAAAACCTTTTTTGTTTACTGGAACATATTATCCCAATAAGATTTTAAAGTGGGATATATAGTCCCAATATAGCAATTCACACAAGATTAATTTTTGCTTGCCTAGATGTCAAGGAAGATACTGACCAAATGCTCGAGATTTTGTTGGAGCCAATGAAAGCGAAAATGATGGTACTGATTTCAGTGACTCCGGATCTGATTATACTCCATTAGATGATGAAGAAGAAGATAATTTAACTGACTCAAGCGATGATTCCAGGGACTATGTTCCTACTGATGATGTTGTTGCACTTGATACTGTTGTTACATATTGCTCCTGATGCTGCTGCTTCACCCGATACTACTGCTGTTGTTCCAGGTAATATAATACAATTGGCTGAAGCACATATTGCGGAGGGAACGAAACACACAAAGGACTAAAAACCCGTCGGACAGGTCACAGGCCTTCTTAGCGCTTAATGAAAGTGCTTCTGAATATCGGCGATCATTTGCTCATTGCGTAAGACGCACATCTATCAAAAAAGAGAGACGAACCAAATTCGTATGCTCAGGATGCAATATTGCTCTATATCTCTCTTGCTTTGTATCATTCCACCAATAAATTTATATTGTGAATTCCTGATTTTTCTTTATTTTTAATAAAATTATATATAAATAAAAAAAGTCTAAGTTAATCAAAGCCATTTTTTTGTTATGATTAGTTTTATTAGGACATATTGTCCCAACATAAAAGTTTATTGGGTTTATATATCCCAGGATTTTGGTGTTATAAAAAATATCCCAATGAAGCTAATTAAAGCAGAATCATCTCTAGAATTATCATCAGATCACACATCCACTGTTGTTATGCTATTGAGCCCCCAAGAAATTGTATCCCCTACTGGTAACTTAGCGATATCAGGAAAAAGGATAAATTGCTAGGTTCACCAGAAGAAATCGATATCTTTCTCAATAATTTTGATAGAAATCAAAAACTTGCTGTTGAACATGCTACCCAACCCCCTCCCCCGACAAAACAGATATAATAGAATTTATTCTGCAGATGTCGAACGGCTCTTGACTAAAAAAAGAAGAGTTCGAAGAGAGTGGCAACTCCACAGATCCCCTCAACTGAAATCGAAGCTAAAAGAATGCCAAAAAAGGCTTACTAAACTTTTGGAGTATCGAAAAAATTCATCTTTGTGTAAATATCTGGAAAAGTTGGATGCAACGCCTCAATCAGATTACTCACTATGGCGAGCCACAAAAAAATCAAGAGACCTGTAATAAGTAGACTACCTTTACGTAATACATATGGAGGATGGGCAAGAAACGATATAGAAAAAGGGAATCTGTTTGTTTGTCATTTAAAGAATGTATTCACCCCGAACGAATCAAATGACATAATTGAGTTGCCACCTGTTGTGCCCCATTTCAGAGCAGTTTAACCCCTTTACTTTGAGCTTCGAGAGATCGACAAGGCTATTGTTGATTAGACTCCAAAAAGGCACCTGGTATTGATAAAATCAGTAACCAGATGCTTTTAGAGCTACCCCGGATAGCATTAAAAATAATACTTTATATTTTTAACGCTATATTACGCTTTGAATATTATCCACTAGAATGTGTAAAAGATCACACAAAAGTAGAATCGTATAGACCCATAAGTCTATTATCTAATATGTTTAAGCTATTTGAGAAGCTTCTAATGAACTAATAAGCCAATGTATACCCAATCATCAATTCGGATTTAGAAGAAAACACAGTACTATCCAACAAACACACAGACATGTAAATGTTATAAACAAAACGTTTGAAGAAAAGAAATATTGTTCCGCTCTCTTCACTGACGTATCCCGACGGCTTGTTATATAAAATATAACAAAATTTACCCATAAATATACATAAATTATTAAAAAGCTATATAACTGGTCGTAAATTTATTCTTTTTCATGAAAATTCGTTTTTTTTTTTGTAAAAATGTTTAAGAAAACTTATAAATGGCTATAGTTTCTTAAATAAGGCTCTAAATGAGAAAAGGACGTAAATCTGTGACTTGTTATATTCTTCATCAAAATTCGTTTTCTTTTTTATTAAAAACCGTAAGAAAACTAAAATTATCTGTAGTTTTTTAAATATTGCTTCAATTTAGAAAAAGACGTTGACCTGTGATTCCTGCAATGTTTTGTTTTGTCAGAAGTTTTTCAAAAGATTTTCTTTTTGTAAATAAATTGACATTTTGAAGACTAGACAATGAAATTGTTATATAATAAAATACATAAAACGTACAATAATAGGAAAAAGTCCTGCATTTGATGGACAGCAGCTGACAGTTGTGCTAAAGAAACTAAACCGCTAATATTAGGGGTATTCATTTTTTTTCTTTTTCATAAAGATTTTAATATTTTTTATTCCTTTTAAATTTTATATCTAAAAATTTCGTTACCAAAAAAAAATATTCATATGTATTATTTATAGCTAAACCCTCATCATTTAAATAATATAAAAGAACAAAAAACTCTTTTCTTTATTTCTATATTGTGTGTGTTTGTATTTTAGTATTATTTTACCATTTTGTACTTTATACAAAGTATAAGACCCTCTTTATTGGTATTTTTTCATCTTAACATTTTACATTTTAAGCAACGAACACATTGTATGTTCTTAAAAAGGAAAAAAATCAATATAGAAACAAATTTACTTTAAAAGGGCGTTATAAAAAGAAAAATGCCACAATAATTCTCCCCCTTTTTGAGAATATTTAAATAATCGAAAATAAAACATATAAATTTTTATAAAATACCAGTTTAAAGGATTTTAAATTCAAATATTTGTTAATTTTAAAACAAAGTAAAATAAATAAGTAAATAAATACAATTTTGTGTACAAATGTTTTTTATGATGAAAAAGCAAAAAAGAAAAAAAAAAAAAAAAAATAAAAAGGAATGAAGTCATATAAAGCCAACTTTTTGTTTTGTTATGTTGCCAACACAAATTGAATTCGTTTATTTAAATGATTTATTGATAAAATTTCTGGGTATTTAAATTGTAAAAACAAAGTTTGTTTAAGTATTTTTTATGGATTTTTTTTGTTTTTAGCCATTTAAAAAAAAAGGATTATTCATTAGTAACCAAACATGATAAATGAAATTTATACAACTAAGTCCTAAGTTAAATATTTGCAAAATTATTTAACTTAAATTTTCCTTTTTTTTTTTTTTTTTTTGCTGTTGTAAAAAAATTTGAATACTTGCGAATATAACGGGTAAAAGAATATTATGCTTGAATTTATAAGAGCATATTAAAAACGAAATCGTAAAAATATTTTTTTTACTACCAAACCAGACAAGTCTTAGTTGTTTATTATACTTTTGAAATGTTTTTTATTATTATTTTTTATGATCAAAATGCAATATTATGGAAACATAGCAGTTTATGAAATATTCATGCTTAGTTGACCATGAGTAGCAAAGAAAAAAAAAAAAAAAAAAAAAAAAAGGAGGAGAAGAGAAGAGACAAGAAATTAAATATTTAAAAATAATCAAATAATTTTTAAAACGCACAAAAACGTTATTTTCAAATAAGTTTGAAGAAGTAGAAACGCAAATGTTTTTTGAATGAAACAATTTATTTGATAAATAATAATTCGAATAATTTTAATAATAATTTGAAAAAAAAAATATCTTTGTCATAGAAGTAATATTTTTTAAATTATTCAAATAATTTTATTCGATTATTCGAATAATATTATTCGATTATTCGAATAATTTTGTTCGATTATTCGAATAATTTTATTCGATTATTCGAATATTATTATTCGATTATTCGAATATTATTCGTATAATTTTATTCGATTATTTGAATAATTGTATTCGAACAATTTTATTCTGTTATTCGCATACTTTTAATCGACTTGTTACGAATATTGTTACTCAATTTATCTCATAATTCTACTGCTCGAATAATTTGAGTCGATTACATATCTCAATAATTTTATTGGAATCTTAAAATAATTTTATTATATTTTTTTTTTTTTTTAATAATTAAATTTTGTTTAAATTTTTTTCGAATATTCGAGTATTATAATAATAAAAAAAATGTTTCGAATATTCGGATAATTATATTCTATTATTTGAATAATTTGCTTCGACTATTTTTATTAATTTATGTATATCCGTAATTAGACTATTTATTTGATTTGATTATTTCAATAATTTTATTCGAATAACTTTATTAGATTTTTCGAAAACTATCACTTGATTTGTAGAATAATTTTATTTAATTTTTCAAATAATTTTAATATCATTTTAATATTATTAAATTACTCGAAGATTTTATTCGATAAAGTTTATCTGATCATTCGGAAATTGTATTTGGTTAATTCCATACGAATATTAATTTTTCTAATATTCGAAAAATTCAATCAATTCGATTTTTTATTCAAATACTTTTATTCGAACCAATTGATTTTATTATTTTAACTTTTTTAGATTTTTCGAATACCAGCACTCAATTTGTCGAATAATTTTATTTGACTTTTTAAAAAAAATTTAATATTATTAAAGTTTTTGAATATTTTATTCGCTTAATTTAATCCACTTATTTGAAAACTGTATTTGGTAATTTTCATACGAATGTTTATTTCGTCTATTATTCGAAAAACTAAATCGATTCGTTTTTTTTTTTTTTTTTCTTTTTGGTACAAATACTTTTACTTGATTATTCGAATAAAATTTTTCGAGTAAATTGGTTTGGTAACACGTTCATTTAAATAACTTACGACCGTTTTGCTGAGTAGATTATAAAACATTTATTCGGTAACCCAATTATTCGAATAGTTTATTAATTAAAATAATACGTTCACTCTTACAATAATTTTAAAAATACTAGTGAATTTATTCTGTCATTGAAATCAATTTATTTGATAATTTAAAAAATTTTATTGCAATATTCGAATAACTTTATTCGATTATTCGAATAATTTTATTCGTTAATCCGCAAAATTTTATTAAATTAGAAAAAATGATTTTTTTTTTTATTTGAATAATTTGATTCCATTATTCGAATAATTTCATCGAAATATTTAAAAACTTTTTTTTCGATTATTCGAATATTTTTATTCATTTATTCGAATATTTTAATTCAATAGAAAAAAATATATTCGGCAATTATATTAATTTTATTCTACAAGCCAAATAAATTCATTGGTATATTTTTTTCGGTTTTCAAAATGAATTTATTCGAATAATTTTAATAAATTATCCGTTTTATTGTTTTTTTAATAATTTTTTTTTCGATTTTACGAATAATCGAACAGAATTATTTAATTGGATTATTTTTTTTTATCATTTTGTAAATATATTCGATTATATACTTCTTTCGATTATTCGAATACATTTTTATAATTTTTGTAATAATTTTATTCGAGTAATTTCATTCTATTATTCAAATAATTCGATAAAATTTTCGATCTTATAATCATTTTGTTCAATTATTCGAATTACTTTAAAAAAAAACGATAGAACATTGACTGAAAACACCGATTTTAAAACCGGTTGGAAAACCGAGTCGATCACCCTATTATATTATAAATATATTCGATTATATATTTTTATTTGATTATCCGAATAAATGTTTTAAAGTTTTTATAATAAATTCATTCATTAATTTTATAGAATTATTTAAATATTTTTATTCCTTTACGAATATTTTTATTCGATTATTCGAATAATTTTATTCGATTAATTTTATTCGATTATTCGAATAATTTTGTTCGATTATTGGAATAATTTTATTAGATTTTCGTTTAAAATATTTTTTTATTTGCCCAAATAATTTTTTTCACTTATACATTTTATTAATTTATCAAAAATCCCCTTAAGCATCCTCTTCATTATAATTTAAATCGTTTTTTATTTATGTTTATTTCCATTTAATTTTTTTAATTACTGCGCTAAACTACTCAAACATTCACAATTGCTCTCACCACATATCGAATACTTGACTGACATAACACGTCATCGGTTGCTCAAATCAAACAATTCAATTAAGATCTATGGCAGCTTTTTTTCTATTATTATTATTATTTTTTTTTTTTTTTTGCTTTTGTTTGTTATCAACCAACATTCTATTCTCTCTTGAGCATCAATTGAAGAAATAATTCATTAAATTCACACGTCAAATCAAGTCACCTTCTTTCCCATTGTAATGGGGTGACAATGACACTTGCAACACTCCCAACGAAATGAACATTTATTTATTTTTTTCTTATCATTTGTTATTGTTTTTTAGCGAGACATTTTATATAATTTATATGAAACAAAATGAGTTCTGCATTTATTAGATGATTTGTTATAAAATATTGATATTGTTCTCCCTCAATGGTCTCCTCTTATCCAATGACTTGTCAGTTGGACAATATACACATGACATGAAATTTAATTTGTTAGATCTATTTTTTTTTTTTTGTTATTGTTTTGTTTTTACTCATCATTTTTTTTTTCTCTTTATTATTATTATTATTATTATTTCTTTTTGTTTTTTGATTTTTTAAATATGGACACTTGTTTGTATATATTTTAATTTTTTTTATTATTTTTTGTTATTGCCAATGTTGTTGCTGTTACATATTTTTAATGGAATTAATTTCTATTTTTCTGCCACTGGTGGCTAGAATGTTTACAAAAAAATAAAATTCTTCATGAAATGCACATGACTAAAATAAGGCTAGAAAATATGAAAAAAAGAAAGACTCATTCATTGTCTTTTGGATGATTTTTTTTTTTATTATTTTTTGTAACATATATAATTCTATATATTGTACATAGATACATATGTACATTTGTATAAACATATATTCAGATCTTCATACTCATTTGTATGTATCAATGAAAATATATACAAATATATTTTGTTTTCTTATTTTTTTGTGTTTATTCTTTAATTTTTCATTTGACGAGTATTTTAGCATCTTAGAAAAGAACGAAGCAGCAACAATTAGTTGTTTCAGTCATTTAAAATCGCTCAGTTCGGTAAAATTTTGTTCTTGAATTTTGAACAGTTTATGAAAATTAGCTAAAATTATAAATTCCATTCTAATGCGACAAATTAACTAAATGGATATGAATAAAAATGAAATCATAATTTTGTGTTGAAAAAAAAAAAAAAAAAATATTAAAATTAAATAAATAAACTGAAAAATTTTCGTTTAAACCATAAAGCTAAACAAAATTAATCGTAAAATTTTAAACGTAAAAATTTAATTTAAAAAGAAACTAATAAATTATCATAACAAGTTAGTGATTTAAAATGAAATGGTCTTTAAATAATACACGCAAAATAGAAAAAATATAAATAAAAAATTTAAAAATAAATTATTATCTATAAATTTGTTTAAATAATAAATCAATGTTTTATAATAAATGTTATTAAATTTAAAATTATAACAAACAAGTGTTAAGAAATTTAACAAGTGTTTATATTCGATTTTCTTGCCTTAAATTAAAGTTTATCGAAAAGTGTTTAATTTATTTTTAATATGTCCGAACTTCCTAAAAGAAATTCTTCTTTGTCTCTGTCACCTTCTTCGTCATCCAGTCGTTTGGGTCGTTTCGTTAATTTTAATGATGATCTTAATGATTCGCCTCAACAGCTGCCAGTTAGACGCACTTCAAGATTTCAATTGCAGCGTCCACGCTCCATGTCTGCCTGGAGTAATATCAGTTACACTAGTACGAAATGGGATGAAAGGTAAATTGCACCATTTGAATGTAAAATAAAAATCTATACCTTCTTTAAAATTTTGAATATTTTATTTCTGTTTGGAAGCAAAATAATAATTTAGATTTTTTTACAATAAACTATAACACTGGTCGGCAAAAAAATTCTTCCTCAAAGACAAATAGTTGGACTTGATGGATTTTAATGTGCTAAACACGAATCTGTTTTCAGTTTTTTTTCCATCAGGTTTGGATTATTTTTAATGGTCGTGTCTAATATTTCGCATATAATAACACCATTACTCTAGTATATTTCGCCACAACTCTAGACATCGTTCTTGATTGACATAAATGACATACCAAAAATTGCGGACTAAAAATATTTTTAAGCCTCCCTAACTTAATTGTTTATGTTTCGGAGTTATTTCGAAATTAGTGTCCGAAAAAAAAAATTTTATGCAAAATTTAAGAATTCTTTCTGGTAATGCTGCGAAAAAAATATGGCATATATCATAAAAATGTATGTACAAATCTTGAAAATACCCATGTATACCTACAATTAAGTAGAACCAAAAAAGTTGTTTCTTTTTTCTTTAAACAAAAATAGGTCGAATAGATGGAATTTGAAGAGCCAAAAAATAATCTGCTTTCATTTTTTTTTTTTAAATGTACTGAGTTTTTTTATGGGCATGACTAATATCATCACCATTCAGCATTCACACTATAAAACCCGAGAATGTCCAATCCAATTTAGACTATAACTCAGGATTTTGTTTGCACGTTTTTGACAAATGGAACACCAAAAGATGCAGATGAAAATTGTCTTCAATGTGTGTTCACATTATTTTTTATTCGCTCAATAATCGGTTTATTTAGGGCGAAATATTAGACACGCCCATATAAAAATCTCTACCTGATCGGAAAAAACTAAAAGCAATTAAAATATGGTATAAAATCCTGATCGAATATGTTTCATTGAAAAATATACTTAATTTTTCAAGTGACAAAAACTTGTTTTAGCATAAAATATATGTTTAGACTTTTTGTTAAAAAAATAATAGCATCAGAATGGGGTTTTGGTTGCTAATCCTGCGCTCTAGCCAACTGATCTATGTGATTGTAACTTACTCTGCAATTATACTATTGAGTACATAAGGAGTGAGATCGAAAACTTCTTAACATACATAATATTCAATAACTTGGACACGGTTGATCTTAGAGTTTTCATTATTTTTTTAATCATTTGATAATTTAGCACAGATCACAGAAATATATAATTTTTATGGTTCTAATTATAAAATTGTGGACCATTTTTGAAAACCCTATCTGTGGAGATTTGATAGTTGCTTCAGTCACTTTTTTGGAACAGTGTGCACATCTTCTGTTAAAATCTTCAGTATTTTGGGACACCTTTTTTGTGCTCTTGAATTCACTTTTCACAAGAGTTCAATATCTCTCCACTGGTCTAAGCTATGGACAATTTTGAAAATTGACCTCTCTTGGTACTAAAACTATTTTATTGATTTGGTACCACTCCAGAGCTTTCTTACCGTAATGACATTATACCAAATGGGTCCAAAAATATGTGGACACGTTGTGCTTTCTTAAGAAAAGAAGAAGTCTTTTTTGCAAATATTCCTTTATGCATATTTTGGTATTTATAGATCCGAATGTATCAAATGACTTTCCTGTTTTGCCGCAACTGCAAAAAGCTTGTCATACCATGAATTTTGTAAGCAATTTTTGCTGCTTTTGGGTCTTAAACTTATCTCCAACATTGCTTCAAGCATTAGCAATAAAAATTTTTGAGACACAAGCTGCGAAGATTCTGCCAGCACCTACGTTTCTTCGTCAATTATACAGCTTGAGTATTTTTGTATGAAATTTGGTTTTAAATTCCGAGTCTTATTTTTGGCTTGTAATTTTTTTGCAGAATTCCAGTTTGGAATTTTTTGAACTTTATATGTTATCAACTTTCCCATCAGCTTTAAATTTTCGCACCAAATAGTCGAAGCACTGAGAAAACTGAGCTGATTATCTACCAGATGTGTTTGGAGTTCCTTCTAATATGCCTTCAATTTTCTGGCCTTTCCAATATCATGTGGTCCTTTTTTCTTACCGAACTAGGTTTCACATCAATAGTCAAATTCTCCTGATACTGTTTAATAACATTAGAAATGGTTTTACGGACGACATTTAATTCTGTGGCCAATTATTTGTAAGACCTATTTGGATTTTTTGAAATTTTTTAATAACTTGTAGAACGTAAATCTTTTTCGTCACTTATTTTGATGAAAATAAGGACAAATTAACATGGTTGTTATTAAAAATAATAACTGAAGTATTTTTCCATGAAAACTAGATCAAAAAAAAATTTTGAATATTGATTCCGAAAAAAGTTATGAGGCAAAATGTGTGTTAAAATTTTTTCGATGTCACTCCTTATTTATGTAATGTAGAGAAGGCAAATAATGATGACGCTTCATTTCCAAGAAAGCACTTTAATAAGTAGTTTCCATTACCGAAAACCAAAAAGCTTTTGCTGGGAAATTATATTCAAGAAAATAAGGACTGTGCACGAAAAAATCTGTGCATGCACTTGCGCTTATAACTTTTGATGTAGTAAAAAATAAATAACTCTGTTATTTGATTTACATTTGTCATTATGCTCACTAGTCATGTTATAAGTTTCTTGGTTATAGCGAAACTAGTTTTTCTTAAAATGACAATTGAACAAAAAACACCAAAACACATAATTAAAAATTTTCATGAAATCTTACATCGGTCATATAAAACGATTGCTAGGATATCGGGTGTGTCTCGGATCATAATATTATACAATGAAGTCATGGTCACTGAATGGAAACCTGGTAGTGGAAGGAAAATAGTATCTTCAGGCTGTAGGACCCAGACAAAATAGAAAAGATTTTCAGAGCAAATTCCCTCATCTCTAGAAGAAAAGTGTCACAAAAAGTTAAATGCTATGGAACTTTATCAGAAAAGTTGAAAGGAAATCTAGCCTGAAGACATAGAAAGTACAAAACAATCCCAATAGAAACGTAAAAAAAAGAATTTGGAGGTAAGAAATAAAGTGAAAGTTCTTCAGATAATTTTTTTTTCGTAATTACGATTAGTGTATAATAGACGATGAAAGCTTTGTACAGGCTAACTTTTTTCAACTTCCTGTCCAGGAATTATATATTGCAGATGCTAGAGGGAATATGGCAGAAAAATATCGTGTATTAAAGAAATCAAAATTCTCAAGAATGTTTTTGTTTTGGGAAGCCATATGCATATGCGGAAAAAAAACACTTCATTCATAAAAAATGGTTCCTTTGATATAGAAATATACGAGAATCAGTGCCTTTAGAAAAAACTTCGCCCTTTCCTAAGAAATTACAGTGAATTCACTATTTTCTGGCCTGTTCTCTCATCTTCTAACTACAGCAACAAGACAATGGAGTGATAAAAAATAAATTGTTAGTGTTTGTGCCGAAAAATGCTAATCCATAAAATTGTTCGGAACTCCGAGCAATTGAAAGATATTGGGCTCCAGTAAAAAACAATTTAAAGAACATTAAAAGTTCAGCTTAAAATGAAACGGAGTTTTAAAAATAAGTAGACTTATTCGAGCAAAAAAGTGACCGAAACACAATAAAATCGTTAAAAAAATCGTTTTGAAAAATATTAGATATTTTCTTAAAAACCAACAGAAAATAATTTATTCTTTTATGTGTAGAACTTGAACATATCAGTCATTAATAAAAATATAATTTTAAAAAAATTCGCCCAGATTTGTATGCACGGATTTTTTCGTGCGCAGTCCTTAAAACTTTTCTCATTAAAATCCTTATAGATTTCTTTTTAACTTGAAATAATTTTTAATGTCTGACATTGTATTTTAAAGGTTTCATGTATCTAAAATCCAGAGCTCAAAAAGTTGATTTTATTTTTTCTACATTTATTTATTTTTTATTGTAAGTGTGTTTTTTTAATTTCCTTTCACACATACTTATGTGATTTATTTAAGCGCTTTCACACTCCTACGCTGGCATTTTTTGCAAAATATACGATAACGTAACAAAAATAAAATGGCAAAAGTAACATTCACTTAAGTTTGTGACCTCTAGTTGTAAAAATAATTTTATAAAAAATGTTGAGAAAAAAAATTCGAGCTAAAATGCTTGATAAAAGATACACAAATTCAACTCTTGACCTCTGTTATTTTTAGTGGGAAAATATTCATTTTTTTTTTGCGGGAAAATAATATAAAGCTTTATTTAAGAAAATATGTACATATGTGAGAGTATTAAGTCGTTGGATTAGTTTCACATTAAATTTTGTTTACGCTGCCATTCAGTTGGGTTAAGTGGCTATAAAGGTTTAAAAAGATTATATACAGCAAGGAATAGACTCTAGTTACTGAAAGCTTATTAAGCAATATTTTTTAATATTTGGTTAGTTCATGTAAACCTTAAAACATATAATAAAAAGATTGTAGTTAATACTTGTAAGTTACTTGAATTTTGTTCTGTATTCGTAAGTAAATTTTGTTTTAATATTTTAATCATTTATCATAAAATTTAATGAATTCAAAAATAAAATTCATTCATGCAAATCATAATTTCTCTTAATTTTAAATTTCCATATGCATATAAACTTTATTTATAGGTTCTTAAGTGCATACTTTAAAGGATTTCGGGAACATTTTGAGATTAAGACACTCAGATATTCATCTGTATTAAGGTGGCAAGGATATCTAAATAAAAGTTTATTTACGTTGTTCTTTCTGTATAGTCAATATACTCATACTTATGCACATATTCTGCTCAATTCATATATAAATATTTGAGCACGCACACAAGCAAAACATACACATCCATTTTTATAAACCAAACGCCAAAGAAAAAAAAAAAACTGGCAAATAAAATAAACCAACAGTTCTAGCAAATGTCTTTAAAATATAAATTTTTTTTAAAATTCTATGGGTTCCTAAACTGCTTTTTTTAGACATATTTACATATTTATTTTAGGCAGAAATCATTAAACCTCTCATAGATTTCAAACTCCATACTGGGTTACAGTACATTAGCAAATACAAAAATTAAAAGTCACTAAGATCCAGCCGGAGTAAACAACCGCCTTTGTAGAGTTGCATCAAAACTGCAGGGTTTTATAACAAATAAATGTGCTGAAGATTTTTCTACTGTACACCAACAGCATATAAATAAAATTTGATTTCAATTCTTGTCGTAGTGAATTAATTCAGATCACAGGATATAACTTTTTGTTTAATTTAAAAACAACAAAATATACCTGCATACGAGTATAAGGGTGCTACAAGAAACTCACTTAAAAATTAAAGACAACTTTTGTGAAAATTACAATTTCATTGAATCCAAAGTCAACCATATTTACAATAATAACTCCCGATTTTTATGGTATATAATAATCTAATGAGTGAGATCGAAAAAATCTTAATACACGTTTTTTCTCTATACCTTTTTTGGAAGCAATATTTAATTTTTTGTATAACCACCATCAAAACATGTAATACCGTATGTAATATGTCAAAAAAAAAAAATCATTTAAGACCCCATAAAGTATATATTTTCTGGGTATTGGTTAGATTCTGAGTCTATCTAGCTATGTCCGTCCGTCTGTCCGCTTGTCTGTCTGTTGAAAGCAGGATAGGGCTCGAACGGGACGAAATTTGGTTCAAATATTTACTCTAAATAAGGTTTGTTTGGTGTTGAAAATGGGCAAAATCGGTCAATAAACAAAAAAGTTTTGGGTCAAATACTAGCTTCATTTCTTACTTTTCTGCTGATATCTCCTTACGACAACGAAGTTTTGTACAGATAGTTCGAAGGTCGATATAAACTCAAAAACCAAAAATGGGCGTGGTGCGTCTACTTTAACTACCACCCACCCCCCATATAAGGTGAAACGTAAACGAAATTTTGTACAAATAGTTCAAGGATAAATTTAAACTCGGAAACAAAAAATGGGCGTGGTCCTCCCACCTTACCGCCAACCTCCTTTGTAACGTTAATTTTGGAAAAGTTTATGGTGGGTATATAGATTCGACCAAGCCAAATATAACATTCTAGTTCGTTTTTTATACCCACCATCAAAAAGATGGGGGCACGGAAATTAAAATCAAATTTAATACAAAATTACTCTTGTTGTATAAAGGACGACGAAACGTAAGTACTGTCAGATTTTTCGCAGCTTTCGGGTCAAAACTTTTATGTTGCTAATGCACGAAGAAATGTTGAAGATAAGTTTAGGATGCAAAAGCAGAGAAAACTTTCTAAAAATTCCTGGTCAAGGTTAATAAAGTTGCGGCAAAAGAAGCAAGTTATTTGTTACAGTGGGCTATATAGATATCGAAATTTACATCAAAGAACGTTTGCAAAAAGGCTTTTTCCTTTCAAAAGATAGCACATTGTGTCCACATATTTTTGGCCCGATTTGGCATCATGTCACTACGATAAGAAAGCTCTGGAGTAGTTCCAAAACAATAACATACTTTTTGTACCAAGAGAGCCCAATCCTATACTGAGCTAAGACCAGTAAAGAGATATTGGGCTGTTGTGAAAAGAGAATTGAAAAGCACAAAAAAAGTGTCCGACAATATCGAAAATTTTAAAAGGGCAAACGTTTCCAAAAAAAGTGACTGAAACAACTATCAAATCTCTAATGGAAGGGTTACCAAATTAGGTCCAAGTGTTCATAAATAGTTGTTAGAACTATAAAAGTCATATTTTTCAGTCAGATCGAATTCAAATGTTTTTTCTTTATATATGTAATAATATTCTATGAAATGGTACTTAATTTGCAGAAGTTACAATTTACACGATTTTTCTAAAAGCTTAGGTCCTCTTTTGCAACTCTTTCATGCATTTCAAATCGATTCGATCTGTAGATTATGAGATATAGATTTATTACTAAAATGTTTGCCCTGTGTTTAAACCAATTTTCTCGAATATGACTTGTGTGATTTATCGTGTAATAAAGAATAACGCTGATTTTGTGGCAATTTAGAATTAATTTCCCACATACTTATATGTATCAAACTAGAGCTCATACAGGATAAAACTGTGTACTCAGTTTTTTGCCAGAAGGTCAAGTTTTATCTCCAAAAAATGTTATGATATTTACCAAAATTATATCAAACCAATATTGATGTCAAATAAAAGCTATGAATGCTTACTATAAACTAAAATTTATATTTAAATGTTACAGAACAATATGCTAAAAAACCCTTTATATAAAGTTTACAGGATTAAATTAAAAAAAATTAAATTGAAAAAAGATTCGGCTGTGCCGATTTCTTAAGTATTTTCTTAAGTTTTTGCGTTGTAATATTTAAATAAAAAATATTATAATGCCGGAATTTTTAGCTTTCATTTCACACCCATATTGGGTAAATATTTTATAAATTTGTTTCAAAATATGTATCCTTAGAAACTTTGAAGTGCTTTTGAGAAAAAACTTGTTGTCCTAGAGAAAAACTGAGTACGTATAGATTTACTACGTATGGTCATGTTAATATAGACTTTTTCATGTGTGAAAATGACTGTCACGCGATGTTATTGATAAATTTTATAAAATTTTTAATAACTTTTCAAGTGATTTTTAAGAGAAATTTCACATTAAATTCTCAAGAAAAACGTATTAAGAACGCTTTTATTCTCAAAAGAAAAACTTAAAAAAAGAATTGCACTAAAATCAAAATTTTTAATAAGGGAATGAAAATAACCATAAAAATGCTGAATTAGTTATACCTTTTTTGAAATATATGTGTAAGATATTTTATATTGAATTAAAACTTAGGGAAATTATTGAAAATTATTATGTAATGCCCTCAAGAAGTTTTATAACTTCACATTAGGTACTTTTCCAGTGGAAATAAATAGCGTAATTTTTTAATAGCTGCTATTGATCAGTTCCAAGTACATATACTTATTTTATATTTCTAATAATTTGTTTTAGTCTACTAATTTGTTACACATGAATTTACAAGCTCCTGTATTGTTATTAAAAAAGTCCCATAACATATCTTCCATTCTAAATACGCATACTCTCACGACATTTAGTCTATTCATCTAAACAATGACATCCATATTAATATGCTTACCTGGATGACCACAAACTAAAGTAATGAAATATTTGAGAACTATTATCGTTAGAGTTTCGAAAATGAGCTGATTTCTCTCACTTTGTGACAGCAAATCTTTCGATAAAGAAGGTTTGGTTATGTTAATAATAGAGAAACATTAATAAGGAGTGCGTTCGAAAAAATCTTAACATATATAATATTCAATAACTTGGAAACAGTTGATCTTAGAGTTTTCATTCTTCTTTTATTTAATTGCTAATTTAGTACAGATCACAGAAAAATATAACTTTTGTAGTTCTAACCACTACTTATGAACTTGTGGACCATTTTTGTAACCCTTCCGTTAGAGATTTGATAGTTGCTTCAGTCACTTTTTTGGAACAGTGTGCACATCTTCTGTTAAAATCTTCGGTATTTTGGGACACCTTTTTTGTGCTCTTCAATTCACTTTTCACAAGAGCTCAATATCTCTCCACTGGTCTAAGCTATAGACAATTTGGAAAATTGACCTCCCTTGGTACAAAAACTATGTTACTGTTTTGGTACCACTCCAGAGCTTTCTTACCATAGTAACATGATACCAAATCGGGCCAAAAATGTGTGGACACATTGTGCTATCTTATGAAAAGAAGAAGTCTTTTTTGCAAATATTCTTTGATGTATATTTTGGTATTTATAGAGCCGAATGTAGAAAATGACTTTCCCGTTTTGCCGCAATAGCAAAAAGCTTGTTATAACTGGAATTTTTTAGGAAATTTTTTCTGCTCTTGGGTTCTAAACTTATCTTTAACATTGCCTCGAGCATTTAAAATATAAAAATTTTTCAGACACAGTTTTTTCCCATCAGGTCGAGATTTTTTTATGGGCGTGTCTAATATTGCGCCCTAAATAAGTCGATTACTCGAGTATATTTCACTATAACTCGAAAACGGTGTGCACCATTTATATAAATGATACATCAAAATATGCATAAAATTGGCTTTCAGTCGTTCTGCCATCAAATTTTTATCCGCTCAATAGTTTAGGAGATATTTCTAAATAAGTGTCCGAAAAAGAAATGTTCATGCTAAATTGAAGATTTCATGTTTTTACTAAAATTTCTTTTTAAAAGTGAAAACATCAAAAATGTTTCAGTTTTTTTCGTCTTTAATAAAAAAATGTGTGAATTTTATGGAATTTAACGTTTTAAATAGCAATTAACTTTCACTTTTTTTCCATCACGATTTGATTTTTTTTATGGGCATGATTACTATGATCCCGCCTTTAGGCAGTCACAATTGTATAACTGGAGAAAGTTTTGTCCTAATAATATAAATTAAACTCCAATATATAGCAACTAAAATTGTCTTTAAGCTGAATTTACATAATTTTTTATTTAGTTAAAATTTCCGTAGTTATTCGGTAATTAATAGCGAAAAAAATTAAAACTATTTTTTTTTTAATAGTGAAAATTTTGATCCATAACTCTTAAATTCTTGAGCGAATAAAAAAAAATATTATTGACATACCTTGAAGACAATTTTCGTATGCATCTTTGGGTGTATCATTTATCAAAATCGAGTAAACGGTTCTTGAGTTATAGTCTAAATTTGACAAACCATTCTCGAATTTTATAGTGTGACCACTGAATAAGGTGATGATATTAGTCATGCCCAGAAAAAAAAAAAAACAGTACGTGATAGAAAAAAAGTGAATACAGGTTCTTGTTTAACTCGTCAAAATTCACTTAGTTCACCTATTTTTGTTTCAAGAAAAAATATATATATATTTTTTTTTTGCCCACAACTGTATTTCTACTCAGTTGTATGTAACATGGGTATTTTTACTTAACTATGAATAAAATCAAGATTTGTGCATCAATTTTAAAGATACAGGCCTTATTTTATTCGCAACATTACCAGCTTTAAAATAAAGATGATAAACTGATGTTTTCATTTATTAAAAGAAATTTTAGTAACAAAAAAATCTAAAATTTTGCATGAAAAAGATTTTTTTTTTGGACACTTATTTCAAAATAACTTCGAAACTATTGAGCACATAAAAAATAAAGTTGAGGTGATTTGAAGATATTTTTAGTACGCATCTTTTGGTGTATCACTTATGTCAATCGTACACACCGTTCTTGAGTTATAAGGAAATATACTAAAGTAATGGCCTTATTATGGGCGAAATATTAGACACGCCCATAAAAAAAATCCAGAACTGATGGAAAAAAAAACTGAAAGCATATTTGTGTTTAGCACAACAAAATGCATCAGTTCAACTATTCGTATTTGGGGAGGATTTTTTTTGTCGACCAGTGTTATCAATATATAATTTCAATGCATTTTCAAATACCGTTTTTTGAGATATGCAAATTTGAACTTTGAACTTTCGAAGTAATTAAATTTTATACACGTTTCAAGGTCAATATATTTTTCAATTAAATGAAATAAAAATTAGAATATTGCAATGTATAGTTTAGAAGTTATAAGCAAGAAAGTAAATACAGTCTAGTAACAAATTTGATAGTTCTTTCATTTTTAGAACATAATATTTTTGGGCTGGAAAGGGTCTTCAGTCTGTTTGTAATTTGAGCAACCCTTGCAATAGTATAACTGTAGTGAATTTCATTGAAATCCGAGATATCAAGTCGGAAAATGCCTATTTTTTGTCGCACCTCTCTGACAACTCTCTTAATTTAAACTGAAAAAAACTCTAACTCACTGTAATATCATAACAATTTGTCCAGTTTGTTTTTGTAAAGAAATAACAACAATGACATTGCTTTGAATTGAGAGAATTGTATGATAGGCATGAGAAATAAAAATAGGAGAGTTTAATAAATTGTTGTATGTGTATTTGTCTATTAATTATATATTTACAAAAATCTTTAGACGTTTGCTCGAAGATTTAGTTTTGAGATTTTATTAAGAATATTTTAATATTGAGATAACGATTCACGAAAATAATGCGAATGTTTGCTATGGAGAAATAATAGAGAAAAAAAATGTAATTAATTCTAAAAGAATGACATTTTCACTACTTTAAAAATGGAACTAGAAACATATTTTGCTCTATATTTAAAATTTGTTTAAAATTAATTCTTCAAAAGTGAAAATTAATTTTTTTCTTAGTAAATTAATTTTTTTCTTAAAAAAAATTTAAACCTGATTAAGATTTTAAATTATATTCAAAAAATATCTTCAAAAGCCAGTACTAGAAATTATAATAAAAAGATAAGTTCTTTAAATGATAGTCATGTGTTCATTACTTTTGCATCTTTTTTTATTTTTTCTAATTTTTAGTTTTTAGCAAACATTTACTAATTTCGAATCTCGGGTCATGTGGGTATTTATGTATGTATGATTTACGTTATTTAATTTAGGATGTGTGTACAGATTGTGTATCTTTTAGTAAGGGGTGGAGTAGACGAAAAGAACTTGTTAGTAGTAGGCTTTTAAGGCTGAGGTAAGGCTGAGGTGTGTCTAAGATCTTTCAATTATTCTTAAGTAGTATTTGGTTTAGAATAATGATGAAAATCTTTGGGTTAAGTCTACTTACTTAAATTTTTATGGAAATGGATTTTATGTTAACAGCATTTTGTTGCCGTGATTAATGTGTACTAAAGCTGAAGGAAATGGTTAAAAAGTAAATGATGATATGCTTCTCATTATTTTACAAATGATAAATTGGAAATAAATTTTGTGATAAACATATTTCTGTGTTGGTTTTAAAAGTATTATATTTTTTATACCCTACACCACCAAAGGTGGTTGGGGTGTTACGCGTTTGTGCTAATGTTTGTAACGCACAGAATAAATATTCCAACACCCACCTTAAAGTATACCAATCGACTTAGAATCACTTTTTAAAGCGATTTAACGATGTTCGTCCATCCGTCTGGCTGGATGGCTGTCCATGTTTGAAGATAATTTAATGAAATTTGGCACATATGTCTATTTTGGCATAACGATGAACGCTATTGAAATTGGTCATGATCGGTGCATTATTTCACATGGCCCCTATACAAATGTCCTTCCGGAATAGAGTCTTAACACTTATAGATGCCTTAATGATAAGAATATTATTATTAATGAAATTTAGAACGAATAAGTTTTATATAAGCACAAATCCGTTCTACAAATTTCATCAAGATCGGTCCATAATTGACCATAGCTCCCATATAAACCCCTCTTCCGAAAATCACTTTAACATGCATTAATCCGACAGAAATGTCAGTATTATGTTAATATTTAACACAAATCAGGTTTATATAAGTAAAAACAAAAGTATGTGAATCGGAATGGTGTAGGGTCTTGACCGACTATACTTTTTTCATTTTAGTCTACACTATCATAGAAGGCATATCCTCCTTTTAGCATATGTAGGACCGACCCATAATTTCATTGTATAATAACTAATTTTTACAAACTTATCTTACAGTAAAACTAGAGATCCTAGTGTTAAATATAAATTAGGTCCATATCTAAGGGGGTCTCTAATATAGTAAGCATTTTAGGACATGTTTTTATTAATTTAAGAAATATTTAAATTTCTACATATTTTTATTTAAAGTTTATTTCTATATCTACGTATAGCTACTAAAAAACTTGTTGCATGTCACTAATTTGTATACAAACTTGCAACTAAAATTTCACTTAATTTACTTAAAGTATTTGCGTTTTTACACGCGCATTAAGATCGCAGATTAAATTTTTTTAAACACGCGATATTTTTCTGCTCTTTTTTTTTTACCACAGTTCCGGTTGGTGTCTAAAACAAAACAGAAACTTCCGTCTAAGAAAAAATGAAACCGCCTGTTGCCAAGAAAATTACAAAAAACTTTAAACAACTACAAAAATCAGAGCAATTTAAACAAATTGCATGAAATGCAACAGGATGGAAACTGTCAAAATATTGTAGTAAAAAAAGTGATATGTTGAACATGAACGAAAGTCAAGCTAAAGGTGTTAGTGAGGGTGACATGAGTGTAATCGAAAAAAATATTTGTTACTGCCAAAAACGTTATAATTTGCTATGTTGGAAAAATGTATTCGAAACAATAGTTGTATGTGATTGTAATGGGCAATTGAAAAAGAGCATTAAAATTGAAATTTAAAGAATAGAGTGATAAATTTAAAAAATTTAATATTTTAAATATTTGTTGAAGTTAAAAAACTAAACCACATTCTCATTTTATCTGTAATGTACTAAATTGCTTATTACATAAGTATATTTATTAAATTCTTGGGTCCTTGAAAATTCTAAAATGTTACAGTATGCGGTTTGTTTGTTTGTTGAAAACTCGGATACGGAATTTTTTGATATTAAAAAATTGGTAAAAATTAATATCAATAGAAAAAAATAGAGTCTCCGTTTTGTTTACAGCAATTGACCTATGATGTTGAAATACATTAATTTCTTTACCAAGCTCAGTAAAGAGCATTTAAGATTCGGTGCAGATGAATTATATGTTTTTCTGCACATTTTCAAATATGTTCTAACATATTTTCTTCTATAAAATAATCGTAAAACAATTGTTTCAGTTTCATTGAAGCAAAATATTTTATTTATTTATTATTTTTATTTCCAGCGTATTTCCTGGTCATAAAATTTTCTGCTATTGTTGTTTTCGCTCGATGATTTTTTTTTATTAAGGAAAAAAAAAAAAAAAAAAAACACATGATTAGGGTGGCTACGTTTGTTCATACATTAAATTTTGTTTTTAAAATTTGTCTACAATCATTAATATCTTTTGTCTTGAGTTTTTTTCTTATTATCAAAAAATCATAATCATGGTTTATTTCATAAAAACTTTTTTTAATAGATACTAACCTAATTCAGAAGTTTGAATATATTTTATTTTCTTCCATAAAAATTTAACTAAAAAAATAAAATAAAATGTTTATTTCTACTTTGCACAAAAAAAAAAAAAAAAAAAAAAAAAAAAAAAACATTAAAATATTTAATAAACATTTCTTTGTACCTTTTCTAAAATTCATGGGTAATAAAATGCTGAAGTTAAATATAAAAGAACAATTTACAATATCAACTAACAACAAGCTTTTTTTGATAACCCTGCAGTTGTGGTTTATATTTCCTATCTAAACTATAGACTAGATTACAGGCTATATTATCGCTTACATTAAAGACTAGATTTTAATATAGATTTTAAACTAGTTCTGACTATAGTCTAGACTAACTATAGTCTAATCTGACTAAAGTCTAGTCTGACTATAGTCTAGTCTGAGTATAGTTAGTCTGTCTATAGTCTAACCTGACTAAAGTCTTGTCTGACTATAGTCTAGTTTGACTATAGTCTAGTCTAACTATAGTCTTGTCTGACTATACTCTAGTCTGACTATAGTCTAGTTTGACTATAGTCTAGTTTGACTATAGTTTAGTTTGACTATAATCTAGTCTGACTATAGTCTAGTCCGAGTATAGTAGAGTCTTACTTTAGTTTGATTATAGTTAAGTCTGACTCTTGCTTCGTCTGACTTTAATTAGTGTGACAATAGTCTAGTCTCACTATAGTTTAGTCTGACAGTAGTCTAGTGTAACTTTAGGTAAGTCATACTATAGTCTAGTCTGACTATAGTCAAGTGTTATTATAGTCTACTCTGACTATGGTCTAGTCTGACTATAGTGTAGTCTATCTGTAGTCTATTCTAATAATAGTCTAGTTTGACTATAGTCTTGTCAGACTACAGTCTAGTCTGTCTTTAGTGTAGTATGACGTTAGTCTAGTCTTACTTTAGTCTAGTCTTACTTTAGTCTAGTCTTACTTTAGTCTAGTCCGACTATAGTCTAGTCTGACTATAGTCTAGTCTGACTGTAGTCTAGTCTGACTATCGTCTAGTCGATTATCGTCTAGTCTGACTATAGTCAAGTCTGACTATATTCTAGTATGACTATAGTCTAGTCCGACTACAGTCTAGTCTGATTATAGTCTACTCTGACTATGGTCTAGTCAGGCTATAGTCTAGTCTGATTTTAGTCTACTCTGACTATTGGTCTAGTCTGATTATGGTCTAGTCTAACTATAGTCTATTCTGATAATAGTCTAGTTTGACTATAATCTTGTCAGATTATAGTCCAGTCTGGCTATAGTCCAGTCCGACTATAGTCTAGTCTGACTATAGTAGAGTCCGACTATAGTCTAGTCTGACTATCGTCTAGTCTGACTATAGTCTAGTCTGAATGTAGTCTAGTCTGACTATAGTCTAGTCTAACTATAGTCTATTCTGATAATAGTCTAGTTTGATTATAGTCATGTCAGACTACAGTCTAGTCTGTCTGCAGTATAGTCTGACGTTAGTCTAGCCTGACTATAGTCCAGTCTGTCTATAGTCTAGTCTGACTATCGTCTGACTGTCGTCTAGTCTGACTATAGTCTAGTCTGACTATAGTGTAGTCTGTCTATAGTCATATCTGACTATAGTCTAGTCTGATTATAGTGTAGTCTATCTGTAGTCTATTCTAATAATAGTCTAGTTTGACTATAGTTTTGTCAGACTGCAGTCTAGTCTGTCTTTAGTGTAGTATGATGTTATTCTAGTCTGACTATAGTTTAGTCTGAGTATAGTCTAGTCTGACTGTAGTCTAGTCTGGCAGTATTATTATCTGACTATACTCAAGTCTGACTCTAGTCTAGTCTGAATGTAGTCTAGTCTGACAATAGTTATATCTGACTATAGTCTAGTCTGACTATAGTCTAGTCTGACTATAGTCTAGTCTGACTATAGTGTAGTCTGACTGTAGTCAGATATGACTAGTCTAACTATAGTCTATTCTGATAATAGTCTAGTTTGACTGTAGTCTTGTCAGACTACAGACTGTCTGTCTATTCTGCCCGACTAGACTATGGTCTAGTTGGGCTCTGACACTAACTATGGTCTAGTCTGATTATGGTCTGGTCTAACTATAGTCTATTCTGATAATAGTCTAGTTTGACTATAGTCTTGTCAGACTATAGTCCAGTCTTTCTATAGTCTAGTCTGAGTATAGTATAGTCCGACTATCGTCTAGTCTGACTATAGTCTAGTCTGACTATAGTATAGTCTGACTATATTTTAGTCTGAGTATAGTCTAGCCTGATTGTAGACTAGTCTGACCATAGTCAGACTAGAGTCAGACTACCGTCAAATCTGATTATAGTTTGGTATAATATAATGACCTGTCTGAGTTTATTTTGGTTATACTATAGTCTAGTAGGATTTTTGTCTAGTCTGATTATAGATTGGTCTTACTATGCTCAGACTATATTCTAGCACAATTATTGTCTAGTCTGGATTAAGGCCATTCTGACTATAGTTTTGTCCGACCGTAGTCTAGTTAGGCTATAGGGTATTCTGAATAGTGTGACTATATTTTAGTCTGAATATAGTTTAGACTTACCGTAGCCTACTTTATCTATAATCTGGTCTGACTATGACCTAGTTTGACTTTAGCTAGACATTATTTTATTTTTGTGTAGTTTAATCTATAATCTGACTGTTTATAGTCAGACTAGTATATAGTATGCATATGCTGCTCTCAGAATAGACTAGAATCTGAGAGGATTACATACTGAACTAGTTTCATGGGATTTTTTTTTTAGTTGTTTGTTGTTTTCTTGCAAAACTGTGGGGAACTGATTATAATTACAATAATTGTAACCTGCTAACACAAAGAAATTATTTTATGCTTAAATATTTCTAACACAATGTTTTACACTTTTCTTGAAGTCCTTTAGAAAAAACATGAAATTATGTTTCTTAGGCAGCTAATAGTAGGTACTACAAAAAAATATTTACTCCTTAAAAAATTTTTTGTGTTTTATTTTTTTAACTTGAAAAATTCTCTGCTCTGTTGAATTTCTTTTTCAAATTATTCATGGCAATATTTTTAATGTTTATGTTTTTTTTTCTTTTTCTATTTACAGGTGAGTAACTTTTGATATTTTATCTACAGTTATGTAAGTATGAGAAAAGTAAAAAAAATTCCCCCTCTCAAATGCCAATAATGCCACAGCATTAAAAGGTATATGAGCCTATTTGTATGGTACGTTAATAAGGCCATAAACATTGTCGATGCTTTTTTATTTGCGAAAAACTAAAATTGAGATTTAAGAAATACAAAATGTTAAAAAATATTTTTTTAGAGGACTAAAATGAGTATTAAATATTTAAGTGATTAAGTATTAGATGATATTAAACATATAAATATAACCTTTATCATTCTTAATTAGGGCAATAAAAATTCTTTAAAATGAACTTTAAACGTGAAGCTCAAAAGAGTAATTAAGTGGAATTTTATTGTTATTTCATTGTTAAATTGTTGGATAGGTATATACAATTTTAATCCACAATTTAAATAAAGTGTGATCAAATTTTTTATGTTTGCTCTTGTCCAGATATTTGGTTATAATTTCTTTTAGATTTTAGATTCAAAAGAAGAAAATTTTAAGTATTTATTGAGATTTTATTAAATTTTCTTTTTCTGCTTTCAATTGAAAATGTAGGTGTGTATTAGTTTTCATTCTAGGTAATTAAAATGTTTTTAAATCATCATAATTTTTTTTTTTGTTCTCTAGAAAAATTCATTCTATAATTAGTTTTATATTACGTGATCAATTACAAAAATAAAATTTATGGTCTTCATACGTCATTTCACTCTAATAACCCTATTAACGTAATGTTAATTATAAGCATTAAATAATATAAATAATTATGAATTAAGGTTGTCTATTTACTTTTAATTAGTTTTATTAGAGTAGAAATACAAATTTTCATTAACATTTTAATTTGACATTGAAATATATATTTTTAACAACTTTATTACCTTTTCAAGAATAAATAATAAGAAATATTATTATAATATATAAACAATACAGCGTAATAACATGTTAAAAATAACATCTTGTGGCAAATTGTAGATTTCCCCGAATGAAGGGAAAAATATCGATATACTTATAAAGAAATGGTAGCACGTTTCAGAATATTCAAACAATAAACACATCTACTGTTATCCCCCACATTACATTAAGTCTAGCATCAGCTTACAAACAACAACACTAAACCTTAAATGAAGCAAATACAATTTTTGTTTTGTTTGCAACATCAGCTTAATACAAGTGATTTTGTTTGTCCGTCTTTTTGTCTGTTGTATGTGATGGTATTAAATAATATGATTCGACTGCAAATAGACAGGGTGTATTTTGTCTAAAGTCAGCTGACCATCATTAAAATATTTGTGCAGAAAATGCGTTTGGAATTATAATTAAGTATCACATTTTTTTTTGTGTTAGACTCAATAGAAAAATGTATTCTTTCATGTTTATAGTACAAAGATTTGCTCAATACTAAAATCATATTAATTTTGTTTATTATACACCTGTAAAACAAGTCCATGCTATAGAATAAACTATAGTCCGGATTGTAAACTAGTATCTAATAGAGAGTTTAGACTATAGAGTACAGACTGTAGTCCAGACTAAAGTCCAGAATATTAACTAGACTATAGTCAAGACTATAGTCCAGACTATTGACTAAACTATAGCCCAGACTATAAGCCAGACTATAGACCAGACTATACTCGAGACTATAGTCTGGATCAAGACTATAGCAGACTTTTGACTGAACTATAGCCCAGATTATAGACCAGACTATAGACCAGACTATTGACTAGGCTATAGTCCAGACTACAGACATATACTAACAAAATTTTTATTTAATTTAAGAAATTTAATTTTTTTTTTGTTTTTTGACTACAGACTATAGACTAGAATATAGTCTTGACTATAGACTAGACTATAGTCCTGCCTATAGACTAGACTATAATCCTGCCTACAGACTATAGTGCTGACTAAAGAATAAACTATAGTCCTGACTATAGACTAGACTATAGTTCTGACTATGGACTAGACTTTAGTCCTGACTATGGACTAGACTATAGTCTTGACTGTGGACTAGACTATAGTCCTGACTATGAACTAGACTATAGTCTTGACTTTGGACTAGACTATAGTTCTGACTATAGACTACACTATAGTTCTGACTATGGACTAGACTATAGTCTTGACTATGGACTAGACTATAGTTCTGACTATTGTCCTGACTATAGTCCTGACTATAGCCTAGACTATAGACTAGACTATAGTCAAGACTATAGTCCAGATTATAGTCCTGCCTATAGATTAGTATATAGTCCTGACTATAGACTTGAAAATAGTCCTGACTATGGACTAGACTATAAACCTGACTATAGACTTGACTATAATCCTGACTATAGACTAAATTATAGTTCTGACAATAGATTAGACTATAGTTCTGACAATTGTCCTGACTATAGTCCTGAAAATAGACAAGACTACAGTACTGAATATAGACTAGTATATAGTCCTGACTATAGGCTAGACTATAGTCCTGACTATAGTCTTGTCCATAGTCCAGACTATAGACTATAGTCCTGACTATAAACTAGACTATAGTCCTGACTATAGACTAGACTATAGTCCTGAATATGGACTAGACTATAGTCTTAACTATTGGGCTAAGCTATAGTTCTGACTATAGACTACACTATAGTTCTGACTATGGACTAGACTATAGTCTTGATTATGGACTAGACTATAGTTCTGACTATTGTCCTGACTATAGTCCTGACTATAGACTAGACTATAGTCCAGACTATAGACTAGACTATAGTCCAGACTATAGACTAGACTATAGTCCAGACTATAGACTAGACTATAGTCCAGACTATAGACTAGACTATAGTCCTGACTGTAGACTAGACCATAGTCCTGACTATAGACTTGAAAATAGTCATGACTATAGACTAGACTATAGTCCTGCCTATAGATTAGTATATAGTCCTGACTCTAGTAGTGACTAAAGAATAAAGTATAGTCCTGACTACAGACTAGACTATAGTTCTGACTATGGACTAGACTATAGTCTTGACTATGGACTAGACTATAGTCCTGACTATGAAATAGACTATAGTCTTGACTTTGGACTAGACTATAGTTCTGACTATAGACTACACTATAGTTCTGACTATGGACTAGACTATAGTCTTGACTATGGACTAGACTATAGTTCTGACTATGGACTAGACTATAGTTCTGACTATTGGCTAAATTATAATCAAAACTATAGACTAGATTATAGTAAACGTAAACATAATTTTTCTTTAATATGGAAACTAGTTTTTTCTAAAGAGAGACTGCGAACTGACTTTCCAATTTAAATTAAATTTTTTTGTTTTTAGCTTGACATTTTTATTAAATGTATTTATTTGTTGTTATTGGTTAAAGTTGTTCATTGTATTTAACTTTTACGTCAGCTAGTAACGAAGGTTTTATTATTGAAATTTAATTCCTATTATTTATTATTTAGTTTTTTTCCATAAATTAAATCCTTTTAAACGCCAATTTTTTCTATTTAATTTTATTTTTAAAAACACAATCCCCCATGATCTATATACAATATAAACACTATTTTTGAAACTAATCATCACACAGGACACTGTTCAAAAGTGAGAGAAAGAGATAGAAAATTTCAAAATAATAAAACGGAAAAAGGTGTTACAAGGTTGTACAACAAAATGTTCTTTTATTATTGTTTTTCTGCTGCCCATGATACACCAGAAAAGTTCATTAGTCAGTGTTAACTTTTCTCGTTATTGTTAATATTTTGATAATGGTTTTGTTTTTCACATTGTTTTTATTATTTTACTAGTATATTTATTTTTCTCTATCGCTCTCTCTTTGTCATTCCCGTCCACCATTCTTTAAATGTTGTAATCTTAGTTGGTTCGGGAGCTAAGGGAGTAGTGTGCGTATTGTTTAGTTGTACCACGTGTTCTTAGTATTATGCGAGTAAGTTTTTAACTGTCACTTTCTTTGCAGAAATAGAGGGTGAAATCAAATGAAAGTGAGAGTATATAAAGTGAAAGATAGTTTATGTGTCTGTGAGAAATACTCAGTGCAGGATTATTGTATTGTTGTGTTAAGTGTTTGTTTTTGTTTTGGTTTTGTTCATTCCATTTACCTTGTATAAGTATGTGTTATGTTTATAGTACAGAAATTATATTTTTCTTTCGTTGGCTTTGCTTATTTATTCCTCTGTTTATACTTAATGTAACAGGCTATGGAAAGCTTTTGATACATATTCCATATTTTTTTTGATAAAAAGCTTTGGTTTCTCCTTTATTGGAATGTTGAATACATGTATGTGCTCCTGTATAGCAACAGATGGCGTTAAAACTAAAGGCTTGGAAATAAAACTGTTAGACATTTAAAGTTTTTATTTAAATTTATCGTTTTATTTAAATTTTTTATAAGAGAAAAGTGTATATTTTTCGTATCAAAATTGAATTCCCTAAAAAAATGTATAGTCCTTTAGAAACATTATTTTTTACTATGACAAACATTTGAAAAATAAGTAAGTATTTTTACCGGAAATAAGCACACATTTTAATATATTCTGATATTTATATTTATATTTTGATATTTATAACAATAATTTTATTGTATTTATTTTAGTTTACCTTACATACTTTAAACTTCAAATAATTACCTCATTTTTTAGAAATCCAATCACAAATTCTATCGCAAACCTAATTATTACTTCATATTAAATATTTCCTTAATATTCCTTAATTAACTGCAAACAAAATATATTTATAGGAGATCCTTTCATAAACCTAGTATTTACCTACATGTGTTTATTAGCTATAATTTATGATTAAATATTATTTTCTATAAATATTATGTTTGTATATGAGTAATAAATAGTTACATATTACACTCAATCATTTACAAAATATCCTGGTATCATAATAATATTAAATAAATTTATATTCATATTATATTCTCTTCCTCTTTAATTCTTTATATATGAAACCATCTAATAAATGATACAACAATAAAAACATCAACAGCAAACATAAATCTTCAATGACAAAAAAAAAAAAAAAAAAGAGGAAGTAGAAAAATATTTCTTCTTATGTATTAGTTTTTCTTTGGAGATTTTGTATTTTCTTTAGATGTTTGCTAAGAATATGTACACATGTACATATGTATATGTAAATGTGTATGTCTGTTTGGTTTGTAGTTGGTAATATTTTTTTATAGTAATAGTCATGTTTAACAATAACAAATGAAGTGCATATATAAATTATCTAAATATTTGTAGTCAACATTGTAGTATTTTCATAGACCTCGAACTAAAAATACACACACACTCAGAAAATAATGGTAGTAGTTATGTTTTTTCTTGGAAGTTTACTATTATATCAGACAATACTTTGTCTTAGAAATTTTCTTTTAATAGGAAATTTTCGATAAATCTCTTTTTATAAAAAATTTTTGATAAATTCCTTTTTATAGGAAATTTTTTCATAAATTAACTCTTTATAGGCAATTTTCAATAAATATCCTTTATATAGGATATATTCAATAAATATCCTTTTTATAGGAAATTTTCAATAAATTTCCTCTTTGTAGGAAAATTTCGATAAATTTCCTTTTAATAGGAAATTTTCGTTTTCAATAAATTATCTTTTTATAGGAAGTTTTCGATAAATTTCCTTTTTATAGGAAATTTTCGATAAATTTTCTTTTTATAGGAAATTTTCGATAAATTTTCTTTTTATAGGAAATTTTCGATAAATTTCCTTTTTATAGGAAATTTTCAATAAATTTCTTTTTATAGGAAATTTTCAATAAATTTACTTTTTATAGGAAATTTTCAATAAATTTCCTTTTTATACGAAATTTTCAATAAATTTCCTTTTTTTGGAAATTTTCAATAAATTTCCTTTTTTTTGGAAATTTTCTATAAATTTCCTTTTTATAGGAAATTTTTGATATTTTTTTTTATAGGAAATTTCCATAATTTTTTTTATAGGAAAATTTCGATAAATTTCCTTTTTATAGGAAATTTTCGATAAATTTCCTTTTTATAGAAAATTTTCGATAAATTTCCTTTTTATAGGAAATTTTCGATAAATTTCCTTTTAATAGGAAATTTTCTTTTTATAGGAACTTTTTTTATAGGAAATTCTATATAAATTTCCTTTTTATAGAAAATTTTCGATAAATTTCCTTTTTATAGAAAATTTTCGATAAATTTCCTTTTTATAGGAAATTTTCAGTAAATTTCTTTTTTATAGGAAATTTTCAGTAAATTGCTTTTTTATAGGAAATTTTCAGTAAATTTCCTTTTTATTGGAAATTTTCGATAAATTTCCTTTTTATAGGAAATTTTCGATAAATTTCCTTTTTATAGGAAATTTTCGATAAATTTCCTTTTTATAGGAAATTTTCGATAAATTTCCATTTTATAGGAAATTTTCGATAAATTTCCTTTTTATAGGAAATTTTCAGTAAATTGCTTTTTTATAGAAAATTTTCAGTAAATTTCCTTTTTTATTGGATATTTTCGATAAATTTCCTTTTTATAGGAAATTTTCAATAAATTTCCTTTTTATAGGAAATTTTCGATAATTTTTTTTTATAGGAAAATATAGATAAATTTCCTCTTTATAGGAAATTTTCGATAATTTTTTTTTATAGGAAAATATAGATAAATTTCCTCTTTATAGGAAATTTTCGATAAATTTCCTTTTTATAGGAAATTTTCGATAAATTTCCTTTTTATAGGAAATTTTCGATAAATTTCCATTTTATAGCAAATTTTCAATAAATTTCCATTTTATAGGAAATTTTCAATAAATTTCCATTTTATAGGAAATTTTCAGTAAATTTCTTTTTTATAGGAAATTTTCAATAAATTTCCATTTTATAGGAAATTTTCAATAAATTTCCTTTTTATAGGAAATTTTCAATAAATTTCTTTTTTATAGGAAATTTTCAATAAATTTCTTTTTTATAGAAAATTTTCAATAAGTTTCATTTTTATAGGAAATTTTCGATAATTTTTTTCATAGGAAAATATAGATAAATTTCCTCTTTATAGGAAATTTTCGATAAATTTCCTTTTTATAGGAAATTTTCAATAAATTTCCTTTTTATAGGAAATTTTCGATAAATTTCCTTTTTATAGGAAATTTTCGATAAATTTTATTTTTATAGGAAATTTTCGATAAATTTTATTTTTATAGGAAATTTTCGATAAATTTTATTTTTATAGGAAATTTTCGATAAATTCGCTATTTTTAGGAAGTTTTGGATAAATTCGCTTCTTGTAGGAAATTTTCGATAAATTTCCTTTTTATAGGAAATTTTAGATAAATTTCCTTTTTATAGGAAATTTTCGATAAATTTCCATTTTATAGGAAATTTTCGATAAATTTCCTTTTTATAGGAAATTTTCGATAAATTTCCATTTTATAGCAAATTTTCAATAAATTTCCATTTTATAGGAAATTTTCAATAAATTTCCATTTTATAGGAAATTTTCAGTAAATTTCTTTTTTATAGGAAATTTTCAATGAATTTCCATTTTATAGGAAATTTTCAATAAATTTCCTTTTTATAGGAAATTTTCAATAAATTTCTTTTTTATAGAAAATTTTCAATAAGTTTCATTTTTATAGGAAATTTTCGATAAATTTCCTTTTTATAGGAAATTTTCAGTAAATTGCTTTTTTATAGGAAATTTTCGATAAATTTCCTTTTTATAGGAAATTTTCGATAAATTTCCTTTTTATAGGAAATTTTCAATAAATTTCCTTTTTATAGGAAATTTTCGATAAATTTCCTTTTTATAGGAAATTTTCGATAAATTTTATTTTTATTGGAAATTTTCGATAAATTTTATTTTTATAGGAAATTTTCGATAAATTCGCTATTTTTAGGAAGTTTTCGATAAATTCGCTTCTTGTAGGAAATTTTCGATAAATTTCCTTTTTATAGGAAATTTTCGATAAATTTCCTTTTTATAAGAAATTTTCGATAAATTTCCATTTTATAGGAAATTTTCGATAAATTTCCTTTTTATAGGAAATTTTCAGTAAATTGCTTTTTTATAGGCAATTTTCAGTAAATTTCCTTTTTATTGGATATTTTCGATAAATTTCCTTTTTATAGGAAATTTTCAATAAATTTCCTTTTTATAGGAAATTTTCGATAAATTTTATTTATATAGGAAATTTTCGATAAATTTTATTTTTATAGGAAATTCTCGATAATTTTTTTTTATAGGAAAATATAGATAAATTTCCTCTTTATAGGAAATTTTCGATAAATTTCCTTTTTATAGGAAATTTTCGATAAATTTCCTTTTTATAGGAAATTTTCGATAAATTTTATTTTTATAGGAAATTTTCGATAAATTTTATTTTTATAGGAAATTTTCGATAAATTCGCTATTTTTAGGAAGTTTTCGATAAATTCGCTTCTTGTAGGAAATTTTCGATAAATTTCCTTTTTATAGGAAATTTAAGATAAATTTCCTTTTTATAAGAAATTTTTAATAAATTAACTTTTTATAGGAAATCTTTGATAAACTAACTTTTTATAGGAAATCTTTCATAAATTTTCTTTTTCTTTTAATAGAAAAAATGCTAATTTTAGACGACAATCCTTTAATCAGTTGTGTACAAGACTTGAAAATCATATACGATTTATAAATACTCTATTAAAATACATTAAAATGATGAGGACATTTGTGTGTGTATTGAACAATATAATACTTATGTACATAATTTGTGAATGGCATGGATGTATTGAATACAATCACATATAGTCATAGTAAATGCCTAAAGAGTTTATAGTCCTGTAATTCTAATTCGTTGAAAATGGCTAAAGGAAGAAGCTACATATCTATATACATATATATGTACCGGCATATGTATATAAAACTAATACTTAACAGATTTACACACTTATAAACTTATTTGAACAAACCAAAATATTCACATACGATAGCAGATCATAAAGTTTTTTTTTTACCAAGCTTACTATCTTAAAAAAAACTTATGAATTCTAGAATACAAACCGTTTGCCCTCGTACCCATTTATGCACAAACTAAAATACATTTATTCATTTGATGTAAATGTTTATATGAGGTAAAATGACATTGATTACGATTATGATAATGACATTATTACCAATTTCTAGATTTTATAAATAGGACTATAAAAACACATACACACATTCAATCATAAACACACAAGCTTTTGAACTAATTTTTCAACAAAACACATACGATGAAGAAGAATTACCAATATTTATTTCTAGGCGATGTGATAAATGTCATAAGTATTGTTGTATTCCAAGTAGCAGGGATTATCACCAATGTAGATAGATGATAACTTTTCTCTGTATAAGTATTTTAATGGGCACTTCTTAGTAGATATTCATCTCTGTTTATGACATATTTGTAGTTTGTTTTTTCTATTATCACATACAAACATGAATATCCTTAATTTTAATACAGACAAACTGTAGATTCAAATAGTTTGAAAATATCTATGTATAAGAAATTCTATGCATAATTTTATCTCTAACGAACACATCTCTCTTCAAATCATTCATGTGTTATATGCAAAAAAAAATAAAAAAAATTATAGACATATGTATGTACACAAATATTTAAGTATCTGTTCGTATTTGTTGTTTTATTTGTAACTTATCATATCACTTACTACATGTCAGTATCTTAAGTGAATGTGTGGCTGTCTACATATTTATATGTAAGTGAATCTATTTTGACATCGATTATAGAAATTTGTGTTAAATCGCTTATGATTATGTTTAGTTGACACGACCTTTCATATTTATGACAATATCAATAATGCCCAAAATTTTTAAAATAGACATAAAATTTAAAGATAATTTTAATTGTTTGTAGGCAATTAAAATTTTTTTAAATAATTGTTATAAAAATTTGTAAATATAACTGAATTATAAAAAAAAATTTTCTATAAATTAATAATATTTTCAATAAATTCTTTTATCATAGAAAATTCCTCAAGTCTTCGTCATATTTTCTTTTTATAGACAACTCGATTTAATATTCGATTATTTATTTTTTACAGAAAATGTTCGATAATTGTTTTTTATAGAATATTTTTGTTCAAAAAAATCGTTGATATATATTCTTTCGAAAGCAAATGTTTAGTAATCTTTCATTCTAAAAAAAAAAAAAAAAATATTGAAGATTTTCTTTCTAAAGAAAATTGTTTTCTTTAAAAAATTTTTGATAAATTTTTCTTTCTGTGGGAAATTTTTGATTTTTTTTTTTTTTTTATAGAAAATTTTTGTCGTTTTCCTTTTATAGAAAATATTCTCTATAAAAAGATATTCTTCTATAAAAAATATTCTTTTTTCTCTATAGAAAATTTCCGAAAATTTTTCTTTCTGTAGAAAATTTTCGATTAACTTTCATTCTATAGAAAATTTCCGAAAAATTTTCTTTCTATAGAAAATTTTCGATAAATTTTCATTCTATGGAAAATTTTCGATAAATTTTCTTTCTATAGAAAATTTTCGATAAATTTTCTTTCTTTAGAAATTTTCGATAAACTTTTTTCCTAAAGAAAAGTTTCGATAAATTTTCTTTCTATAGAAAATTTTCGATAAATATTCTTTTTACGGAAAATTGGCGATAAATTTTCTTTCTACGGAAAATTGTCGATAAATTTTCTTCCTATGAAAAAGTTTCGATAAATTTTCTTTCTATAGAAAATTGTCGATAAATTTTTTTTCTATAGAAAATTTTCGATAAATTTTCTTTCTACAGACATTTTTCGATAAATTTTCTTTCTATAGAAAATTGTCGATAAATTTTCTTTCTATAGAAAATTTTCGACCAATTTTCTTTCTATAGAAATTTTTTCGATAAATTTTCTTTCTATTGAAAATTTTCGATAAATTTTCTTTTTATAAAAAATTGTCGATAAATTTTCTTTTTATAGAAAATTATCGATAAATTTTCTTTCTAGAGAAAATTTTCGATAAATTTTCTATCAATAGAAAATTTTCGATAAATATTCTTTTTACGGAAAACTGTCGATAAATTTTCTTTCTACGGAAAATTGTCGATAAATTTTCTTTCTACAGAATATTGTCGATAAATTTTCTTTCTATAGAAAAATTTCGATAAATTTTCTTTCTATAGAAAATTGTCGATAAATATTCTTTCTATAGAAATTTTTCGATAAATTTTCTTTCTATAGAAAATTGTCGATAAATTCTTTTCTATAGAACATTTTTGATCAATTTTCTTTCTATAGAAAATTTTCGATAAATTTTCTTCCTATAGAAAAGTTTCGATAAATTTTCTTTTTATAGAAAATTTTCGCAAAATTTTTTTCCTATAGAAAAGTTTCGATAAATTTTCTTTCTATAGAAAATTTTCGATAAATTTTCTTTCTATAGAAAATTTTCGATAAATTTTCTTTCTAGAGAAAATTGTCGATAAATTTTCTTTCTATAGAAAATTGCCGATAAATTTTCTTTCTATAGAAAATTTTCGATCAATTTTCTTTCTATAGAAATTTTTCGATAAATTTACTTTTAATAGACAGTTTTTGATAAATTTTCTTTCTATAGAAATTTTTCGAAAAATTTTCTTCCTAGAGAAAGTTTTAGATAAATTTTCTTTCTGTAGAAAATATTCAATAAATTTTCTTTCTACAGAAATTTTTCGATAAATTTTCTTTCTACAGAAAATTTTCGATAAATTTTCTTTAATAGAAAATTTTTGTTAAATTTTTCTTCTTCTTCGTTAGATTTTCTTTTGATAGAAAATCTTCGTTAGATTTTCTTTTTATGAAAAAACTTCATTAAATTTTTATATGAAAAACTTCGCAGAACTTTGTTTAATAGAAAATCTTCGTTAAGCTTCCTTTTTATAGGAAAAATCCGTTGATTTTTCTTTTTTTTTTATAAATAATCTTCGTAAAATATTCTTTTTATAGAAAATCTTCGTTAAATATTCTTTTTATAGAAAATCGTCGTTAAATTTTCTTTTTATAGAAAATCTTCTTTAAATTTTCTCTTGAGACAAAATTTTCGTTAAATTTTCTTTTTATGGAAAATCGTCGTTAAATATTATTTTCATAAAAATTCGTCGTTAAATTTTCATTTTATGGAAAATCGTCGTTAAATATTATTTTATAGAAAATCTTCGTTATTTTATTTTTTTATAGAAAATCTTCGTTAAATTTTCTTCTTATAGAAAACCTTCTTTTAATTTTGTTTCTTATAGAAAATCTTCTTCAATCATTGTTGAATGTTCTTCTTATAGAGAATCTTCGTTAGATTTTCTTTTTATGGAAAAACTTCATTAAATTTTTATATGAAAAACTTCGCAGAACTTTGTTTAATAGATAATCTTCGTTAAGCTTCCTTTTTATAGGAAAAATCCGTTGAATTTTCTTTTTTTATAAATAATCTTCGTTAAATATTCTTTTTATAGAAAATCTTCGTTAAATATTCTTTTTATAGAAAATCTTCGATAAATTTTTTTATAGAAAATCTTCGTTAAATTTTCTTTTTCTAGAAAATCTTCGTTAAATTATATTTTTTTATAAAATCATCGTTTAAGTTTCTTTTTATTGAAAATGTTCGTTAAATTTTATTTTTATGAAAAATCTTCGTTAAATTTTCTTTCTTCTGTAGATGGGATATTTTCTACAAATTTCATTTTATTTCTTTTTTTTATAGCTTTCATATTTTAAAATCATATTCTTTCTTCAAATAGCCACAAAAAAATCCTCATGAGCCTTTAAATCAGTTTAATGAACCATATGGCTAATATTGACCTTGTAATTTATTTATTTCCTTATTAATATTTCATTCGTATCAACTTATGATCTAAATTATTATAATTTGTTTGTTTAGATTTTCTTCAAAGAAAATTTCTATAGGCGCCTTTAATTCATAAATATGATTATTGTAAACCGGCGTGAATACTTCAACTTGACCCTGACAAATAACAAAATCAATTTTCTAATTTTTATTTCATTTTATTTTTTATTTTTTTTTTCTATTTGTAAATGGCTGGCATCCGTTTTTGCTTTTGTTATTTAATTTTATGACTATGAAAAAAAAAAAACTGCTAAGAAAATAATAGTGACAAACAAAATAAATAAAAAGTTGGAAACAACACTTAACTATGAGTTTCATTATTCAATGTTTTTTCCCATCATAAATTAAAGACTAAATAATAGTGACAAAACTGATGATATTTATTTGTTTGCTGTATTAGGAGAGTGAGAGTGTGTGATAGCAACAAGTGGAGAAATAAACATAAACATTTAATTTATTAAAACCCACTGTGCAAAGCATGACTTTGATGATTTAGTTTTATTTTCTTTTTAACACTATTACAATTATTGTTGGAAATTGTAACAAATATATAATTGTAGTTCATTTAGCAAAACTGTGTGAAATCAACACTTACTGTGCAAAAAATAAAAAAGGAAATATAAAGAATAATAGTAGAGAAAAAAAAGCATCATATTGCTAAAAACAATACAAATAAATTACTTGTGAAGTTTATTTAAGTGATAATTTATAACGAGGGCAAAACAAGAAGGGGATAAAAAACAAATGAGTTAAAAATTAAATAAAATGTCAAGTGTCTTTTCTCTTATCATTGGTAAGCGACCAATAGTTTCTATAATATATTGCATATAGCATTTAATTATTGCATGAGATATATAAAATATTATTTTATTTGGCATTTTTTTTTTTTTTTTTTGAACTTTGAGACTGATCTGGAAAATCGGTTGTTACTTCGATATTCTTAAACGGATTTCTCTGAATTGCAATATCGAGAATCTCAAGACTATATGCCACACTAGGCTACACCAAAATTTACCAACTTTCGAATTTTGACCGTAACTCCCCCTATAATTGTTCTTTGGGTTGCAAAAACATACTGTGAGAAATATTAGTGAAATCAGATATCGTTAACCCGTGCCGCATCGGACCTGAAGTTTGTAGGGTGCGTTTATATGGGAAAAAGTTGGTGTTTTTGCAGTTTTTAGAAAAATATTGCTATTAAATACTTTGTTTTGCACCTAGATGTAAAAAATCTTTACATAATTATCTATCAAATAACATATAAAAAGAGAAAATCGATTAAAAAAATGATAAAGTTATTACGAATTCCCCAGACCATTAATTTGTTTTAGAATACTTGGGTAAGGAGAGTATAACGAGATTTTTAATTTTTTGACAAATTTTTAAATAAAAAGCAATTTTCAATTAAATTTGAACCATAATTAACGAAAAATACATTTTTGTTTCCGCAGGATAATCCGAACACTAAAATTTCTATGCTCCTTCAAAAATTGTTTACATTTTTTAAGACCCTTTCAAAACTCCATTTTAGGTTTGTTAAACAATTCTCAAAAAAGTTCGAAAAAGACTTTGAAAGTTTATAAACAACACTATAGAAAACAAAATTAAAAAAGAATTAGGTCAACACCTTGTATGGCTAAGCCGTACCTGCGATTTGAAATCTGTGGACTTCGGCAAAAAGTCATTTTTTGCAGTTTTTAAGATGTAAAGTCAAATTTTTTTGAATTGATGTTCAAAATAAACAAAATTATTATGTAATAAGATAAAACATATGTTGGGAAATACATTTTGAAGTTTTTAAAAAATTGGACAAGGATAACCTTTAAAATACTGAGGTCAAAGTTCAAAAAATAGAAGAAATTAAAATTTTTAAGGAAAACATAACAAAAAGTTTATTATTTTGAATGGATTTCTATGAAATTTAATGGAAATATAATTGAAGGTTATATTTTAGGCTCAACTGAGCCTGCGGCCTGCTTTTTTTAAAAGCCCTTATTCATAAACATATTAAAAGAAAATTTTATTGATTAATATCTTGAACAAATGAAATAACAATTACCTTATTCTTTCAAGCGAAACCATGACAAACTATCAAAATTAAACATATAAATCATTGCATCAAAATCCATACAAAAATAAATTATTTTTCGCTATGTTTCAATAGAAAACGAAATTTTAAAAAGACTACACTAGACTAGTTTACACTAAAAACTTAATCAAAACTAAAATTTTCAATAGAAATCATAATTAAAACAAGCGCGAATGTTATATTCGGCTCGGCCGAATCTATATATTCACCATCAACTTTTTGAAATTTCACATTATATGGGAGGAAGGCGGTAAAGTGGGCGGACCATGCCCACTTTTTGTTTCCGAATTTATATCGAACCTCAAACTATTTACGCAAAATTTTATTGTCGTACATGCTTTTGTTCAAGAGATATCAGCAGAAAAGTATGCAACGGACACCCTGTGTTTCTAGTTTTTAGCTCATAACTTTTTTTATTTATTAACCGATTTTACCCATTTTCAATACCAAACAAACCTTATATAAGATAAATATTTGTGCCCTACGTTGTCCCGTTCGAGCTCTATCCTGTTTTCAACAGATGGACAGACGGACGGACATAGCTAGATCGACTTAGAGTCTAACCAGGACCCAGAAAATATATACTTTGTGGGGTCTTTGATGATTCCTTCGACATGTTACACACGAAATGACAAAATCAATATACCCCCCATCTTTTGGTATAAAAAAGAATGGTGGGTATAAAAAAGAATGACTTTTAAACCAAAAAGAAAAAATCTTTTTTTCAATAAAAACTTTTTCCACAAAAATAATAAGAAAAAAATGCCACCGTTAAATTCTGAATAAAAAAATATAATTAAGTTGTTAAGTGAAACCTAAATTTTGAGGAAAATTTAATTTTTTAAGCTTAAAAATTAAAAAAGTTTTTACCAAAAGAAAAAAAAATCAAATTTTTTTAGCACCAAAATTTTGTGCCAATATTTTTTTTCACAAATTTTAAGTACTAAATTAGACATCATTAGACATTTAGTACTAAACATTTTTTTACTAAAATTTTAGTACATAAATTTTTAGAGCCAAAACTTTTAGTAATAATTTTTTTTTTTACTTCTAAATTTTATATATTACATTTTGTAGTACTAAAATTTTTAGTAATACAATTGTTTTAGTGCTAAAATTTAAAATACTAAATTTTTGTGCCAAAATTTTTTGTTTACAAATTTTAATTACTAAACTAGACTACAAATTTCGTCCTAAAAATAATAATAGTAATAAAATTTTAGTACACAAATTTTTAGAACTAGAATTTTTAGTAATACAATTTTTTACTACTAAAATTTAAGATAATACATTTTGTAGTACTAAAATTTTTAGTAATACAATTTTTTTTTAGTACTAAAATTTTGAAAGACCAAATTTTTGTGCCAAAATTTTTAGTATTGAAATTTTTAAGATTAAATTTTTAATAAAAATAATTAAATTGTTAAGTAAAAACTCAATTTTGTGATAAATGTAATTTTTTTATGCTCCAAAAATTAAAAAAAAAGTTTTTTACCGAAAGAAAAAAAAAATAAAACAAATTTTTTTAAATACCAAAATTTAGTGCCAGATTGGACAACAAATTAAGTACTAAAATTTTGTACTAAAATTTTAGTACACAAATTTTAAGAACCAAAACTTTTAGTAATCATTTTTTTTTAGATTATACATTTTGCTCTACAAGCATTTTTAGTAATACAATTTTTTTAGTGCTAAAATTTGAAATATAAAATTTTTGTGCCCAAATTTTTAGTACCAACAATTTTATTTAGTGAATTATTTTTGGTAATCAACTTTTTAATACCAAAGTTAAAGAAAATGTTTTCACATTTTTCAATCACGTACTGATTTTTATGGGCATGACCACCTTATTCAGCGGTCACATCATAAAACTCGAGAATGGTTTGTCCAATTTAGACTATAACTCAAGAACTGCATGCACGATTTTGATAAATAATCCAAAAGATGCAGACGAAAATTGTCTTCAAGGTGTGTAACAATATTTTTTAGTCGTTTAATAATTTCAGAGTTATGGATCAAAATTTTCCCAATTTTTCAAAATTTTTTCGCTACAAATTACCGAATGACTATGGAATTATTAAGTCAAAGACAATTTGAATCGCTATCTATTGGAGTTTAATTTATTTAAATTGAACAAACCGTTCTCGAGTTATACAAGTGTGACTGCTTAAAGGCGGGGTCTTAGTAGTCATACCCATAAAAGGAAAACAATATGTGATAGAATGAAATTGAAAAAAGATTCGGCTGTGCCGAATCTTTGATACCCTTCACCATATTACCATCTTACCATCTTATCGACATCATATTACCATGTTACAGACAATTAATAAAATTTTCGCCTTAACGTATGCTTGCATATTTTCTAAATCTAAATTTTTTTCAAACTACGAAAATTTGAAAATGAAAAAAAAAAACAATCATAACAGGCTTTGCTTTTAAAAAAGAAACAACAACAATTCCATATATATTTATTTTTGTATGTACAAACTGACTGAATACACAAAGAACAACAACAACACTGTTATTCATTATATTACTGCTGTTGCTAACTAAACTACTTGTCTATACAAAAAGCAAAAAACGTCACTAATAGTCATTACAATGCTTAATATACATGTTTGTGTATGTATTTATGTATATTCTTAACAGATATGTTTTAGTTTTTAAAAATAAACAACTACAATTCCATATCTATTTATTTTTGTACAGACTGCATATACAAAGAACAACAACACTGTTATTCATCATATTACTGCTGTTGATAACTACACTACTTGTCTATACAAAAAACAAAAAACGTCACTAATAGTCATTACAATGCTTAATATACATGTTTGTTGGTGTATTTATATTCTTAACAGATTTGTTTTTGGGCCATAACTCTGTTGATTATGAACGAATTTGGTTTATTAAAAAAACCGAAATTTTATAAAAATATTTATGACTGATCTATATAAAAATAAAAATCTGTAGCTTGAACAAGGGCTTCAAAAATAAAAAATTCGTTTTCCCCGATATCTCAGTTATTACTGAACCGATTTATTTCATTTTTTCAGAACAAAAATTCAGAAAATAATTTTCGAGCCCCCTTTAAAAATTCGAAGTCCCTGGTATATGCAGAGGCTTCAGAAACTAAAAAACCGGTTCTAAAAACCAGTTTTTAAAGCATATCTCCACCATTTATAAACCGATCTTCCTGATTCAAAAAACTGAAATTTTATAAAAATATTTGTGACCGATCTGTATAAAAATAAAAATCTATAGCTTAAACCAAGGCTTCAAAAAATAAAAAATGCGTTTTGTCCGATATCTCAGTTATTACTCAACCGATTTATTTCATTATTTCAGAACAAAAATTCAGAAAAAGATGTCCGAGAATTCTTTGTAAAAACGAAGTCCGTAGTGTATACAGAGGCTTCAGAAACTGGAAAACCGGTTCAAAAAACCGGTTTTTTGAACATATCTCCGCATTGTATGAACCTATCTTGCTGAATTCCAATAGCAAAATTCTCGAAAGCATTTCCGACCGTTTGACATACATATTATATATGTCAGTTATCGGTGGGCTTCATAAACGCCATTTCAACCGACACACGGACGGACGGACGGACATTGTCCAATCGTCATCGCTTCTTACAAGGATTCCGAAAATATAAACTTTTTTGCTCTCCGACGAAAATTGTGGAAATTACAAACGGAATGACAAACTTATATATACCCTTTACACCTGTGGTGAAGGGTATAAAAAAAGTGAAAGCAGATTATATAAGACGAAAATATATTTTTTTTTTTGCCCATCTGTGTATCTCCACTATGCATGAATATTTTAACTTAACTGTGAATGAAATCAAAACTTGTGCATTAATTTTGGCTTATTTTACTCATAGTCTTACCAGCTTTGAGATAAATATAATAAACTGAAACATTTTTGATGTTTTCACTTTTAAAAGGAATTTTTGGTAAAAAAAATCTTCAATTTAGCATAGAACATTTTTTTTGGAAATTTATTTCGAAATAATGGTGATATATACTCGAGTAATCGGTTTATTTAGAGCGCAATATTAGAATGCCCATGAAAAAGTCTCGACCTTAAGGGAAAAAACTGAAAGCAGATTCGTGTTTAGTCCACATATTTTTTTTTTTTTTTTTGATGGAGGACGAAAAAATGTTTTTTGTCTACCAATATAATAATTGTAAAAGTTCTTTAAAAAAAAAAAACCCTTTGAAAATGTTTTGAGAATAACTAAAATGAATTAAAATCTTACGCAAAAATTAAAATAACTATTTTAATTTTCAATATAGTATTATCCATATAATCAAACTTAAACTACGTTCTATTTAATTTCCTAAATAATAGCAATATCCTTTATTAGTTATCTAGCATTTAATGCATTAATATTGAGTATAATTTATTACTATTGAAGTAAATGCAACTTCCTTCATTAAATTTCCGTATATTTATTAACAGATAAACTTTTCTCAAATCCTTTTTATACTCTTTATATGTTAATAAAATTAAAAAAGCTTTTGCTCTTGTTTATCCTTTTTTAATAAGAATAAAAAGGAGTAAGAAAGAGAGTGTGTTTTTAAATTATAACTGTAATATAACACTTCCGCTATACACAATAACAAGTCTTGCGCTCTTTATAAAGCTTTTGCTTCAAACAGGACATTTAACATAAAACTGTTAAAGTTAAATTTAACACTCTGTTTAGTAACTTTAACAGAAAGTTTTTTGGTGACATAGTTTTATTTAAAATGTTTGCAATGTACAACTACTGCTATGTAATGTCAAAGTTTACATTTTAGTTTATTTTTATACGTTACTGATGAAACAACACGTTTATACGGAATACGGTTTTAATTAAAAAGAAATAAAAAATAATAATAAATAATTTAAATTATAAAATTACATAAATAAATAAAAAAGTGTTGATTTTTTGTGTTTTACAAAAAAAAAAAAAAAAAAAAAAAAAAAAAAGAGATAAAAAGAATATTTTATTAAATTTATAAATAAAAGAAAAATAATTTTATAAAAAATAAAAAAAAAAAAAATTGTATAAAGTTTATATCTTAAGAATTGTAAATAATGTAAAATAAAACATAAGTTTTATATATAAAAAAAAAAATGTAATAGAAATATTATTTTAAAATTGTTGGAAATATAAAGAATAAATTTAAATGTGTAAATGTCAAAAATTTTAAAGTTCTGTGTAAATAAAACTAAAGACACAAAATGTGTATTAATTGTTAATATTAGTGCAGTGTTTGTGTGGTGTAATTCTACTTAATTCATTGTTTCCGTTTTGGTAATTGCGGTAAATGTTGACATCTGCGTTGACGTTGACTATTTGTCTTTTGTGATTTATTTTATTCTCATCAAATTTCAAGAGTTTATAAATAAAGCAGTTTGTTTGTTTTGAATGGATTAGAATTATTCATGAAATAACTTGACTTGCATTTTTGAGACATAAAAAATATGAAACTGAATTGTTTTTTTTTTTTTTTTAAGTCAAATTGGATTACTTTGCTTTAACCCTAGAATTGCATCGCTTTTTTTTATCACGGCTGTGAATATTTTTAGTCGAAACAACGAACATCAACTTTAATATAAAAATTAGTTTTTAGTTGAAATAAAATATTAAAAACAACTGATTTTTTTCTAAATGATATTTCATTTCTAGGGTTAAGGCTTGTGTCAATATAGAATATAACCAATATTTTTTTTTTTTTTCTTTAATTTCAAATATTTTTCTTGGTCATTAGATGTTTAAAATACGTGTCAGATTTAATAATGTTTAAAATTTTGGAATACAGTTGAGGCTTTTATCTAGTGTAGTGTTCACAGTACAAGCAAAAATGTAAATTAAGGTTAAAAGAAAATTGCAAAATAATAAAATTTTTTTCCACAGTGATAAAAAATACACAGTGTTTTGAAGACTAAATAAGCATTACTACATCAATTTCCGTGGTCATTAAAGAAGAAAAAAAAAAAAAAAAAGCTATGATCAATTAAAAATAAGTCCTGCTAAAATTAAATAAAGTGATTTATATGAAACTTATTAGTTTGAATTTTTTTTTTTTTTTTTTATTCTGAGATTTATATTTGATTTGTGAACGGCTAACGAATATTTGTTAAGCATTGCTCAGTGGGGTTTAAACGAAAATTTTTGGGAATAAGTCTATAACTTCTAAACGACTGATCGGATTTACATAAAATTTCACATAAGAATAACAGAGGAGTGAATAATTTTTAATCTGGAAATAAGCCCTACATAGTGGGGCCAAATCAAAATAAATGGTAATAAGTCTGGACCTTTGAAACCAATGAACCGATTTAGATGAAACTTGAAACATCGATAGAGGAAGAGTTAGGCTTTCAGAAAATTTATAATTTTTTACCACTGCTGGATGTAAGGTGAACGTTCAAAACTTTTCAAAATTGTACTTACACATGTTCCTGGGTTCCCGTCTTTCAGAAAATGTAAAAAAATATTAAACTTTTTAACTAAATTTTTTAAAATAGTTGAGTATATAAAGTTACTTTTTTGGGAAAAAATCGCAATTTTTTTGAGACCTGTTACGAAATGTTGACTTTGAAAATTTTTTTCTTGTTATCGAATTGAGACAACAAAAAAAATTTTTTTATTAGCATAATTTAGAAAATTATAGAGAATTTGAACATATTTTTAAAAAAAGTTTTAAAAGTTTTATTTTAAAAGTTATAGGGCAAAATTGCAAAAAAGTTAAGGCCAAAAATGAAAAATTTATTTTTTGAAGTTAAATATCTTTTAAACTATACGAGATAATTTAACACAGTAAGCATGTTTTTCCTTGTCTTGCTAAAGAGAATTCAAATGTAAAAATATTTAAAATCAGTTTATATTAGTAAAATTTATAAGTCCCGATATGTTTTTCACCCTCGAGGTGGCCAAATTTGGCCCACTGCAGCGGCGTCCGTGCTACAGCTACAGACTCTATTGAACAATATTCTGAAAGCTTAACTTCTCCTCTATCGATGTTCCAAGTTTCATCTAAATCAGTTAAGTGGTTTCAAAGTTCCAGACTTATTACCATTTATTCTGCTTTTGGCCCCACTGTGCCCTGTAAGACTCTTCAAAAGTGAACTTAAAAAACCAAATTTTTACCAAAATTTTACTTTAATTCCAATGAACTGCAATTTATTTAAAATAAATTATATTGTTTATCTGATGTAGTTCTTCATTACACTAGTCGACAAAAATATTTTTTCCCGCCTTTAAACAAAAAAGGAGGTGGATTATACGGAATTAGATGCGTTCTACTCAAGTCAGCTTTAAATTTTTTTCTATCAGGTCTTGATTCTTTTGGACGTGTCGAATATATCTTTCTTTAAGGCGTTTTCATTAGTATATATTGAGAATGAAAAAAAAGCAGCTCTAATAAATTTCAATGTCAAAATGTTCGCAATATAACATGGAAAATCTATTTTTTTTTATCAGCAAATAACTCCGAAACTATTGAGTGTATAAAAAAAATAATGTAAAGATAACAAGATGTTAATTTTAGTCGATATCTTTTGAAATTCTATCTATCTTAATTGGAGAAACTGTAAAACAGCGAGGCCAATCGCAAAAATGTTGGTAATAAATTTGTATTTCCGAAACTACTAAATTTTTACAATTAAACTTACTTCACCTTTTATGTATATAAAAGATTTGAACATAATACAAAAATAAACATATTGACCTATCTATTGATATACAAATTGTATACATATCTTTCCAAAAGAAATAAATATATTGAACTCAATCCAGACATCTAGACAAAATTGCTAAAAATTTTCTTGTATGTCCGCAGTGTGCCCTACACTTATAACCATGCATACTAGAGTGTCCCGAAGAAAGGCTTTTTTGAGACTTCAATCTGGGAAGACTCCTCAAATGATGCATATTTATAAGCTTAATACAGAAAAAAATATTTAAAAAATTTTAAAAATTGGTCTTTAGTTCACTACCAGCGATTGAAAAATCATGGGTCCCATATATTTTGGAAAAAAAAGATATATATTTTTTATCGAAATAAGTGTCAATAAAAATCTTGGACTTATAGTAGAAAAAATATTTTACAAAATTTTCCTCATGGAATATTGTTTCGCTAAAAGACTATTTAGTGCATTTAGATGAAATTTTTGGAAAATTATCTATTATCAGCAATACTTACTACTATGAAGATTTTCTTAATTTTAGCCATAAAAATAATAAAATTAAAATTTTGTAGAAAAAAATGGTGTACTAAAATGTTTTATGGACCAACATTTTTGCGAAAAATTTTTAAAATTAAAATGACCAATTTTTTGATACCCATTTCAAAACAAAACTCAATACTTTTTTCGGACGAAATATTCTAGACCCGTAATTGGGGCCAAACGCAAATTTTTTTGGTAATAAATCTGTATCTCTTTAACTATTGCTCTGATAGAATAGAAATGTATAAAAGAGTTGTAGAGGCGTACATAAGCTTTCAGAAAAATAATCTTTTGGTCACCCTGTGATAACACGAGATATGCTATAGGGTGTTAAAGTTGAATTTCTCGAGTATGTAAAAGTTTCAAAAAGACGTAACTTCTACAAATTAAATCCGGTTTCAAAGATTTTTATAATTCTGTAAAGTGTTTGATACCTGAGCATAGTGGTACCAAAACTTTTTTTTATAATTTTATAAATAAAGGATAGTACCCCAAAGTTGTTCACCTTGGCTATTATTTTTCCAAAAATTCATTTATGATTTGAATGTAAAAAAAAATTGCATATAGATAGTCCTTGTAAATTTCGCTTTTAGTTTAAGAGACGTTTAGTTCAAAGGATTGTCCGAGATATTAATAAAACCGTTGTGTTAAGGGATACTTTTGTATATGGGCCGTTAACAAAAATTTTTAACTTGGCTGAAACTGACTTAAATCCTTAATAAGTTTTATAATATTAATAATTTAAACAAATTAATTACAGATCTGAAATTACAAGACTCGAAACTAATAGAGTGCAAAATTTTAGCACCATAAGTTTCTTTTTATAATCATGATTGCTGTTCAAAGTTCAAGAACATAGAAAAACGGCTAAAAATTACTTAAGTTTTTCCTCTTCTTCTACAATTTTTGTTCGCGCGTTTATACTTTTTGATCTCATTCTATCATAAATAAACTAATCGGACTTTGCAGATAAATTATGCACCATCCTTGTTGTTGTGCAAACTTTCAACAGTAAAATGCAGGGTAGTCGAGTTTTGATGAAAAATTTTTTAGTTTTAATTAAAATTTAGGATAGGGATTGATACATATTGTAATTGTGCGTATTTTGCGCTCCCGTAAATGTGCTTGAAATAGTCAACGTAGTAGGTAGTCTCAAAAGTTGGAAAACAAAAAGAATACAAGAATTTTATGGACTTTTTGAAAATTATGCAAAAATTTCACTTTTTGTTTTTGTATTTTTACATAGAAAATTGCAATTTAAAAAAATATTGGACATATAGATATAAGAGTGGCGATGAATATAATTGATTGGGATCATAAATTTAAGTCAAATGTCGTTGATAGTTGAAAACGGGATAATTTTGTCAAAACACATTTCGCTAAGGCACATCGCACAGTGCTTTGTCCCATAGACAAAAATCAAAATAAAAACATTTCTCAAATTGAGTTGACATATACGTTTTTGGAAAGGTAACAATATAGATCATTTAATTTAAAAATATTTTTTTGGAAAAACTTATTTTTGTGGCTTCTAGAGGGCGCTAAAATCAGAGAATATATAACCAATATTAATGAACCGAAAAGCTGGTTTTAAACTATTTTAGGAAAAAAATTGTCAAAAATTCGTTTTTTGTTGCAATGCGTCGAAGTTTCGTTTTTTTAATGCCTCAAAATATTGGTAAATTAAAACTATTATTATCTTTTAAATATAGTGTTTCGAATATGTATATATTATTGCTCAAATTTACGCATATTTTTTACTTAAAACCTAAAAATTCCTTAAATTTGATGAAGGATATAAAAAAAAATTATAAAAAATTATACAATTTTTTTTTACGGTTTATGTAAGTTTTTATAGTTATTTAATAGATCAAAAAATAGTTAGAGCCTATTTTTTGCCACAACTTTAAAAGAAGGTTAATTGGAAAAGTTTCTTATTTTCCGTTTTTACTACAATTTTAAAGTGTTCTCAATGTTGACGTAATTTATTTTTCTAAATTAAAATAAAATAATTATGAAAATTATTCCGTAATTTAAAAAACAACTAAGGAATAGAAAAACAAATTTTTGGGACCTAAAACATTACGTTAAAAATCCTCCAGATGGCGCTCATTATGGAGCATTTTTAAATTTTATTACAAAAATTACATGAGTTCGATGGAGTATTAAAAAAAAATTATAAAAAATTATACAATTTTTTTTGCTTGATTCTAAAATTTAGTATTGTTTTTTAATATATAAAAGAAGAATTGCGTCCTATTTTTTTCCACAACTAAAAAAAAATAATAATTCAAAAAATTTATAAATTTTCTTTTATTACACAAAAGTCAAAAAATTCTTTATGATGAAATATTTCGTGTTGTTTAAATCGACATTGCTTTAAAATTTAATAAAATATTGAAAACTAAAAAAAAAATAAACATTTTGGACCGGGAAAAGAGCGAAATTAAGCAAATTAATGATTTACTGAACATAAAATGTGGATGCAGAAATTAAAATAATATTTAAAAATTATAGGGCTTGGGGGAGGTAAGTATGCCCTTGCTCCTATTAAATAGAATATTGTCTGATCCATAGAAAACCCATTTCCAATAGCTATCGTAAACTTTGATACTGTTTTGACCAGTATTTTGGAAGAAAATGCGTTTACACATTTCAGAATATATGGGAGGTAGGCGTGTTCTTGCTCCGATTTTTTCAAAACTTTGTATATATTTACTTTGGGTCTAAAGTAATGTACGTGCCAAGTTTCAATTTTCTGCGGCACCTCCTTCTATTTTTAGAAAATTAAAAACGGTGTGTTAGCCAGAAATGCGTTTTTCTCATTCCAGGATATATGGGAGGTAGGGGTGTTTTTGTTCCGATTTAAATAAAAATTGGCAGAATCATAAATAATCTATATTTAACAGCAATCACAAATTTTGGTGGAATTCTGATCAGTATTCACGAAGTAAATCCGTTTTTAAGTTTCAGGATATATGGGAGGTGGGCGTGTCCTTGCTCCGATTGAAAAATAAATTAGAAGATGTGTAAACAATCTATTTTCAATGGCTACCACAAATTTTGGTAAAGTTCAGATCAGTATTTAAGAAAAAATTAGTTTTTTAACTTCAGGATATATGGGAGGTAGGCGTGTCCTTGCGCCAATTCTTTGAAAACTTCGTATTTATTCATTCTAAGCCTAAAGTAATATGTGTACTAAGTTTCAATTTGCTACGACAACTTCTTCTATTTTTTCCCATCGTTGTATGGGATCAAAGCACTGTGCATCGTGTGGACAGCATGAAATTAACTGTAATTCACATAATTAGTAGGTGTTTGTTATGCTTAATAAAAATGCGGAGGCGCATCAAAAAATTTCGAAAGATAAACATTTTATAGACCAAAAAATATTTACATGTGTTAAAAAAGGATCACAATATGAAAATGATATGTTATAGAGAAAATTGTTTAAATTTTACTAGGAAACCCTAAAATATGCTGCACTAATACCATCAAACATTGAAAATATCATACATTTTATTGTGTCAGTAGATTTTAATATTACATGTAATTATGATCAAAATTATACATAAACTCCTAGTTTGTAAAAATTTTTATATGTTCAACGTAAAACCGCCATAACCTAGGATTTTAATGTTCCATCGAAAGAAAATAATTTTTTCTTTCGAATATAGGTTAAGTTCAATTTAATTAAAATATTTTGCTTAGTTTTTTACTTAAAAGAAAATTAATATTTCCATTTAAATAGGCACTCAAAAAATACCTAAAATACTCGCAATTATTAAGGAAAAATTTAAAAAGTTATATCCTTTGTCTGGCCAGACTCATGTACTTAAAATATCTCAATATTGAATGAATGCCTGGCATAAGGATTAAAACAGTTGTAAATGGTTAAGTTTTATAAATTAAAATAGATGATGTAAAATACAAATTATATAAATTCGTTGCTACATAATATTATAAGTTTGTCAATCTAAAAGGACTTTTTCTTTAAATTTTCTTGTCTTTCAGCACAACACATGTCCTGAAATCTAGAAATATGCCTTAATAAATTTTCTGATATAATATGTTACTCCAAATAAAAATGTTTTTATTTCTAAAATATTTTTTTTGTTTTTAGTTAAATGGCAACGCAAAATGATATGTCAATTAATTTTCTAGTATTGATTTTATTTAATTTTCTATGGTTGTTTTGGCTATAAAATTTGATATTTTCAAAATTTATTTTATGTTTACTAATTTATTAGCAATTTATTTATATTAAGATAAATGTGTTCAATAAGTTTTTCAAGTTTTTATGGAAACAAATTTTTTTTCTAATCTCCATAATTAATTACACTTTTTTAATTAAAATCACTTCTACACAATTCGTTTGCAATTAGTTTTCTATTGTTTTTTCTCTCTCTGTCAATTATATTGATTGCATTCTAATTGTTATTTAAACAAAACTTATTACAATTACATACAATTGTAGAAATTCGAAGTATTTAAAAAGAAATTTGTAACCAAAATAAATTCCAAAAAATAAAAGAAAACACCAAATGGTTTTACATGCTAACGATGTGGTTTGGAACCCCTGCCAGCCAACAAATCTTGGATACATTAACCACAAAAACCGAAAAAAAAGAGAGATTTTCTTATAACATAAAAAATAAAAATTTATTAAAGAAGGAATATTAACAATAGACCTCTCTGAAATCTACCATAATTCTTTATAAATAAACCTCCTTTAAGTCTATTAAGATTATTATAATGAAATTTTCATTAACATTTTAATTAACCCCAAATGAAAGGCAAGTTGTTGAAAGTCCTTGAAATTTAAGAAAATGAAACAGAAATGAAAAACACAAAAAATAAATGAAACAAAATTTTGTTGTACAATCATTTATTTTAAATACTTTTGTTGGTTTTTATTACACTTTTACAACATTTTTCTGTTAAACAAAGTGTTTTTTTTTTTGTTGAACGAAAAAAAAAAGCAACTTGAAAATCTGTTTCAATTAAATGAGAATGATAATGATGATGTTTTTGAAAGCTGTTAATAAGACAAAATAAGTGGGCCAGACTTTATTAATGGTGTGTGTAAGAAAGCAATAATAAGAGTATTCACTTCGTATAATTACTAAAAGATATTATTATATTTTAAATAATTTCTAGCTTAAAAATAATAATAAATAAATAACACCACGCTACAAAATTACAAGAATAAGAATACACTTGGAATGTAACAACAGTATAGTTTGTAGATAAGGATTGCGTTGGAAAAAATCTTAACATATATAATATTCAATAACTTGGAAATGGTTTATCTTAGAGTTTTCATTCTTTTTTTTATTTAATTGATAATTTATTACAGATCACAGACAAATTTAACTTTTATAGTTCTAACCATTACTTATGAACTTGTGGGCCATTTTTAATAACTCCTCCGTTAGAGGTTTTATAGTAGCTTTAGTCACTTTTTTGAACAGTGTGCACATTTTCTTTTAAAATCTTTGGTATTTTGGGACACCTTTTTTGTGTCTAAGCTATGGAAAATTTTGAAAATTGACCTCTCTTGGTACTAAAACTATGTTATTGATTTGGTACCACTCCAGAGCTTTCTTACCGTAGTGACATGATACCAAATCGGGCCAAAAATGTGTGGTCACGTTGCACAGTGCTTTGATCCCATACAACGATGGGACAAAAATAGAAGGTGTTGTCATAGCAAATTGAAACTTAGTACACATATTACTTTAAGCTTAGAATGAATAAATACGAAGTTTTGAAAAAATTGGCGCAAGGACACGTCTACCTCCCATATATCCTGAAGTTAAAAAACTAATTTTTTTTTCTAAAATACTGACTGAACTTTACCAAAATTTGTGGTAGCCATTAAAAATAGATTGCTTACACATCTTCTAATTTATTTTTCAATCGGAGGAAGGACACGCCCACCTCCCATATATCCTGAAACTTAGAAACGGATTTACTTCGGGAATACTGATCAGAATTCCACCAAAATTTGTGATTGCTGTTAAATATAGATTATTTATTACTCTGCCAATTTTTATTTAAATCGGAACAAAAACACCCTTACCTCCCATATATCCTGAAATGAGAAAAACGCATTTCTGGCTAACACACCGTTTTTAATTTTCTAAAAATAGAAGGAGGTGCCGCAGAAAATTGAAACTTGGCACGTACATTACTTTAGACCCAAAGTAAATATATACAAACAATATTCTATTTAATAGGAGCAAGGGCATACCTACTTCCCCCAAGCCTTATAATTTTTAAATATTATTTTAATTTCTGCATCCACATTTTATGTTCAGTAAATCATTAATTTGCTTAATTTCGCTCTTTTTCCGGTGCAAAATGTTTAGTTTTTTTTTAGTTTTCAATATTTTATTAAATTTTAAAGCAATGTCGATTTAACAGCACGAAATATTTCATCATAAAGAATTTTTTGACTTTTGTGTAATAAAAGGAAATTTATAAATTTTTTGAATTATTTTTTTTTAGTTGTGGCAAAAAATAGGACGCAATTCTTCTTTTATATATTAAAAAACAATACTAAATTTTAGAATCAAGCAAAAAAAATTGTATAATATTTTATAATTTTTTTTAATACTCCATCGAACTCATGTAATTTTTGTAATAAAATTTAAAAATGCTCCATAATGAGCGTCATCTGGAGGATTTTTAACGTGATTTTTTAGGTCCAAAAAATATGTTTTTCTATTCCTTAGTTGTTTTTTTAAATTTCGGAATAATTTTTTAATTATTTTATTTTAATTTAGCAAAATGAATTTCGTCTACATTGAGAACTCTTTAAAATTGTAGTAGTAAGAAACTTTTTCAATTAAACTTTTTTTAAAGTTGTGGCAAAAAATAGACTCTAACTATTTTTTGATCTATTAAATAACTGTAAAAACTTACATAAACCGTAAAAAAAAATTGTATAATTTTTTATAATTTTTTATAACCTTCATCAAATTTAAGGAATTTTTAAGTTTTAAGTAAAAAATATGTGTAAATTTGAGCAATAATATATACATATTCGAAACACTATATTTAAAAGATAATAATAGTTTTAATTTACCAATATTTTGAGGCATTGGAGAAACGAAACTTCGACGCATTGCATCAAAAAACGAATTTTTGACAATTTTTTTTTTTTTCCTAAAATAGTTTAAAACCAGCTTTTTGGTTCATTAATACTGGCTTTAAATTCTCAGATTTTAGCGCCCTCTAGAAGCCACAAAAATAAGTTTTTCCAAAAAAATCTTTTTAAATTATATGATCTATATTGTTACCTTTCCAAAAACGTATATGTCAACTCAATTTGAGAAATGTTTTTATTTTGATTTTTGTCTATGGAACAAAGCACTGTTCGTTGTGCTCTCTTATGAAAATAAAAAGTCTTTTTTGCAAATATTCTTTGATGTATATTTTGATATTTATAGATCTGAATGTATCAAATGACTTTCCTGTTTTGCCGCAACTGCAAAAGGCTTGTTATACCAGGAATTTCGTAAAAAATTTTTTCTGCTTTTGGGTCATAAACTTATTTAAAAAAAAAAAAAACTTAAAAGTTTTGACACATAAACTGCGAAAATTCTGCCAGCACATACGTTTCTTCGTCAATTATACAACTTGAGTATTTTTATATGAAATTTGGTTTTAATTTTCGTGTCCTATTCTTGGCTTCTAAATTTCTTGCAGAATTTCTGTTTGAAACTTTTTGGACTTTATATGTTATCATCTGTGCATTAGCTTTAAATTTTCGCACCAAATAGTCGAAGCACTGAGATAACTGAGCTGCTTTTCTACCAGATGTGTTTGGAGTTCCTCTCAATATGCTTTAAATTTTCTGGCCTTCCCAATATCATGTGGTCTTTTTTTCTTTCCGAACCAGGTTTCATATCAATGGTTAAATTCTCTAGATTCTGTTTAATAATATAGAAACAGTTTGATGGCAGAAATTTAATTCTGTAGCCAATTATTTGTAGGACCTATTTGGATTTTTTTAATAATTTGTAGGACGTAAATGTTTTCGTCACTCATTTTGATAAAAATTAAAAATAATTAATAACTAGATTTAAAAAATTTTTTAGAATTTGTATTATTCGGGCTCAAGTTCATTGAATAATTGTAGAAGAAACAGATTCCATTTCCTAAAAATTGTAAGTTAAATAGATGATGTTTACAGAGAACACCACGGTGGGACACTGAAGAGTGCTGATGACGGTCGTGGCTGACTAGAAAATGCATTCCATTCTGCCGAGTGTCCAATAAAACTTTTACAATGTATTCTTCTACAATTATTCAATGAACTTGAGCCCGAATAATACAAATTCTAAAAACTCTATAAATAAGTTCAACAAAAATTACAAACATTTAAAAAAATTTTCAAAATTCCGAAAAAAGTTATGAGGCAAAACGTGTGTTAAGATTTTTTCGATCGCACTCCTTATATATGAGTCGAATTTTATAAAATTTTTAGAACTTGCGATATACCAAAAAAGAGAAGTTATATCTAAAAAAAAAATAAGTATTTTTGAATATTTATTTTAACCAATTTAGATCTTTTAAACTGTCTTAGAAAGAATATCCCTTACCCGTTTTAGAAAGTATGTACAACTTTATATTCGTATTAAAATTGTGCAAGATATTGAAACACAAAATCATTTTTTAATTTTTATATGTATTTTTTTAACTTTGCAGTGATTTATAACCATACTTTATTAGAAAATATATTTCTTTCATGTACCTGTTAATTAATTGAAAATTATTTTTTATTTGATTAGAAAGAAAAGTTTTAACCATTTTTAAAAAGTCTATACACGTAGTAACACTGTAAAATATATCAAGAACAAACTGAATTTTTTAATTTTTAGTAGTATTTTTTTTAATTTATAGCCATTTTTGACCTACACCTTTTTATAAAACATATATTTCATAATACTATATTTTAGAAGGAATAAAATGAGCTACTGCTTAAAAAAATAAGATGAGAATTTTAGAACATATGATTTCTTTCAAGTTTGTCAAAATTATAAAAAATACGTAAAACTACAGTTTTTTATGAATTTTAAAACTACGAAAAAAAAAAAAAAATCATATATTATACAATTCTCATCTGATTTTATTAAGCGGTAGCTCATTTTATTTCCTATAATATATAGTATCAGGAAAAAATATGTGGCAGTTTTTAGGCAGTTGAGCACTTTACAGAAACAAAAAAATTCTAAAATCAGGCTTGAGTTGTAGATGTTACGATTTTTTTTTTTTTTTACTTTTATATGCTCCAGGTAATTGATTTGTCACCCTGTAGATTTTGTTTTATTATGACAAGGTAACTAAAATATGATTTTTATAAGAGATTAGTTCGTCCACTACAACTTTTCAATACATTCAAATACGATCCGATCAGTAGTTTAGGAGATACAGATTTATTTCAAAATGTTTGCAATAGGCCCCTTGTTCATCGTTTTAAAGAAAAAATACATAATTATACATAATAATAGAAAATAAAATAAACATCTAATTGTTATCTCTTATTTCAAAAAGATGTGGCATAATTTCTTTTAAAGAATGTTAAAAAGAGTATGTAATTTTTAAGAAGCCTATCAATTCATCTCTTTAAGAGCCATTTACAAATTTTTAATTTAGTAAAAAATTATTTGATCTTGAAAAAATTGCACAGTGGGACAGATTCGAAATTTTTTGGAAATAAATCTGTAACTTCTGATTGGCTAGTTGAATTTGCGTGAAATTTGGTATATGCGTAGCAAAGGAGTGCACAATATTAAGTTTGGAAGCGAGACCGAACAGACCCCTCAGGGGCGGAGCTAAAGGGACTCAAAGTTGGGTACCTCTGACATAAAAATTTTTTCATCGTTTGCAAATTTTTGTTTCTTGTCCGATTTCAAATATTTTTATACATTGTTGTAAGCACTGACAAGACCTACAAAAAACATGCTCATTTATCATGTTCTATTTATCTTTTATAGTTTTGGAGTTATTTGCGTTTGAATTTTTAAGTACCTCAATTTTGCATGTTCTTGGTTCAGTTTTTTTCATATATCCTAGTATTTCCGATTGATTTTATTTGTTTTTTCTTTAGCTAATTAAAGAACAAAATTATCTATTGAATAAAAATATGAAGTCGATATCTTTACCGAGTCCAAAAATTTGAAAATTGCAAAAATTACGACTTTTTTTTTTTTTTTTTGCCGAAAAAATATCTACACTCTTTTTTCTCTAAAATAAAATTTTCTTTAATAACATATAATAATTTTATACTTTTCTGAAAGTTTTCTTCACAGAGAAGACTTTAAAATAAAAAGCAAGCACAATAACTCAAGTAGTCAAGGTACGCACCCGCCTGAACTTGACCCCTTTTATATGTAAGTTTAGACTTTAGTCTATATTTTTTCAAATCCCAAAGCACAAATCGGCAAACGGATTACAGTTTAGGAATCTGTAATATGTTGTTAAAAGTTTTCAATCAAAATCTACGGGACTTCGGAAAATGTGGATTTTATAGCCGAAAATGTGAAAAAAAAAAAATTTTTTGGGATTTTCGGCGTTTTATTTTGGGAATTTTAATCATTTTAATCAATAAAGTCAACATTCACCGAAAATTTCGTTAAGCTATCTTTACTAACAAAGATTTTATTACAGATAAAATATTTATAATTTCTCAAAAAAACTATTTTTTACAAAAATTTAATTTTAAATGCAAAAATCAGAAAACGGTATAAACTCGATTTTTTTTATCTAAATTACATTGCTTAGCTGACATAATTCTTCGTTATACAGAAAAATATTGAAATCAATATGTTTTACAGAAATGAAACTATTGTACACTCCTATGCTACGCCTATACCAAATTTAATGCAAATATAACCAGCCTATCCGAAGTTACAGATTTATTTCCAAAAAATTTCGTTTCTGCCCCACTGTGGATTGTTGCATAACACAGGTTGACAAAATTAAAATACACGGTATAAATAAGTTTTAAGCAGGGATTGAAAATAATCATTATTCTTGAAATTTTAAACAAAAAAATCAGATACAAGGAACAACCGGATAAAAGTGTTAAATACAGAAATGTAATCTTCAGAACAGGTTCTATCGGAATCCGGAATGATTTTTATTTTTTTGATTTTTATGAAAAAAGTCAATATTATTGATTATTTTTGATTCTTATTTTTTCGCTCAACTCATAATGATTATTTTTAATTTTAATTTCTTTTTTGTTCAACTCATAATGATTATTTTTGATTTTTACTTTTTTTGCTCACAATATAAAACGTAACATGAGAAATGAAACTATTACGCAATTTTTAATAAAAAAGATTTCTCATCGTAAAGTAGATTTATTTACTAAAAGTAAAGTGTAATGATATATATTTCATCAGCATATCTCGAAACGACTACTTTGATTTGGTTCAATAAAATATCAAAAAATTCGTATTAGAATCTTTAAGTAATTCTTACATTACTTTTTAATACGCTTACAATTTTTTGTACACAGAAAAAACAGATTCGTTCGTTGTGGCAACCGAATTTATTGCCATAATTTAATTGTGATTACTGAATGAATATGGTACAAGCAACTGATTTGAACAAATAATTCGATGAAGGGTTTAGGAATTAGATATGAATCTATTGTGAATTAAAAGCAATAAAAATATATGATGATTTCTTTGAAATTTTATTTTATATTTTTTAATTTATTGTAATAAAATTGTAAAAAAGAAATACCAATACAAAAGATAAAGTCTCGTCCTTTTTCTGTTCCAATTAGGTCACTTAAACATTAAAAGCTGTATTAAAAAAAAAAATAAAAAATAAAAAATAATGTAGGTTTGATAACGAGTTACTAACTTTTTCTTATGGAAATTTACATAGAAAAAGTTAGTAACTCGTTATAAAACATACATTAGTTCTTTTGAATACGGCTGTAAGTTGTTGAATTTTTTAACAGCTTAGCAATTGACAATGGGTTTGAATGTTAACACAACTTATTGGATATTGGAACACAAGCACCGTTTTGCTTCTACATATTTCAAATTAACGATGTGTTGGCCTATAAAAAGTTTTCCCCCTTTAAAAAATTGTTTAATCTTTCATGATAAATAAAGTCATTTACCACAGTTTTAGAAGACTTTGATACTTTTAAGACCATTTCAGAACGATAAATAGAATGAAAACAGCCTGTCTTCTCAAAAATAGAATAAGAGTATGGTCAGCTACAGATTTGTTACACTAGCTAGATATTCCAAGCCTCTTAAATAAGCAAATCCTATCGTTTTACATGAATCCAGACCAATGAATTTGAAATGTATTTGAACAAATTTTCTCTGAAAAACTTTAAAGGCTTTCATGTAAATAATCAATATACATACAATTTCCTTACCTTTTAAGTTTTTGATATGCCATTGGAGCAAGGAAGTATTAAAGCAAGATATTTTAGGAGAAAAACTAAATTTAAACTTTTTTTTTTTTTTCAATTTATATTTAAAAATATGGTTACTATAATATAATTAATTTAAAAGATGTCAAAACTAGTTTTACCGAATTTATTTTTATTTTTTTTAATTAGTTTAATTAATTTTAAAACGACAAAAGTTGGTTGTACTGACTAAATTTTCTTTATAGAAATTATAATTCCATCATAATCATGATTAAACTATTACGAACATAAAGAGTTGTTTACTTTTAAACATTTTCAGTAATTATTATAAAATATTAGTTATTTTTATTAAAATTATAGTACTAGAACCATTTTCCAACTAATCTTTTTTTCTGTGTGTAGGACCAATTTGGATTTTTTTATTTTTTTAATTTTTAATAATTTTTAGCACGTACTTTTTTTTCGTATCTATGTGTAATTGATCATAGCTTCTATAAACAATTTTTTAATATATTTTTTTCTTTATTCAAAATGGTTTTGACAATTTTTATAGCATTATTTTTTTAATAAAAAAAAGAAAAACTAACGACCAATGAAAAAGTTTTAACTTTATTTTATTATATTCATTAAAAATAAAACATTTATAGAAAAAAAAAATATATATATCGTCCATTCCATGAAAGAACGCAGAAAAATATACCAAGTGTCCTCCGATTTTTATAAAATTTTATACGTATAAGGTCTATTGGTATCTATAAATATTTCCGTTTTCAGATTCGCTAAATTAAGAAAATTCGCGATTTTATTACGCTTTTTCACTTTTGAAAAAAATCTCAAAAGTATACAACTTTAAATACAAATATTTTTGGGAATGCTTTGCAGAAATTAGTGATTTGAACGGTGTTTGAATTGTAATTATGTTAGCTTAAACATGAATATTTTATAAATAAAAAATATTTTTTAAAAATGCATTTTAAAGCAATTGCATTTTTTAAATTAATTTTTCTTTCAATATGCTATTAAAATTTGTTAATTTTTAAACATAAATGAAAAGTTTGGAATCTTTACATTAAAATAAAAATCTCAAATTTTTGGGACGCACACATGTACTGTGCATAATTTCCCCTTTTCTTCAACTAGTTTAAATTTTTTCATATAAAAATAAAATTTTTCTGGTATTATGAGTATCTTTACGTATTTTGTTAAAAAAAATTTATTGTGTTATTTTTTAAAAAATCCTGAAAAATAGTAAAACTTTATGTATCAGACTATTTATTGTTTTAAGTTGTAATAAACGAAGCATTTTTAAATACACTTTTGAAAAATTAAAATTTAATAAATTCGCAACTAACGAAAATGCATCTAAAAACTGCATTTATATTTTTAAAACATTATGGATCAAAGATGTGGTTTTTGAAATGCTGACTAAATTACACAAAAAATATACAATGGCCTTTTAAATACTTTTTAAATTACAGAAATCCATCAATAACTTCAAGAGATATGAATATTTAAAATCGCATACTTTTTATATTTTGTTAACTTTTCTACAAATTTTAAAGAAAATTTCAAAAACAAGAAAAAGTTTTAATTTTATATGAAAAATTTGAAACATGTTTTTATAAAAATTGGATTATGCATATAAGATTTTCGCGTCTCAAAAAATTTACACTTTTATTTTAATGTAAAGACTCCAAACTTTTCATTTATGTTAAAAAATTTTAATAGCATATTTAAAGAAAAATGCGATTGCATTATATTTTTTGCAATTTCACAAAACTGCAAACTGAAATTGATAAAAGGCTTAATGGAGTTTTTGTATACAAATTTTTATCGAAATTAAAAGCCATCAAGTAAAAAAATATAATTTTTCGGGCGTTCTTTCCTGGAATGGTCGATATTTGTTTTACAACAATTACACATATTTATATGAGTGTTTGTATGTGTTAAATTAAATAAAATTCCGGTGCCAGTGTTTAAGTGTTAAACAAAATATTATATAAATTGAAATAAATATAACAATTTCCCCCTAGCATAACAACAACAATAAATAAGGGAAAGAATAATTATACGTTCATACAAATACAAACATAATTTTGAAAAAAAAAAAGAGAGAAAGAAAGAAAACAAGGAGCAAATGGTGTTATTTGATGAATTATATTGTTATTTATTATACACAAGTTTACGCTATAATAACATAATAACAATAAAATAACAAAAACAATAGCAAACAGGTCAGCATTAAAATATAGCAACAACAAGTATAAGATCACCGTTATTATTATTGCTCATTGTTTACATATTATGTACAAAGTGTGTTTATATGATTTTCTTTCTTAAGGGTGTTTATTAAAAAAAAAAAAAAAAAAAAAAACAAAGAGAAATAGAGAGTGAGATTTTAATATTGTTATATTTTGTCTATAAAAGCAAAAAACAAAAATAAAAAACAAATAACATGAGATTTATTTCAATTTAATCAATATGTTTTGTTATTGTTGTTATTTTTTTCGGCCTCATTTAATGTTTTTATTTTTTCCTTAATAAACAAAAGAAATAGCCAACTGGACTTGTTTTATTTTCGTAGACAAAATAAATGTGTTAAAAGTTTTTAAGAGCAAATACGTGTCTTTAACATAAATGCATATATTAGTGTGCTGATAACTAAAATAAATAAACAATTGGCAAAAAATAAACCAAAAATAGAAATGATAAATAAACAAAATAGTAGCCTGAAAAATAGCTCCTTAACGAAAGAAAAAAACACTCTAAGGACTTAATAAAAAAAAAATAAAAATTCTGCAATAAATAACATAAACTATGGTCTAATTTTACCTTTAAATCTCTATGAATTTATGCTAACCTTTCTTCTATAATTTCTTTAGGCAGCTTGTTTCTTTAAATCTTATACAAACATTAATTTGATACTATAATTTAAGAGAATAAAAAAAATCGTGGCATAAACTAAACTAATACTAAAAATAGAATAAAATTTTTAATATTATTTCTTACCAGCAATTGTTTACTTTGTTATCTCAAGAAATGTATACGCATTTAAGAGAAAACAACAACATGCTAAAACTTCATTTGTGTTAGGGTTATTTACTTTGTAAATAAAAGAAAATAAAATTAAACCTTTTTTCTACTTCAACTTTTCGTGCAACAAAAAAAAAAAAAAAAAAAAAAACACCTTTAACATCGGTAGCAACATAATCAACTACCCCAACATAAAAGCAGAAAATAAAAAAAAAAAAATAATAAAAGAAAACTCCGTCCTTTTTTAATTCTCCTAAATCTCCTCATCATTATTTGGAATGGTACTGCTGTAATTTGCTTTACATAAAATAATATAATGGTAAGTTTTTTAAGTTTTACAAATCATTTTATTAATAAAAAAATATTTCAACTTTACCTTTGGCTCAAGTTATTAGGATTTTTTCTTTATATTTACTACTATATACATATGTATGTTTCAGCATATTACTTTAACATTTTATATTAATTTTTTTCCTCCCAGTTTTTTTATTAATCCTAAAAAGCAGGAAAAAATTCAATGTTATCATAAATAATAAATCAATTTTTTTCAAAAAGAAAAGAAAACTTTTATTTTATACATAACAATGCTAAAAAGAGAATCCATTAAACAATGCTGGAATTTTTTTTAACACATTAAAAATTGATAAATAGCTAGAGCTTTTGATACAAAAATAAAGCAAACCGGTAAATAAATTAAAGCTTTAAAAAGAATTTAAAGAAATTTAAAAGTTTAATAAATATGTATAAAAAACATTAAAAATAATTCAAACGATTTCAAAAGTCTTTCGAAAATAATATAATTAAAATTTGCGTAAATATTTATGAATATTTGTCTTTTCTGATTATTTGATTATTATTCATTGATAGTAAAATAAATAGGTCTAACAATTTTGGTATATTAATTCGAACAAAATTTTATATTAAAGTGTAGTTCGAAAGGCTTTTTATAATTTTTTAAACACTATAAAATTACTAGTTTTTACACAAATACCATATTAAAGGTGATTATCTATATTTTCGATAACAATTTAATGTTGAGTTTTTAATCACTTTGAACTAATTAGAGATTTTGTCTCATACCCTCACTTTTCAGTTTGGACACATACAAATCTATGTGCTACACAGAGGTTTTCAGTTATATTCAAAATATTTGTACAATATTTTTAAGTATCTGAAAGCTACTAAACCCAGTTTTATTTCGAGCATAAAGTGTCTTAAAATGGTTTAGTTATAGCGAAAACATATCTCGACATCTTTAGTATCAAAACTACACAAATTGAAGTTTGCTAATATTTTACCATATACTACAATGACTCATCGCCAGACATAGCCAAATAAATTAAGTTTTTGATAGTCATTTAATATAGTTAGAACAACTTTTCTCCATTTAATAGACACATTTATTGTAAATTTAAAATATATAATTCTTTCTCCCAAATGTACGCGTAAGAATTATAATTGACCCTATTTTGAAATTAACCATAATTTTTTTTCCAAAATTTTCAATATTTTATTTTTCCTTTCTTCCTATTTTTAATTTCACCCAAGCCATCACCATCATATCCTCCACAACAGACTGAGAATTTATTGATATGTTTTTCTAAATCAAGTTTAAAATCCTCCAATTTATATCTTATAAAACATTTAATATAAAGGAGAATCCATTTTCTTTATCCGTCTCAAATTATTATAATTATAAAAAATTATTTGAATTTTACATTATAATTTTTTAAAGGGACGTTGTATTTTTGTTTAATTTTTGTGATCGAAAAACGACCTTTAACTAAGTGTTGTAATTTAGGCATATATTCTGTTCTTTTTACTAAATACAATTTTTTTTAATAAACTTCCGAATTGTGGTGCCACTTTTAGATTCTAAACATTCTATGATAATTTTGAAACATTGTTTTTAAGCTAAATTTTTTTAAAAACTAAAATTAAAACATCCTAAAAAATAGTTAAGAAAGGAACTATTTAAAATATTTTTTTACTCGAATTATTCGATTAATCGGCATAATTTGTTCGAATAAATTTTTACTCGAAATTCTTGATTTTAATTTAATCGAACCAATATTTGATTTTAATTTGTCGATTAATCGAGCAAACAATATTTTAGTTAATACCCTAATCTTAACACACGTTTTGCCTCATAACTTTTTTCCGAAGCAATATTTATTTTTTATTTTTTATATGGTTGAAAGTGAAAAATATGTCAGTTATTATTTTTAATGACAACCGTGTTGATTTGTTGTGAGTTTGCTCAAAATTAGTGGCAAAAATGATGTAAGTGCTATAAATCATTAAGAAATTAAAAAAAAAAAAAAAATAAAATTGGTCGTACAATAATTGGTCAAAGAATTAAATGCCCGCTGTCAAAATGTTTCCAAGTTTATTAAACAGTATCAGGAGAATTCGACCATTGATGGTTCGGGAAGAAAAAAGGTCCATATGATATTGAAAAGGCCAAGAAAATTGAAAGCATATTGAAGAGAACTATAATAGAAAATCATCCCGATTAGCTCAGTGCTTTGACTATTTGGTGCGAAAAGTTAAAGCTAATATGAAGTTAAGAACATATAAAGTCCTAAAAGTTCCAGACTGGAATGCTGCAAAAAATTTAGAAGTCAAGAATGGGACACGAAAATTAAAATAAAATTTTATACAAAAATACTCATGTTGTATAAAGAACGATGAAAACGATGAACGATGGAATATTTTTCTCAGCTTCCGAGTTAAAATTTGTATATTGCTGGTGCTCAAGGAAATGTTAACCATAAGTTTAGGACCGAATAGTTGATGAAATTTCCTAAAGAATTCGTGGTGTGGCAAGATTTATGCAGTTGCGGCAAAAGAAGCAAGTCATTTGTTACAGTGGGCTTTATAAATACCTAAAAATACATCAAAGAATATTTGCAAAAAAATATTTTTCCTTTCATAAGAGAGCACAATGTATACACATATTTTTGGCCCGATTTGTCATCATGTCACTACCGTAAAAAAGCTCTGGAGTGGTACCAAAACAATAACATTGTTTTTGTACCAAGAGAGGTAAATCCTCCAAATTGACCAGAGCTAAGATCAGTGAAGAGTTATTGGACTTTTGTGAAAAGAGAATCGAAGAGGACAGAAAAGTTGTTCTAAAATATCAAAGATTTTAAAAGGAGATGGCCAAACTTTTCAAAAAAAGTGACTGAAACTATTATCAAGTTCATAAGTATTGGACAGAAGTATAAAAGTTATATTTTTCTGTGATCTGTAGTAGTATCAGTTCAATGAAGAAACAATAAAAACACTAAGATCAACCGTTTCCAAATTATTGAATTTTATATATGTTAAGATTTTTTCGATCGCACTCCTTAGTAATTAAGGTATTGAATTAGTAAACTTAAAAAAAAAAGTCAACGTAAATGTCATCTCTGACCGAAATGTAAAATAAGTATGATTTGGAAAGCAAAAAAATTGTGTAACAAATAAAAGATACGCTAAGATACGCTATATCTTGGCTCCCTGAAAGAAAAATCTGGCTCCGTTAGGATTTGTAGGACGAAAAGTTTTATAAATAAGCCAAATTTTTCTACATCGTCTGGGAGCTTTAGAAAGCTTTGTAAGAAAAGAAAAGTGCTTACCATGCATTGTTACACCTTAGTTCTTGCAAGTTCGATAGCATGCACTCAACAAGCTAGACATGCTCGTCAAAATTTTTTTTTTTTTTGCCTAGGAAAGTACTCATAACCAAAACAAATGAATACCAAGCTTCGGATACGACTTCAGTCATTGATTTGTCAAAATTAGGATCTTTCGCGAGTTGCCAACTCTGTGGTCCATCAAAAAGACCAGTTTTCTGATTAAATCGTTGATGTTCTGAAAGGCTAAATTTGTAGTCTGGATAAGGTATTCACAGAGATTTGGATCATCAGAAGATTTAGAAGTACAACCCTCGTGATTTTAATTGAGTTAGGATACGACCATTTAATTCGGTTTCCAGGCTTAATTCCGTTTATAATTTTATAATTTATAATTTTATAATTTATAATTTTATAATTTTACTATTTTGTAATTTTATAATTTTATAATTTTATAGTTTTATAATTTTATAACTTTATAATTTTATAATTTTATAATTTTATAATTTTATAATTTTATAATTTTATAATTTTATAATTTTATAATTTTATAATTTTATAATTTTATAATTTTATAATTTTATAATTTTATAATTTTATAATTTTATAATTTTATAATTTTATAATTTTATAATTTTATAATTTTATAATTTTATAATTTTATAATTTTATAATTTTATAATTTTATAATTTTATAATTTTATAATTTTATAATTTTATAATTTTATAATTTCATAATTTTATAATTTTATAATTTTAAAATTTTATAATTTTATAGTTTTATAATTTTATAATTTTATAATTTTATAATTTTATAATTTTATAACTTTATAATTTTATAATTTTATAATTTTATAACTTTATAACTTTATAATTTTATAATTTTATAATTTTATAATTTTATAATTTTATAATTTTATAATGTTATAATGTTATAATTTTATAATTTTATAATTTTATGATTTTATAATTTTATAATTTTATAATTTTATAATTTTATAATTTTATAATTTTATAATTTTATAATTTCATAATTTTATAATTTTATAATTTTAAAATTTTATAATTTTATAGTTTTATAATTTTATAATTTTAGAATTTTATAATTTTAGAATTTTTTAAATTTATATTTTATAATTTTAGAATTTTATAACTTTATATATAATAATTTTGTAATTTTTTAATTTTTTAACTATAATTTTATAATTTTACAATTTTTTGTTTGCATTTTTATAATTAAAAAATATAACAGTTTTATATTTCTACTATTTTAGTCGTATAATTTTTAGTTTTTTAAATATATTATTTTTTTTTTTTTTTTTTTTTGTTTCTGGACCTTTTTGAGGAAGTAATAATTGCAATTTTTGAATTATCCCTTTTTAAGCTCTCTTACAGTTTGTGCGTTTTTATGCTGACAAAATTACCTTCTAATACCCTTTTTGATCGAACCATTTCCTTTTTGGATTCTTTTTTTTTTTATTTTATAATAAAAACGCTGTTGAAATTGACAGTATTTTATTGTTGGTCTTTTTACATAATTTAATAATTTATGGTTATTGAATGGGTATTTTATGAAACCTAAAAATGTTTCCAGTAATAAAATAAAAATCATAAAATCGAACGAAAACAACACATAAACTTGTGGCATTAATAAAGATTTAAAATTTATTGATGGCCAAACTACAGGTGTCAACCAGGTTTACTTATACGATGTTAGTTATTTTATTGAAAGTGTATAGAGTCTATACATATAAATAGATTTATACTTTTTTGTTTAAAGCAAACCCAATAAAAATCAAGTAATAAAGTTTGTTATAAATTATCTGAAAACTTTTAGTTAGAAATTATTATCAAATAAAATTGATGATGCCGTTAAAGAGAATATCTGAATAGTTTGAGGATTGAACAAATGTATGAAAATTATACTTTTGGTTTTGTGTTTCGTATGATTAATTTTTATTTTAACTCATATTAGTAGTGACTTATGATTGATATATAAATAATAACAATTATACGTATAGTGGAATTTTTTTTTAAGTACTTATATGTATGTTAAATATAATTAAAATTCATTAAATTTTGTACATGAGATTTTTTTTTATTTTCCCCATTGTAATAGCTACACTATATGAATACTTAAATTAATAACTTAATTAATTTATGTACATTTTATACATATAGCAAAAACATGTATTTATCATATATTTTCCAACAATTTAACATTTTAATATTAAAAATCTCAACATAATATTTATATTTAAATTATTTTATACATTTTTATAATTTTTTTTTTTTAGTCATTTATCATTTAAAGTAAACAAAAAACGTGTGATTATTGATAAAATAAATCGTTTATCATAATTACATTTTCCATAAGCTTTTAACCTTAATGGGAGTATGTCCAAAAACATTCAATTTATTTAGGGTTAAATGTTCGCATATTTTTACTTGTTTATATACTCTATCGGCAATTATTAAAAAAAAAATGTTATATTATGGCAACCAGACCGTATTTAAAGGAAATATTGATATTGGTTAACACCAAAATAAACAAAACTAAAATAATAGCGACATGAGAGAAATAAAATCAATAATTATGGAAAATTTTTTTTAAGTATAATATTTACCACCAGCACAGTTAGCCACTGAAACGCAATAAAATACATTAAATAGATTTTAGGAAATTTGGGGGTACAGTGGAGATTTTTAATGTGAATTGTATTTTTAAAGAAATCTTTTTTTTTTATAAAAAGCTCTTGAGAATTTTTTTATAGAAAATTTTAAAAAAATTTTTATCTTCATAGATTTTTTTAGAAATTTTCTTTTTACAGGCAATTTTTGAGAAACTTTCTTTTTATTGGAAATTTTCGTTAAATTTTCATTTTATAGAAAATTTTCGTTAAATTTTCTTTTTATAAGAAATATGCGTTAAATTTTCTTTTTGTTGGAAATTTTCGTTGTTTTTGTGTTTTTGTGTTTTTTTTTTTTTTTTTTTTTTTTTTTTTTTATAGAAAATTTTCTTTTTATTGAAAATTTGTGTAGTTTTCTTTTCAAGGAAAATTTTGGATTTTTTGTATAGAAAATTTTCGAAAAATATTCTTTTTATTGAAAATTCTCGAAACATTTTCTGCAATCTTATGTTAACCCCCGTATACGTTTATATGTACATTTCTAAACGATTCTGACAATAGTTTAGGGGGGATACATAAATTTATTACCATTTTTCTATCTTTCCTACTGTACAACCTTTATACACCAACACATACATACACTTTCATACATACATACATTGTATTTATATATTAAATTTTTGTGTATAAATTGTATTTATACAAAAAAATATCCTTTGGTTTTTGCACATATATTACTTTATTTAATTAATATATTCAAGCATACAATTTAATGTTGATCGTCTATTGCCAGCAAAAACCAATCAAGAGTGAAAAATTAAATTATGGTTGAGGTAAAAATAAAACAAGAATAGTACATACATCAGTCAAATATACATATTTTCGTAAACACCTAAATATAACCATACTTACACATACACACAATTACACATATGTAATAATGGGCAGACACATTTAAGTTAACTAACCAAATGACAAAATGAAAAACCACAATTTAATACCGACACACACATTTGCAAATGTACACTTACAAACCCATAATATTTTACAGGTTCTTATACCAAATGATAAAGGCCCCCACTATTTGAGGAATGTATTAATTCCGTAGCATGTTTCAAATGTAAACATATATCTATCTACATGGTTGTTGGTCAACTTAATTTTTTTTGGTTTGAAACTAGAAAGGCGATTTAGGATTTGAAAATGACAAAATTAAAGAAAAAAAAAAAAAAAAATACGAGTAATGAATTCAAAATTTCTGTAACAAGAAACTATAGTGCAGTGCTTATAGGTACATATGTGTTTGTAGTTTAAAAAACCGATGAATATTAAGTATGTCCTTGTGTACATATTTAACATATCACATATTATGCATAAATCTACGTATGCCCTTCACTAATATCTCACCAATTTATTGCACATAATCATATTATCTTTATGTTTAAATACAAAGTTATAATTATATTTTCTTAAATGTCTTCATTACAATCAATACAGTTTTGTAGACGACACATACCCAGCAAAAACTTAGCTTCTATTTTTAAAAGCAACAGCTTCCTGTATGCATTACAATGTATCCTTATTCGCCACTCGCAGCATTACCGAATAGTACTTCAATAACTGGTATTTAGTAAATATGAAAGTAATTTGATTTTTACGCGGCTCAGTTGTCTAGAGCGCCTAACTAAAAAAATGTGTACTTAAATTCAAAGAGAGTTCAACTCCCACTTAAGGCAAACATTTTTATACCCTTCACCACAGGTGTAAAGGGTATATATAAGTTTGGCATTCCGTTTGTAATTTCCACAATTTTCGTCGGAGAGCATAAAAGTTGATATTTTTAGGATCCTTGTATGAAATGATGACGATAGGACCACGTCCGTCCGTCCCGTCACAGCCGAATCTTTTTTAATTTCACTTTTTATACATTGTGTTTATTTATTTCCCTATATGAAAACCACATTTTAGCGCATAAAAATATAAGTTGATTGTGGTGTAGCGAGTAAGACGGCAGACTTACAAACACAACCAGTATGCTGATGCGTGGGTTCTAATCTCAACCGAGCCAAGTGTTTTTTTTTTTTTTTTTTTTGTGCGTAAAAAAACCAGCATCGAAAACTACTTGAAACCTAAATAAAAATTTGTGAAATTTTGGATATCACAAACAAAATTCATCAGTTATAGCACTAAAAGTGGAATCTGTTTTTCATACTGATTTCGCTTACAAATCACGTTATTTAGTAGGCGAAGTTTTAGCTGGGATAGTAACCTGTTAAAAGAGTACCAATTTCAATTCCAGTTAAGCTCTAGTTCAGTTCTAGTTTAGTTCTAGTTCAGTTCTAGTTCAGTTCTAGTTCAGTTCTAGTTCAGTTCTAGTTCAGTTCTAGTTCAGTTCTAGTTCAGTTCTAGTTCAGTTCTAGTTCAGTTCTAGTTCAGTTCTAGTTCAGTTCTAGTTCAGTTCTAGTTCAGTTCTAGTTCAGTTCTAGTTCAGTTCTAGTTCAGTTCTAGTTCAGTTCTAGTTCAGTTCTAGTTCAGTTCTAGTTCAGTTCTAGTTCAGTTCTAGTTCAGTTCTAGTTCAGTTCTAGTTCAGTTCTAGTTCAGTTCTAGTTCAGTTCTAGTTCAGTTCTAGTTCAGTTCTAGTTCAGTTCTAGTTCAGTTCTAGTTCAGTTCTAGTTCAATTCTAGTTCAGTTCTAGTTCAGTTCTAGTTCAGTTCTAGTTCAGTTCTAGTTCAGTTCTAGTTCAGTTCTAGTTCAGTTCTAGTTCAGTTCTAGTTCAGTTCTAGTTCAGTTCTAGTTCAGTTCTAGTTCAGTTCTAGTTCAGTTCTAGTTCAGTTCTAGTTCAGTTCTAGTTCAGTTCTAGTTCAGTTCTAGTTCAGTTCTAGTTCAGTTCTAGTTCAGTTCTAGTTCAGTTCTAGTTCAGTTCTAGTTCAGTTCTAGTTCAGTTCTAGTTCAGTTCTAGTTCAGTTCTAGTTCAGTTCTAGTTCAGTTCTAGTTCAGTTCTAGTTCAGTTCTAGTTCAGTTCTAGTTCAGTTCTAGTTCAGTTCTAGTTCAGTTCTAGTTCAGTTCTAGTTCAGTTCTAGTTCAGTTCATTGAGTTTTATTAAAGTTTTATTTCGCATTTATTTAGTTTAAATTCAATTTAAGTTTCAAATAAACGAATTTAAATTAGTATGAAGAAAAAAAAAAAAATATATAGAAAAAATTGCTATTTTATTTTTTTTACACTTAAAATATATTATTCTCTTTGTTAAATTTAAAAGACTCGTTCCAATAATTTTTAAATCACAACTAATAATGCCTGCCAATTGTGTAAATTTAATATTTAAAAGTTTTCAGCCGCAAAATATACAAGGTCAGACTGTTCAACTGCATTAAGTAAAAACAACTTTTTTATACAAAACTTCCAATAATTCATGTCCCGCTAATTTTTAACCCTAACTCAAGTTAGTATTTGCCAAAAATAATTTCAAATATTTTAATAGAAAATGAAGTTTATTTTGATTATATTTCAACAGAAGTCTAAATGTTTCTTTTTATAACTCTTAAAAGGGGATATGTTTCATCATGACCGTAAAAAACAGATTTCGTTTCCAAAACATACACACAAAGTCTTAAAAATATTTTATAATTTATTTATGACATTAGTTTATGTGTATGTACTTTTAAACGTAGTCAGTTATATTACTTCTTGTTTGATTTTTTTTTAGTATAACCTTGACCGTAAAATAAACCCGAAAAAAAGACAAAAGTATAAAACATCAATAATATTTTTTTATACTTTAATTGTTACATTATTATTTTATGTGAGGAAAGAAGGGAATATACAACTTCAACACATACATATGTCTTATTGTAAACATATTTACTTTTTAACGTTTATTGCTTCAAAGGACATTTGTACAAAATGGTGTTTTATACAAATTGAATGACATAAATAGAAAAAAAGAACTTTATTACAATACGAATAAGTGCTATACTTATAATATAATGAATATTTAATCAAATGTTTGAATACGTAAGTATTTAAAACATTTGTTGGAAATACAAAGTTAATAATTTTGTTTTAGTAATGGAAAGGGAAAAGGTGGTAGAAATTTCAACATACCATATGATATCCTACACCATTGTGTTTGAGCATAAAAATTCGAAAGGGGGCTTATTTAAGACCTGTGGCCAATTGTAGAACAACACTTTTACTAAATTTAAAATAAAATATACTAATACCGAAAGTTGCGTTGATAGTACCATCTATATGATTTTATGCGCTTTAGGGCGATTTCCGGAAGCTATGATCAATTCTGGACCGATCTTCATGAAGATTAACACTTACTTATAAACCGAATGTCATTAAAATATTGCTTTATGTAAGGCATTTATGACCTTTAAACCTTTATTCCAGAAGGACATTTGTATGGAGGCTAGGTGAAATAATGGACCGATCATAAGCAATTTCAACAGGATTCGTAGAAAATTGTGACCTGTTCTTTTTTTTACAACGTTTACAAGACAAAAGCATCCTGAGTCAAACGGTATACCTTAAGTTATAAACATCAACAGAAACGCGTAGTACCCCAACCACCTATGAGGGTGTAGGGTATAAAAAGGGGGAAATTTTCTATTAAAAAGTATATCTAACATTTTCTATGTGTGAATGAGTTTTCTATAGAAAGCAAATTTATCGAAAATTTTCTATAGAAAGCAAATTTATTGAAAATTGTCAATAAAAAATTTATCGATAATTTTCTATAAAAAGAAAACTTATCGAAATTTTTCTAATAAAAAAAATTATCATTTTCTAATGAAAGAAAATTTATCAAAAAATTTTTAATGAAAGAAAATTAAACGAAAATTTTCTAAAAAAAGAAAATTTATCGAAAATTTTATAGAAAAAGAAAATTTATTGAAAATTTTCTATTGAAAGTAAATTTATCGAGAAAGAAAATTTTATATAAAAAGAAAATTTATCGAAAATTTTCTAATGAAAGAAAATTTATTGAAAATTTTATAGAGGAATAAAATTTATCGAAAATTTTCTAACAAAAAAATATTCTCGAAAATTTTCTAATGAAAGCAAATTTATCGAAAATTTTCTAACGAAAGAAAATTTATCGAACATTTTCTATAAAAAGAAAACATCAAAAATTTTCTGATGCAAATTTATCGAAAATTTTCTAACGATAGAAAATTTATCGAAAATTTCCTAACGAAAGAAAATTTATTGAAAATTTTATAGAAAAAAAAATTTATTGAAAATTTTATAGAAAAAGAAAATTTATCGAAAATTTTCTGTTGAAAGGAAATTTATCGAGAAAGAAAATTTTCTATAATAAAAAAAATTAACGAAAATTCTCTAAAGAAAGAAAATTTATCGAAAATTTTCCACTGAAGGAAAATTTACCGAAAATTTTCTAATGAAATAAAATTTATCGAAAATTTTCAGTTTAAAATTTAGAAAATTTATCGAAAATTTCCTAACGAAAGAAAATTTATCGAACATTTTCTATAAAAAGAAAACATCAAAAATTTTCTGATGCAAAAAGATTTATCAAAAATTTTCTATAATAAAAAAATTTATCGAAAATTTTCTAACGGAAGAAAATTTATCGAGAAAGAAAATTTATCGAAAATTTTCTAATGAAAGAAAATTTATCGAAAATTTTATAGAAAAAGAAAATTTATAGAAAAAGAAAATTTATCGAAAATTTTCTAATGAAAGAAAATTTATCGAAAATTTTTTACTGAAAGAAAATTTATCGAAAAATTTCAGTCGAAAGAAAATTTCTTTTAATAGAAAATTTTCAGTGGAAAACTTTCCATTAAAAGAAATTTGGTCGAAAATTAAATTTTAAAAATTTATCGAAAATTTTCTACAAAATCGTTTATCGATTTATTTATTTATTTTTTTTAAGAAAATTTATAAATTTCTCGAATAGTTCTATAAAATTTGAACACAATTTCTTTAATATTACAATACTGCTTTATGTATTTTTGTTCAGAGAAGTGATAGCAGCATTCGAGATCTTTACTTATTTACTAAAAGTGAAATGAATTACATTATATAAAGGCAGCTGCTTCAAAGGTGTGAATATAACCTAGGTATTTATTTCTGAGTTTATTGAACCTGTCTGCCTTCATAGCTCTTAAGCTTATATTTTCTTTGATTTTCTAATATTAATAAGCGTTGTTATTTATTTATCAAAAAAATCATAAATTTATTTTATTAAAGCATTTAGAACTTACAACGAGATGGGCCAAAACAATTTATTATAATTTATTTCCAATTAAAATCTACAAAAAGGTGTTCAAAGCATACTAATTATTTATATTATTCAGAAAATTTTTTGAAAAAATATCAATGAAATCTAAAGGCGGTCCGCCTGTTCGTCTAATAACTTATGAGAGCATAAAAAAAAACAATTTATTAACCTTTATATTACTAATTTATTACGACTTAACTTTATTGAAAAACTTAAAATATTTGTGGCTTGCGACAAACAATTAGTTACTGAATACCAAAAAAATTTACTGGGTTTCCTTTTGAACATTTTATTAGAGGTGTATTATTTTGTTGTGTATTTTATAACAAAATTGTTGTAGTTTTTTTTTTACTCATGTGATTAGTCATATTGGTATTATTAACTTATTATTTCTTTTTAACTTTAACACGAAGGAATGAAAAAAGACACTATTTTTAGTTAATAATAATAATAAAAATAAATTTATAAAATAATTTTCTATAAAATTAACAAAATTAATTTTATTCTCATATTCTTATATATTATTGCATAAAAATAAAAATTATAATTATTTTAATTTTTTTTTTTTTTTTTTTTTTCGTAAAATAAATGTTTGAGGCTTCTCTGGAAAATCGGTTATAACTCCTTCATTAAGAAATGAATTTCTCTGAATTTTAATACCAAGATTCTCCAGGTTATATGCTTCCCAAGTATATTAAAAAGATGTTATAGTTAGACTGTGGGCTTGAAAAAAAACTATTTCAACAAACAGATAAAAAATAACTTTTCCAAAAGTTATTTTTTATCCAAAAATTACGCATTTAAGAATTTTAAAACAACTTCTTATAGACTAACAAATTTATATATATATCTTTCATTTTATATGAAGGCTATAAATAATTAATATTAAAACAATGTAATTTTATTGATATTACTGCACATTAGAGGGTCCCTTGAAACTGTTCTTTGAAACTTTAGTATAGAAAAAATTTTCAGATGAATACGATTTCTATTTTAAATTACTTTTTGTTGGACCATAATTATTAACTAAAAATTACTTCCTAAAAATTCTTTACTCAAAGTGACACTCTACTACAAATGTGTTCATTAAAAACTATTTTATCATAATTAACTGTCATTTTGGTAAATTCTGTCATTGTAAGGCGATTACCTAGGGATAATAACAAGAAATAATAATAATTACCTGAGTATGAGTATATTAAGTAAGGATATAAAAAGTTTTTCTTTTTATATAAAAACACGTGTATTTTAATTGTAGTTGCAGTAATAAAAACCTATGAGTATTAAAAGATAATTATGTTTTCAAATGACTGAATTGTGTAATGAAAACCGAGCGCCATTTGTTTAAAAGTATGCACCTATAGAAGTTTTTAGATAATTTCGATGTTATTCTCAATTTAATTAAAGTATGATAACAATTGAAAAAATAATAGAATCATTTCTGATTTTTTCGATTTTTAACGATTTTTGAAAAAATATCTTTTAAATTTTGCACAAATTAAACTTTATTTTTTTTAAATTAATTTTTTTTATTTTATTTATTTATTGAATAATTACAATACAATTACAAATTATATTCTAATTCTAAGGGAGCGGAGTAACGAAAACAATTGCTCGTTGTAGTGAAACAAACTAGAGTCTCTGGTGGGAATCGAACCCAAAACCCCCAGGCTGGCAGACTAGCTCTCTACCGACTAGACCTCAATTTTTTCTTTTTCTGATAGCTTTAAAATTGCTGAACAAATCCAAAAAATTCTTAAATATTATTTGGTAGTAAATCGAATAAAATTTATTTTGGTTAAAAATTTCATTAATTTTCCAAGTATGTAACCTACACACAGCCAGACGGACAGACTCGCGGTCATAGTTATAACACTGGTCGGCAAAAAAAAAAAAAAAACCTCCCAAATAAGAATAGTTGGACTTGATGGATTTTGATATGCTAAACATAAATCTGCTTTCAGTTTTTTCCATCATGTCTGGATTTTTTTATGGTCTAATATTTTGCCCTAAATAAGCCGATTACTCAAGTATATTTAACTATAACTCAAGAACAGTTTGTACGATTGACATAAGTGATACACCAAAATATGCGGAATACAATTTTCTTTAAGTCGCACTAATATCATTTTTAGAATTTTAAGATCTTTTTTTGGCAGAATGGTAATGTTCGTCCGTCTATACTATATAGTTTAATGGGTCGAAAATGATGCATAATTCGAGCACACTTTAATGATTTTATTTATTTATTTATTTATTTATTTATTTATTTATTTATTTATTTATTTATTTATTTATTTATTTATTTATTTATTTATTTATTTATTTATTTATTTATTTATTTATTTATTTATTTATTTATTTATTTATTTATTTATTTATTTATTTTTTTATTTATTTATTTATTTATTTATTTATTTATTTATTTATTTATTTATTTATTTATTTATTTATTTATTTATTTATTTATTTATTATTTTTCTTTTGTTTTAAAGGCTGAAAAATGGACAGACTGACTTACAGCCGCTATTAATTCTACCCTACCTGTAAGGATACATAATATTCTTTACAATAACTTCCCAGCAAAAACTTTGTTTGCCAGTTAATGAGTTAAGATACATTAACTAATAACTTTAAAGTTGTTCAATAACTCATTGATTTTAAAGTATTATTGAAGTCATTACAAGTTAAAACAAGAACAACTAGTTGTGTTTTAGGTTACTAATAAGCTATTTTCTTTTCGTTTTTAATTTTAAAGGTGGAAAGATTTTTTAAATTTTAATTTCAGAAACTTAACAATAAGAACAAATTTTGGTAATATTTTTAAAAATTATTAAAGATTAAAAATTAATTCGCACGTAAATTTTGTCTCGTTACATATTTATTACTTTTTTAAATACAGTATAAACTCGATAATCTGGATAATTGATTGCAAACCCCAATCTTAATTATCGAATTATCCGGATTATCAATTCTTTATTCTAACATGTTTTTTGTTAAAAATTGTATAGATAGATATATGTACATTGGTTACTTAATATTTGTTACAATAAAAATAATAATTTTCAAAAATTTTAACTTCGCTTTATACAAATAAGGTTGTATAAACGCATAATTTTTATTATAAATTTCAATTCACATTATTTTTTAAATAAAAATCACTATATTCTTAGTAAATCCGGATTAAAATATACAATCAATCCGGATTATAGAATATGTAATGAGTTGGAAAATGGCGTCCGTATTACCATATAATCCAGATTATAGACATTCGGATTATCGATTTTATACTGTATATTAATTGCTAAAGTGAATAAAAAATCAATAAAAAATATCTGATCATAAATAAATAATTACATACCGGGTTATAAATAAGTACTCACTAAATTGCTTTTATATAATATAGACGGTATGTCATTGAAAAGTAACTACATTCACAACTGCATGCCATTACCAAGTTTTTGCTGGGTTAGAAGAAAGAATTATAAATGGAATTATAAACTTAATGACACATCTAGTGAAACGCATACAAATAATATTAGAATTATTACATTAATTTAATTAAATAATTAATTGAAAAATTAAACAGGGTAATTGAAATGCTAATTTAAATTTAATTATATTGAATTATTGACTTTATAAAATTAAAATTTTATTTGCTTTAATGTAAATTTGATTAATTATTATTTTATATAATTAAAATGACAAGTTTAATAGAAATTAAAACGAAACTTTATTAACAAAATTTGTATTGAAAGGAAATAAATGAAAATCTTTTTTTCATATTAAACAAAATTATTTTATTAAACAAGTGAAATAGTTTATATGATCTATTAATCAATATTGTAATTTCCATAATTCGGCACAGCTGAATCTTTTTTTAATTTCATTTTTCCTAGAATTATAAGTAATTGGTTATTAGTATGAAGTTATAAATACCTGTATAAAATATACAATAGTATTTATATATATGTACTAAAATTAAATTGAAAAACTTTTTTTTGCCAATAAAACTAATGACAGTCATTAGTGATTTTATTATTATTTTTAAATTTTTAAATTTAATTTTTTTTACATTTTATAGCAAAATTTACATATTAAATAATATACACTTTGCCAGATTATAATAGATTTTTGTGTATAAAAAATAATAGAGGCAATTTTAATCGCAGGATTTTTACTTGACTGACATTTGAAAGAGCGAAAAAATAATATTAATAGAAAATTGTGGCTATTTTAATTTTATAAAATTTAGAGATTTTGCTTAAATATTATCAGCACGTATGTATATATTGTATACGATATTTATGTGTTTTTTGTTTTGTCGAGATAATGGTGGCTGCTGTCAGTTACTAAACAATATGGTTAAAAATTATAATGATTTTTGTTTATGTTATATTTTGAGGTTTCATATTTCGAGAAAAGGATTTTTTTTAGACAAAGTTTTTTCAATTACAACATTAATTTAAATTATTAAATCATGATAGAAAAAATTACTGATATCATTTTTATCATATAAAAGTAAATCAAAATCATTTTTCTTCCTTAATCTTCTTTTGCTTCTAATGCTAATATTAATTCATTAAATATATTTTACACCTGTCAACATAAATTTTTGAGTAGCAACGTAATTTCACTTCAATTCATTTTTAATTCATAATTCATTTGAAAAACTCTTAAGTAGATTATGGTTATATTTTATATAATGTCTTTATAAATTCAAAATCATTTACTTTAAAATTCTTGTTTACACAATTACTTATACTCTTTTGCATGTGTATTTACACGTACACATTCATGTTTTCCCTATTAAAGGAATATTAAATTAAAATAATTCATTTTGTATTTTTATTTCCTTCATATTTTTTCGCTTTTTACAACCGTTAGGGTTCCCTGGTGCTTTAAAATTGTTTTATATGCAAATTTATATACATACATGTGTATGTATGTAGTTTGCGTTTTCACTTATACATTCACACATTAATTATTCATTTATTTATGTAGAATTTGTAGCGAATGCTGAATGCATATGTAAGAAAATTAATGTTGACACAAAACAAAGTGAAGAGGGAAATTATAGCATTATTACTCGTATTATATTATAATATTATCATTATATACATTTATATAAAATTTTATAATTACAAGCTTAAAATTAAAAATAGTTCTATTATTTTATAACTTCACAATATTATAATTTTATAACTTAATTTAAAATTTTATAATTTTGTTATTCAACAATTTTATAATTTTATAAATTAATAATTATATAATTTTATAATTCTAAAATTTACTTAATAATTTTATATTTTTATAATATTATAATTCATTATTTTTGAAATTTTATAATTTTTTAATTTAAAAATATTATAATTTTTTAATTTTAAAATAATTAATTTATGAATTTATATTTGTACAATTTTGCAATTTAATAATTTAATACTTTTATAATTTTATAATTTTCTATAATTTTGTAATTTTATAATTTTGTAATTCTATAATTTTGTAATTTTATAATTTTATAATTTTGTAATTTTATAATTTTATAATTTTATAATTTTATAATTTTATAATTTTATAATTTTATAATTTTATAATTTTATAATTTTATAATTTTATAATTTTATAATTTTATAATTTTATAATTTTATAATTTTATAATTTTTTAATTTTATAATTTTATAATTTTATAATTTTATAATTTTATAATTTTATAATTTTATAATTTTATAATTTTATAATTTTATAATTTTATAATTCTATAATTTTATAATTTTATAATTTTATAATTTTATAATTTTATAATTTTATAATTTTATAAATTTTATAATTTTATAATTTTATAATTTTATAATTTTATAATTTTATAATTTTATAATTTTATAATTTTATAATTTTATAATTTTATAATTTTATAATTTTATAATTTTATAATTTTATAATTTTATAATTTTATAATTTTATAATTTTATAATTTTATAATTTTATAATTTTATAATTTTATAATTTTATAATTTTATAATTTTATAATTTTATAATTTTATAATTTTATAATTTTATAATTTTATAATTTTATAATTTTATAATTTTATAATTTTATAATTTTATAATTTTATAATTTTATAATTTTATAATTTTATAATTTTTAAATTTATAATTTCAAAATTTTATAATTTTATAACTTTATAGTTTTATAATTTTATAATTTTATAATTTTATAATTTTATAATTTTATAATTTTATAATTTTATAATTTTATAATTTTATAATTTTATAATTTTATAATTTTATAATTTTATAATTTTATAATTTTATAATTTTATAATTTTTTAATTTTATAATTTTATAATTTTATAATTTTAAAATTTTATAATTTTATAATTTTAAAATTTTATAATTTTATAATTCTATAATTTTATAATTTAATAATTTTATAATTTTATAATTTTATAATTTTATAATTTTATAATTTTATAATTTTATAATTTTATAATCTTATAATTTTATAATTTTATAATTTTAAAATTTTATAATGTTGTAGTTTTATAATTTTTAATTTTATAATTTTAAAATTTTATAACTTTATAATTTTATATTTTATAAATTTATAATTTTAAGATTTTATAATTTTATAACTTTATAATTTTATAATTTTATATCTTTATAATTTTGTAATTTTATAATTTTGTAATTTTATAATTTTATAATTTTATAATTTTATAATTTTATAATTTTGTAATTTTATAATTTTATAACTTTATAATGTTATAATTTTTAATCTTTAATTTTATAATTTTATAATTTTGTAATTTTGTAATTTTATAATATTGTAATTTTATAATTTTATAATTTTATAAATTTATAATTTTAAAATTTTATAACTTTATAATTTTATATCTTTATAATTTTATAATTTTGTAATTTTATAATTTTGTAATTTTATAATTTTATATTTTTATAATTTTATATTTTTATAATTTTATAATTTTATAAGTTTATAATTTTATAATTTTATAATTTTATAATTTTATAATTTTATAATTTTATAATTTTATAATTTTATAATTTTATAATTTTATAATTTTATAATTTTATAATTTTATAATTTTATAATTTTATAATTTTATAATGTTATAATTTTATAATTTTTAATTTTATAATTTTGTAATTTTATAAATTTATAATTTTAAAATTTTATAATTTTATAACTATAATGTTATAATTTATAATTTTAAAATTTTATAACTTTATAATTTTATATCTTTATAATTTTATAACTTTATAATTTTATAATTTTATAATTTTTTAACTTTATCTTTTATATCTTTTTTTATAATTTTGTGATTCTAAAATTTTATAATTTCACAATTTTCTATTTTTTTAATTTTATAATTTTATAACTTTGTAATATTATATTATTATGTTATTATAAGTTTATATTGTTATAATTTTAAAATTTTATTACTTAAAATTTTTTAATTTACAATTTTAAATTTTTAAAACATTGTAACTTTTAAAATTTATAACTGTTTATTTTTTCTAATTAATATTTTTTAGATTTTTTTTTATATGCTATTTGTTTTATCTTAGCTGTATTTATATAGTTTATATAAACTGTATTCGAGATATTTGTGGAATTGTTGTAAATCAGGCGACATAAAATATACATATAAACATAAAAGAAAAAAAAAAAAAAAATAATAATGTTAAAAATTTATAACACCACTTTTACAAGGTATATCGCACAATAAATAATACAAATTTGGCATGAATTTCTTTATTTGATTATAAAATTTTTGATTAATTTTAAATAAATCCATATAAAATTATAAATTTCATTACTCCTGTGTATAGTAAAAATTAATTAATTTAAAATATTTGTTTACTACTCAGATTCGTTTAAATAAATTAGAAGATAAAAATATCAAAAGTTGACAAAGATTTGATATTTAACAAAATTTCAGTAAATGTCAGTCATTATTATTTATCATTATTGATTATGATTGATTCGAGTCAAATTGAATTCCCTTGAAATAAAACACATTTAAGTGTTAGATTTAGATATTTTAAACTTAATACAAAGTGACAATTCTTTTCCAGGAAATAATAAATAAGTACACAGATTAAAATGTTATGTAATACCCTGAAGGACAATATTAAATTCATCTACTTTTTTTCTTTTTTAAGAAACAATTAGCTTAAACTGGGATAGCATGGTGTGTTACTTATATGAAACGTGTGTTTATAATACAATGCATAATTTGCTTTCGTATACCTAATTCTTTTCTATTGCACTCTGGCAACAGTTAATATTAAATATTTTTTTAATATTAAACATTTGTTCCTAGTAATTTCAAAACAAGCAGCAAGATTTACAAATTTTAAGCCTTTTTTAAAAACAAAACATAATGAACTCTTTTTCCCAAAAATATTTTAAATGAAGTTCCAATACAAGTTATCAATGTGCAAAGAAAATTAAGTTTAAGTTTATATTAAAGGAAATTGTATTTTTGTATCATTTTATAAGATTAATACAAGCAATATATGATAACTATGTTTATATTGAAAAAAAAAAAAAAATAATTTGACAAAAAATATCAATTTGTTTTCTTGTTGCTTTCAAATAGAACAATTATTTTGCAGATAATTTTATAAATTTATAATTTTTTGAATAATTTATGAATTAATGACTTTATAATTTTAGAATTTTATAATTTCACAGTTTTATGGTTTATAATTTTATTATTTTGTAAGTTAACAATTTATAATTTTTGCCATTTTGTAATTTTATAACTTTATAACTTGTAATTTTATAAGTTTACGAGCTGTTAACCCGCTACTTTGTTAGCGGAAATTTTTTATAAAAACCATACTATAAAATAAATTTAAAATAAGATTTTCGAAAAATACAATAGGCATGTTTGATAGGGTACCAGTAAAGTACCAATTTTTAACATCTTTAACATTCGAAAGTTAAAAAACTACCAAAGTATTCCTATTATTATTTTTTAGTATAGAGTAATGTGACTAATAGAGCTTGAGAATTTTCATTGATAAATAACAATATCTCTTTAATATTACATTTCTAATATTAGAATAACGAAAAATAAATATTAGAATAACGAAAAAGTATTTTACAATAAAGAAAAGAACCACAAAATCACTTTTAAGGATTCTGATTCACTTAGGACCTTACATCTTCAATTTTATGTTTCTAGGATGTATATTACAGAACATTCAAAAAGTATTGTTAGAAGAACGAAAAAGTACCACAAAATCCCTTCTTATGAATACTCACTCACTTAGGTCCACATGACTTTAACTTCATGTTTCTAGGTTAAATATTATAGAAAATTCAAAAAGTACCACAAAATCCATTATTGTGGATTCTCATTCATTTAGGACCACATATCTTTAATTTCATGTTTCTAGGTTAAATATTACCGGAAATTCTAAAAGTACCATTGGAATAACAAAGAAGTACCACAAAGTCCCCTCCTATGGATTCTCATTCACTTAGCACCACATGTCCTTAATTTCATGTTTCTAGGTTCATAATTATAGAAAATTCAATAAGTACCATTAGAAGAACGAAAAAGTACCAAAAAATCCCTTCTTATGAATTCTCACTCACTTAGAGCCACATATCTTAATTCCATGTTCCTAGTTTAAATATTATAGAAAATTCAAAAAGTACCATTAGAAGAACAAAAAAAGTACCACAAACACATATCCCCAATTTCATGTTTCTAGGTTCATAATTATAGAAAATTCAAAAAGTACCATTAGAAGAACAAAAAAAGTACCACAAACACATATCCCTAATTTCATGTTTCTAGGTTCATAATTATAGAAAATTCAAAAAGTACCATTAGAAGAACGAAAAAGTACCTTGTGAATTCTTTCCAACATCGGACCATGCGTATTTAATTTCATGTTTCTAGATTAAATATTACAGAATATGTAAAAAAAGTACCAATAGTATAAAAAAAATGTACTACAAAGTTCATCCTCTTGAATTCTTACCCACAGGACCATGTATCTTTAAGTACCACAAATTCCACTCTATCAAGTTTGAATAAAATATAATTTCCCGCCTTTACCCCTTTTTTTTGGTAATTTTTTTTCACCCATTGAAGTATCAAAAATTGTATTCCAATGAGTTTCTAAATTATAGTGAGATCCCATATTAAAATACGCATATGGTTATGTCAATAAATATAAAAAAATGTTTTATGAAAAAAGTACCAAAAATAGGTACGATTTTTACCCCTTGAACGTTTGAAGTTCTAAGAAGTACCAAATTTGTATTTCTCATTTTTTGATATGTTATGAATTCGACATAAATTTTATCTGTATGTTGATTGGTTTCAAAGATACATATGATGCCAAAAAAGTACCAAAATACAGTTTTTACCCGTTTTCTCCCTTAAACGGCCGATTTACAAAAAATTACCAGATACCTGTCCAATTATTTTTTAAATGAATAACGATAACTATTCAACTTTTTTTGTATCATTATTAGTTTGCGAGTTATAAGGTTACCGATTTTACCAGTTTTTACCCTTTTTACCCCCTAAACATTCGAATTTCCAAAAATTCCGTCTTAGTGGATCTATATGGAGGGAGGCCTACCTACGTTCCAAATTTCGTCTCTCTAGTTCAGCCGTTTGGCCTGTGGGATGATGAATCAGTCAGTCAGTCAGTAACGTTACTCTTTTATATATATTAGGGTTCGTTTCGAAAAGAAAATTTTCTTTTGATATTTGGATATCATACCTTTTTAGAAGGTTTTTGCTTCAGTAAAAATAATGGCGTATTTTGTTTTTTAAAATTCCAACTCCTTCCCCTGCATATCTTCGGCTAAAATCGCACATTTTGAGCGCCGAATGTGCGAATCCAATTGATTTAAAAAAAAAAATTCGTTTATACATCAATTCTACATAACATTTTAGTAAGAATGAGCACTATTCAATCCGCATCAAATGCATCGTGTTCCAATTAGGGTGTCCGAAAAATTGACTTTTTTTCAAAAAAGTTTTAAAAACATATTTTTTTATAAAGACAGTGAAAATATCTATATATATTATATATAGATAATTTTGTTATTTTTATCATTTGAACAGTTAATTGTTTTAAAAATGTATTTCGTCAATTCCACGAAAGATTTATAAAAAATGTCAATTTTTTTACGGAGGGTCATCCGATTTTGTTTATATTTGGTACACATATAACCTATGGAGCCATTTAAATATCTCGGTTTTTATTTTTTTGAATTTTGAAAAATTCGCGAATTTATTCGCGATTTAATTTTTTCAAAAAGTGAAAAAAAAAAGTCAAAAGTGTCTAACTTTAAACATCAATATCTCAAAAAGTTATTAACGGATTTTAATGATTTAAATTGCATATTTAAGAAGAATAAGTCCACTATAAATGTAGTAATTTAAAAAAAAATATTATCGTTTAAAAATGCATTCATAATGCAAATGCAATTTTTAGATGCATTTTTGAAAAATTTCTACCCTTCCGATTTTAATTTTCTTTTAATATGTTAAAAAGCAATATCTTTAATATAAAATACAAAAAGAACTGTTCTGGGACAATAAAGTCTACTATTTTAAATATTTTTTTCAAAAAATTTCCAGCATTTTTTTCATACAAAAATTAAAATTTTTTTATAAATTTTTTTTTTAACTTTTTTGGTTATACTTTTTTAGTAATATGTGACTTTAAATATTTATAACTCCTTAACTATACGTGGGATTTTATTGATTTAAAAACTAGTGTAAAATTTATTACAATAAATATTGTAAATTATATTGTATAAATCAAAAATAATTTTTTTGCAAAAGATGCACTCACGAAAAGAATGCAATTTTCGGATGCATTTTTAAGAAATTTTTACCCCTTTGATTTTAAATATTTTTGCTTAATATTGAAGACAAATATGTTTCTTATATAAAACATCAGCACTTAATCTGGGATAAATAGGTTTTATTGTGCATAAAATTTATTTAAAAATATGCTCACAAAAATTAAAAAGTACAAAAATTAAAAAAAATAAAAAAGTTGTATGAAAAAATTTTAAGAAATATTTAAAAAAAAATTTTTTAAAATAGTAATAATGTTTTTTATATCGAAAGAAGAAAAAAATGGAAAGGGTAGACATTTTCCAAAAATGCATTCAAAAATTGCATTTGCATTATGAATGCATTTTTAAACGATAATATTATTTTTAAATAACTATATTTATAGTGGACTTATTCTTCTTAAATATGCAATTTAAATCATTAAAATCCGTTAACAACTTTTTGAGACATTTATGTTTAAAGTTAGACACTTTTGTCATTTTTTTCACTTTTTGAAAAATTTAAATCGCGAATAAATTCGCGAATTTTTCAAAATTCAAAAAAATAAAAACGAACATATTTAAACGGTTCCATAGCGTATGCGTATGCCAAATATTATTAAAATCGGAAGACATGAAAAATATTCTTGGGCGTTCTTTCATGGAATGGACGATTTATATTTTTGCTTACAAAATGTTTGACATATTAAGTCCGGTATAATGTTAAAACAAAATTTTTTTGTATAACTTTTTGCTTATCAAACCAATAAAGATCTGTCTATTACTTTGTGCAAAAATTTATTATATTTAGAATAAAATTGATGAATTTTATGTGAATATTTATGATTTTTTTTATTGCATTTGGGGATAAGTTTTGTAACAAATCTTGTGGTTTTTGTGTTAAATTTATTAGACTGTATTACACTTTTATAAGTTTTTGTGGTTTATGGCAGACGTATGATTAATTTTTAATATACCTAATGTGTATTGTGACGTATGAGTGATTGTGAATACATATTGTATAAAAAATAGATTATTAGGTTTTATGTAGAGATGAAAGACTATATTTTTTTGTAAGCTTCAATCAATTCTTTTAAATTTTTTAGCATTAAAGAAAAAAAAAAAAAAAAAAAAATGCTTGCAATAAGTAGCTTTCATTGTTAGAGTTTAAATTATTTTAAGGTTCATAAACTGCTGTATTTTAGTTTAAGTAACTTAAACAAATTTTTCCTTTTTATCCAGTTTATTATGTATAAATATTCATATATAATTTTGTATTCCTTAACATTTTTATCCTTATATTGCTGCTTCCAGTGAGCTAAAAAATTTTGTTATACAGTTTTTATTGTTTAAAAACTGCAGCAGTTGTCCAAAAAAAAAAAAAAAAAGAAACACTTAAATTTACTACAGTCACAGGAATAAAAGTTTATCTCTCCCAGGATATTTTTGTTAAAAAAAGAAAATGAAAAAGCTTTGTTAGTTTTATTTTATTTATTTGAATATAAATATTTTTGTTTTGTTCCTTTTTTCTCTTTTGTTTTATTTTACAACTGTATAAATAAAATTATTTAGTAAAAATATTTTGCATTTTTTAAGCATGTCATTCATTGTTTTCGATTTACTGATATTTTTTTTTTTTTTTGCTCCATTTTTCTGTTCAAAGAAAAATTTTTAAACATTTTTTATTCTCATTTTTCCCACAAGATTTTCTAGTGAATATCCATTCTTTTCATCTTGAAAATGTTCAGTTGTTTGTTTATTTATCTTTTACGTCTTAAAGTAAGAAGAGAAAGTAAAGGTTTGCTTGATTTATCTTTACTGTTTGCAGTTTGATTAAGGATTTTTTTTCAAATATCCTACAACTGTTGTGTCATTTTTTCCAGAGTTTTCCATTTGTCTTTTATGGCTTAATTTTCCATTTGCTTTTTTTTTTCATTCCTTATTTTATTGTGCAGTATTTACTTTGGAAAATTATACTTTAAAAGAATTGACCAAGGATATTGTGTTTTGGTTGAATGCGTGGGACTTCGAATGCGATTTAGTGTTTATACTTCTTTTATGTATTCCCTTTTATGTGTGTGTATATGTGTGTCTTCAATGGTCATGTTACTATAAAAACAGCAGGACTTTACACTTTTTTTATATTTGTTTTTTTTTATGGCTTTGCCTGGTAGATATTTGTTACGATTGTGGGTTATATTATTATCGGTCACTAGGGCCAGTGATGATTTAGTTTTCTTTTTTATACAAATAAAAGATCAACAGATGAAAACTATTATACACAAAATTGTATTTTATTGTAAATGAATTTGATCTCTTATGTAATAAACTAAGTGCATTTTTTGCTTTTAATCTGGATTATATACCACAATTCAATGCCTTTCACTTACTTAAATGAGACTTTTTTTGTTATATGGAAACTTAGAGATTTGTTTTATTTATTCCAATAAAATACATAGAAGTGATCTCAGGGATATTTTAGATATATTCAGGAATTATTGACATAAATGACTAATTCAAGTTAAAATTTTATATATATAATATTGGACTACCCTATTGAACATATATACTGCAAAGAAAAAAAAATGTTGTTCCTCTTAAAGAATTATTTTAATGTCATAAATAGCATGAGTATTTTCATATGCTTGACTTTTACAAAGATATGATGAATTCCTTTTTGACAATGAAGACAAACTAGCAATAATAAGACGATACTTGAGACACCAAGTGCCAATTACAATGTTGAAAATCAAATTGTTCAACAACAATAGAATTATGGAATTTGTAAGGAATGTAAGTCAAATTGAAGAGTATAGTAAATTGTAGTAACAGTAAACCCAACAAAATTATACTTGAGGAGGTTAAAAAGATGAATAAAAATATTTGGATCATTTAATCTTATTCTTCAGTCAATGTCAATGGTTTTTAATTCCAAACAAATTAAAAAATGTCTATCAATTTATAGGATAAAAATTATTAGGGAATGGAAAAATATGTAAAAATCTTTATTAGTAGCAAAATATGCAAAATTTGTCTTTAAATTCTAAAATATGCAAAATTATGCTCTTTAGTGTAATACATTGAAAATTATGCTTTTAAGTATAAAATGTGAAAAAAAATATGCCAGAAAAATAGTTAAAATATGCTCTAAGATAAAGATTTTCTATCATAATTTTGCATATGTTAAGCCTAAAATATGCACAAATATGCTGTTAAGATTGAAATATGAAAAAAGTATGTTGCAGATACTTAAAATTGTCTGAAACGAATAAATAACTAACAGTTTGGTTCATTTGAAGTTCAGGAAAAAATATTATTTTGTAAGTTTTTGGTTATCATGGTAATAAATCTATATCCCCACAACTACTGATGGGTTCAAAATTTTTATTTCCAAAAATTGCCATGAAAATAGTTATTTAAACGTTAAAGAAATGAAAGATTTATATTAAAGTAAAACTATAATTTTATAATTTATAATATTTATAATTTCATAATTTTATGAGGAAGAGTTAGAGACTAAATGAAATTGAAAAAAGATTCGGCTGTGCCGAATCTTTGATACCCTTCACCATATTACCATATTACCATCTTACTATCTTATCGACATCATATTACCATATTACTGACAAATAATAAAATTTTCGCCTTAACTTATGCTTTCATATTTTCACATATATAAATCTAAATTTTTTTCAAACTACGAAAATTTGAATATATAAAAAAAACAATCATAGCAGGCTTTGCTTTTAAAAAATAAACAACAACAACAATTCCATATTTATATATTTTTTAATGTGTGTATATACAAACTGGCTGCATATACAAAGAACAACAACAACACTGTTATTCATTATATTACTGCTGTTTCTAACTGAACTACTTGCTTATACAAAAAACAAAAATCGTCATTAATAGTCATTACAATGCTTAATATACACGTTTGTGTGTGTATTTATATTCTTAACAGATTTGTTTTTGGGCCATAACTCTGTTGATTATGAACGAATTTGGTTTATTAAAAAAACCGAAATTTTATAAAAATATTTATGACTGATCTATATAAAAGTAAAAATCTATAGCTTGAACAAGGGCTTCAAAAATAAAAAATTCGTTTTCCCCGATATCTTAGTTATTACTGAACCGATTTATTTAATTTTTTCAGAACAAAAATTCAGAAAATAATTTCCGAGCCTCCCTTGAAAATTCGAAGTCCCTGGTATATGCAGAGGCTTTAGAAACTGAAAAACCGGTTTTTAAAGCATATCTCCGCCATTTATAAACCGATCCTGCTGATTCAAAAAACCAAAATTTTATAAAAATATTTGTGACCGATCTGTATAAAAATAAAAATCTGTAGCTTAAACCAGGGCTTTAAAAAATAAAAAATGCGTTTTGTCCGATATCTCAGTTAATCTTGAACCGATTTATTTCATTTTTTCAGAACAAAAATTCCGAAAAAAATGTCCGAGACTTCTTTGTAAAAACAAAGTCCCTAGTATATACAGAGGCTTCAGAAACTGGAAAACCGTTTCTAAAAACCGGTTTTCTTAACATATCTCCGCATTGTATGAACCGATCTTGCTAAATTCCAATAGAAAAATTCTCGAAAGCATTTCCGATCGTTTGATATATATATTATATATGTCAGTTATCGGTGGGCTTCATAAACGCCATTTCAACCGACACACGGACGGACGGACGGACGGACATGGTCCTATCGTCATCATTTCTTACAAGGATCCCAAAAATGTAAACTTTTTTGCTCTCCGACGAAAATTGTGGGAATTACAAATGGAATGACAAACTTATATATACCCTTTACACCTTTGGTGAAGGGTATAAAAAGTGAGAAATGGTTTGTGTACTCTGAATTCCTATAGCATTTTTTTTTTATTTAAATATTTTTTAAATATTTACATTTGATGAGTAAGTTATTTTCCTGAAAACGTGGCAATAGACATTTTTGAAACATTTGATAGAAACTACTAAAATTAATTTTCTATGCTTTAAAAAACTTTTTTCGAAATCTTTCAAAAACATTTTTGTATTGCTTTTGCCATGCTTTGCAGTATGAAATTTTAAAGCTCTAGATTAATTAATTTGATAACATTGGGAAACACAGATTCATAGATTATGGAAATATTAAGCCTCTTTTTTCTTCTGAAGAAAATTAAATTTGATACAAAATTGCAAAAAAAAAAAAAAATCATAAAATGTTGATTTTATTCACACTAATTTGTGAAAAAAAAAAACTAATTTACTAATTACCAGAGTTGGGGGTGGTGCACTAAATTTGCAGTTTCCACTAAGTGATAGTGCAAAATTTTTAACTATAATCATTAATTTTTAGTGGTGAGTTGAAAAATACCAGCCTCACTCAGCATAGTGGTAGTGAAAAAAATATTTTTTTTCCACTAAAATTATTTAGTGATAGTTAAAATTTTTCCAGCTCAAGCCTAGTGCAACATTTTTTTTCTTCACTAAATACTTTAGTGCAAAAAACAACCCTCCACTAATTTTAGGGCAACTTAGAAATTGTTCACTAAATTGAAAGATGACATAATATTTTTTTAAACTTTCTTCACCAAATACAAAATAAAGACTGATCCTCATTTTCACAAACCAATTTTAAACTAAAAATGTATTTTAAAACATATATTGCATACAAATATAGTCTCTTAACTATTCGATTTTTCGGTAGACCTAAATTTTATCTCTCTAACTTTAGGCATTCGGTCTGTGGAATGATGAATTAGTCAGTAACGTTACTCGTTTATATATGTATGTCTAAACATACACAAATGCGCTTACAAGATTTCCAAAACACACTACAAGATATTCTAAATTATGTAGTGTTGTTTTAAACCGATTATAACTTTGATAATTACCATCGTAGGTCTCTAAAATTAGTTCAGTGGGTTGTGATTGATTGGACAATGTCATGTTTATGTTTAGTGAAGAAAAAAATTTCATATTTATGTTTAGTGAAAAAAATTTATTTCCAGCTTATGTGTAGTGACTGTTAAGATTTTGCACTATTGAGTGTAGTGCAAATTTTTTCACTACCACGAAATTTAGTTATAGTGAAAAAAATTGCAATATCACTAAAATTTTTTAGTGGTAGTAAAGAAATGTTTCACTATAACTATAGTGGTGGCAAATAGTTAAAAATCAAAATTTTTTCACTATAGTGCGATTTAGTGAAAAGCTGAATGTACTCACAATTTAGTGCACTACCCCCAACTCTGCTAATTACATACAAATATTAAAAAAAAAAACACTTTTTTTATTTTTTGAAATTTTGTACAAAATTAAATTTTTTTTTTTCAGAAAATGGGCTTAAAATGTCCATAACTGTTGAAAGTATTGTAATGTAAAAATAATGTAAAAATTAGTATATTTTCACTATGATTATAAAAAAAATATATTTTTAAAACTTTTTTGAAAAAAGTCTACTTTTCGAACAACCTAATTGGAGCACGATGCATTTTAAGTGGGTTGAATAGTGCTCATTCTTGATAAAATTTTATGTATAATTGATGTATAAAAGAAATATTTTTGTAAATCAATTGGATTCGTGTCAGGGGAAGGAGTTGGAATTTAAAAAAACAAAATACGCCATTATTTTTACTGCATCAAAAACCTTCTAAAAAGGTTTCAATATCAAAAAAAAATTTCTTTTCGAAACGAAGGCTACAACTTGAAATTTGGCACAAATATAGAGAAGGGTTTCATTATCAATATATGTATTTTTTAAGAATTTTAAAATACCGTTTTTTGAGATATTAAGTTTTAATCTTTATATTATCGATTTTGACCTTTGAACTTTCGAAGTATATAAATGTTTCACTTGTCGTTTTAAAGTCAATGTGTTGTTCTATTAAATAAAGTAAAAATAAAAATTTTACAATGTATATTTTATAAGTTATGAGCAATAAAGTGTGATTACTTTTGGAAAAAATTCAACCGCTTTTTGATTTTTGAAACGTCATATTTTTGGACCGTGAGGATTCTTTACTCAGACAAATTGTGATTTGAGCAACATTTGCAATACTTAATATCTGTAGAGAATTTTATTGAAATCGGAGAAATCAAATCCGAAAATGTCTGTCCGTTTTGATATGGAATTAATCTTCAAGAAAAAATTATTATTATATTTTTAAGAGTTTTTCTTAGAAATTTTTATTTTTTTAACATATTTTTCTTAATACTTTATATGTTGCATGGCAAGTAAAGTTATAATAAATGTTTAGTTTAAAAAATAAAAAAATACTAAACTTATAGGTATAGAGATATGTTTTCAAACATTTTATATTTGCTTTACTTTCCAAACAGTAATAGTATTTTATTGTATTTAAAACCTTTTCCTTGTAAATAGTTTCATTTATACTTATGTTGGCACTTGATGAAATTGAATCGAGTGCATGTTAAGAAATTTTTATCAGGACTAATACTTGAATGTATAGAACCAAAAACCAACGACGACAACAATATAAAAAAAGAAAAAAAAAATCACTGTAATGTTAAAAGAGACATAATAATATCGAAAGGAGACAAACAGTGGAGCAGAACCGAAATTTTTTGGAAATAAATCTGTAACTTCTGATCGGCTGGTTGGATTTGCATGAAATTTGGTATATTCATAGCAGAGGAAAGACCAGACCCCTTACGGGCGGAGCTAAAGGGGTTCAAAGTTAGGTACCTCTCGTCCAATTTCAAATATCTTTATACATTATTGTAGGCATTGATAAGACCTATTTATCTTTTATGGTTTTTGAGTTATTTGCATTTGAATTTTTAAGTACCTCAAATTTGCATGTTCTTGGTCCAGTCTTTTTCATATACATCCTAGTGCTTCCGACCGATTTCATTTGTTTTTTATTTAGCTAATTAAAGAACAAAATTATTTATTGAATAAAAAAATTTGAAGTCAATATCTTTACCGAGTCCAAAAATAAACGATTTTGAATTTGAAAATTGCAAAAATTACTACTTTTTGAGTTTTTTTTTTTTTACCGAAAAAGTATCTACAACCTTTTTTCTCTAAAATAAAATTTTCTTTAACAACATATAATAATATTATTTTTTTCTGTAAGGTATCTTTACCGATACCAATAACTCAATTGGTCAAGGTACGCACCCTCCCGAATTTGACCCATTTTATATGAAAGTTATGAATTTAGTCAATATTTTCTCAAATCCCAAAGCACGAATCGGCAAACGGAATGCAGTTTAAGAATCTGTTATATGTTGTTAAAACTTTATTATATAAAATGAGAAATTAAAAAAAACTTTAAGATTTTTGTAAAAAGAATCCCACAATTCCCAAAAAAAAAAAAACGCCGAAAATCCCAAAAATAGGTTTTTTTTTACATTTTCGGCTATAAAATCCACATTTTTCCGAAGTTCAATAGCTAAGGTTTACATAGTTTTAATCAAAATCTATGGAACTTCGGAAAAATATGGATTTTATAGCTAAAAATGTGAAAAAACCCATTTTTGGGATTTTCGGCGTTTTTTTTTGCAAATTGTGGGATTCTTTTTACAAAAATCTTAAAGTTTTTTTCAATTTCTCATTTTATATAATAAAGTTTACTTCCACCGAAAATTTCGTTAAGATATCTTTAATAACAAACATTTTATTACAGATGGAATATTTATAGTTTCTCAAAAAACCAATTTTTTAGAAAAATGTTATTTTAATTGCAAAAATCAGACAAAGTATAAACTCGATTTTTTTTCATCTAAATTACATTACTTAGCTGACATAATTCTTCGTTATACAGAAAAATACTGAAATCAATATCTTTTACAGAACCGAAACTATGCCACTTTAAATTTTATTAAGTCACGGAAAATTCAATTTTTTGTGCATTTTTGCACAAACACACATTCGAACATTGGCTACGGGAACAAATTATTTATGTTGTTATGGCTTTTTCACATCCAAAATAGTGCAATGTTTTATCAGTGCCTACAATAATGTAAAATATTTGAAATTGGACGAGAAATAAAAATTTGGCAAGCAATTAAAAATTGTTTATTTTGAGCCCCTTTAGCTCCGCCCCTGAGGGGTCTGTACAGTTCCCGTACCAAACTTAACATTGTACGCTCCTCTGCTACGTTTATGTGAAATTTCATGCAAATCCAGCCAGCCGATCAGAAGTTACAGATTTATTTCCAAAAAATTTCGATTCTGCCCCACTGTGGAATGTAAGATACACTGAAAAAATAAAAAATAAAAAATATCAAAAAATTCGCTTTATTGAAATATTTTCAAAAATTAATAAAATAATATATTTGTTGATTTTTTTTTTTTTTTAATTATTCTAAATTTGAGATAAAATTTGTTCAGAAAATTTAATTTCTTTTAATGCATATAAAAATAAGGGATATGATGTATATGTAAAAAAATGCAAGAAAAATTACCCAAGTGCTGTTTATTACACGTTCTTAGTAAACATTGACATGAAGTACTTACATATATACATTCATGTATAGACTACTCCTTCTTACTCATACATATGTATATGAGTAAGAAGGAGTCCTAAAACAAGACACAAACCAAGAACAAACAATTGAAACGAAAAGTGAAGCTTCATGTTGGTGTTATTAACTTTTATGAGAGATTGTTTGTATGCATGTGTGCATAAGAGAGTTGAAAACTTACATACATACGTCTAAGAGTTTAAGAATACTTTTGCTTAATAGGACGTAATACCATGTTCTTTATGATGCATTAGTTTATGATGATATTTTTATAAAAACATGCATACAAACAAATATATATGTATGCATGAGTATGGGTACAAATGATTATACCATCACCTACATACAAATGTTTACATATATAGTATATGAATGTTTTAAAATGTACAATAATTCATATTAACCATATGGGTTCGAAAGTGTAAAAAAAATGAATAAGTTTTCCTCTTCATTGCTTTAGAGAAGTGAGAAAAGTGAAATTATTTTATGTCTTACAAAATTGTTAGGCATTTAAAAATGCAATTATATGATGAAAAAAAAATTTTTTTTAAAAAATCAAACTTATTGGTTAGCCTAGAGTTTTAAAGTCTTATATGAAATTGTTAAAAATGTTAATATTTTGAGGCTGCTCTGGAGCTTATAATTCTTTCATTTCTAAATGGATTTCTCTAAATTACAATACCAGAATTTTCGAGACTATATGCTACAAATGTGTAAAAAATAACTGTAATAACACTATACCAAAGACAAATAATTGGACTTGATGCATTTTGATGTGCTAAACATGAATCTGCTATCAGTTTTTTCCATCAGGTCTGGATTTTTGTATAAGCGTGTCTAATATTTCGCCCATACTAAGGCCACTACTCTAGTACATTTCCTCATAACTCAAGAACAGTGTATACGTTTGACATAAATGATACACCAAAAGATGCGGACTATAAATATATTCAAAACTTAATTTTTTTCTGTGCTCAATAGTTTCGAAGTTATTTTGAAATAAGTGTCCAAAAAAAAAAAAATTTTTATGCAAAATTTAAAATTTTTTTGTTACTAAAATTTCTTTTAATAAATAAAAACATCAAAAATGTTTCAGTTTATCATTTTTATCTTAAAGCTGGTAATGCTGCGAATAAAATAAGGCACGAATCTTCAAAATTTATGCACAAATCTTGATTTTATTCACAGTTAAGTAAAAATTCCCAAGTTATACTAGAGCAAAAATACAATGGTGGGCAAAAATAATTTTTATATTTTTTTTTATTTTTTCTTAAAACAAAAATAGGTGGACTATATGGATTTTGACGAATTAAGCAAAAATCTGCTTTCACTTTTTTTCTATCACATACTGATTTTTTTTATGGGCATGACTAATATCATCTCACCTTATTCAGCGGTCACACTATAACACTCGAGAATGGATTGTACAATTTTGACTATAACTCAAGAAGCCTTTACACGATTTTGATAAATGATACACCAAAAGATACACACCTAAAATTGTCTTTAGGTGTGTCAACAATATTTTTTATTCGCTCAAGAGTTTTAGAGTTATGGATCAAAATTTTCACCATTTTTCAAAAAAAATTTAATTTTAAATTAATTACCGAATAACTACGGAAATAGTAACTGAATAACAAACTATGTAAATTCACCTCAAAGACAATTTAAGTCGTTCTATATTTGAGTTTAATTTATCTTAATAGGACAAACCATTCTCGAGTTATATAAGTTTGCCTGGCTAAAGGCGGGGTCATAGTAGTCATGCCCATAAAAAAAATCAATACGTGATAGAAAAAATGTGAAAGCTGATTGTAATTTAGCACGTTAAAGTCCATCTAATCCACTTTTTTTTTTATTTAAGACGAAAAAAAAAAAATATATATTTTCTGCTCACAAGTGTATCTCCTCTTAATTGCAGGTATGCAAGGGTCTCCTAACTTAAGTGTGAATGCAATCAAGATTTGTGCATACATTTTTATGATACGTGGCTTTATTTACTCGTAGTTCTACCATCTTTGAGATGAAGATGATAAACTGAAAATTTTTTGATGTTTTCACTTTTAAAAAGAAATTTTAGTAAAAAAAATCTTGAATTTAGCGTGATTTTTTTTTTTTCGGACACTTATTTCGAAATATCTCCAAAACTATTGAGCTGATAAAAATTTGATGGTAGAACAACATAAAGCCAAGTTTATTACACATATTTTGGTGTATCATTTATATAAATCGTGCATACCATTCTCGAGTTATAGTGAAATATACTCGAGTAATCAGCTTATTTAGGACGTAATTTTAGACACGACCATAAAAAAAAAATCTCGACCTGAATGGAAAAAACTGAAAGCAGATTCGAGTTTAGCATGCGGAATTCCATCTAATCCACATATTTTTTTATTTTTTTTGAAGGAGCGCGAAAAAAATTTTTTTTGCCGATCAGTGTAATTAGACTGTGGGCTTTAATATAAATATTTCAACATACAGATGGACAAACTAAAATTTCTCAAAAGTTATTTTTATACTCACCATCAAAAAGATGGGGGTATATTGATTTTGTCATTCCGTGTATAACATGTTGAAGGAATCATTTAAGACCCCATAAAGTATATATTTTCTGGATCCTGGTTCGATTCTGAGTCGATCTAGCTATGTCCGTCCGTCTGTCCGTCTGTTGAAAACAGGATAGGGCTCGAAAGGGACAACGTAGGGGACGAAATTTGGCTCAAATATTTATCTTATATAAGGTTTTTTGGTATTGAAAATGAGCAAAATCGGTTATGGGCAAAATACTAGAAACACAGGGTGTCCGTTGTAGCTTCATTTCATACTTTTCTGTTGATATCTCTTAAACAAAAGCATGTACAATAACGTTATTTTGTACAGATAGTTTGAGATCGATATAAACTTGGAAACCAAAAATGGGCGTGGTCTGCCACTTTACCGCCCACCTCTCATTAAATAAATTTCATTATAATTAAAACTATCTTTACCCAAATTCAATTAATCTCAGTCCTATGTTGTGCACAATATTTATAGAATATTATTACTTGAAATGTTACATTTGCTTCTACTGCAAAACTTTGTTAAAGAATTTATGTTTCTTTCAAGTGCACTCACACGTTTATTTATCAAAAATTTACTTCATGTCGTTGCTTTCCTTGTCTTGAAAAGTTAACTTTGTTGCAAAACCTTATGCTTGCATATAAATACTACATAGAAACTCATACATATGTATGAGCAAATAATAGACAGGTATGGAACCAGCTCAAGTGTTAGGGAAGGGGGAAATTTTGTTCATGAAATTTGAGTTTTTTTTTCATTTCTATTTTAAAGTTTTTTTGCATGACGAATATGACCGCTTGTGAACCACAGTTTTGGCAAATAAATTGATTTTGGTATTTTTTCCATAACGAGTTAAAAATTATAAGTTTTAGCATCTATTTAGGAAGAAAACTTGAATTTTTATTTTGTTAAAAATGTAATAAGTTCATTTTAAAGAATTTTTCTATATCTTAAAATACTTCAAAGCAGCGAAGGCGATTAAAAATTTAATAATTCTCTACCTGGCGATTTTGTCATGTTTGGCCATTTTTGTTTTTTTTTTTTATTTTGGCGATTTTTTTTTCGGTAACAGCTTTTTTTTGATTTAACCGATATCCATTTTAATTTTTGTAATTTCTTCACGCTCACATTTTTTTCCAATGTAGTGATTTTTTTCAATTTAGGCGATTTTTTTCGTATAGGCGATATAAATCTTTGGATTTATATTTTTTTCACTGACGAATTTTTTCCATTTTTTTATTCTAAGTAGTTTCTATTTATATAGGGGAGATTGGGGTAACTATAATAAAATACCAACAAATAGCGTTCTAAGGCCTCTAATGGAACAGTTATATAGATTAGATTTTTGTCTAATATTTTTCATAAAAAAAATAAGATTATTTTGTCTTTTGATACTATTTTTTGGCACTTAAAAAATTTTTTTAGTATTTTGTATTTGCTTTTGCTAGAAAAGCAATAAAACCTGAGGTTTCATGAATGAAATATAACTTTAAACTTGAAAAAATGGCAAATATGTACCAGGAAAAAAAAAAAAAAAAAAAAGAATTGCTTCCCCTTATTTATTTTTCTTTAAGCTAATTTTAACTTTTTTGTAGATTTAGTTGTCGATATTTGTCATTTAAGCATATTTTTATACCCTACACCACCATAGATGGGGAGGGTATTGTGCGTTTGTGCTGATGTTTCTAAAAATATTGGTCTAAGACCCATCTTAATTTTTACCAATCGGCTTAGAATCACTTTCCGAGTCGATTTAACGATGTCCGTCCTTCCGTCTGTCCGTCCATGTAAACTTTGTAATAAAACTACAGGTCGCAATTTTGAACAAAAGTTAATGAAATTTGGCACGCAGGTTTATTACAGGGACGAAGCCTATTGAGATTGGTTGTGATCGATTCATTACTTCACCTAGCCCCCAAACTAATTTCCTCCCGGAAAAGGGTTTAACGATCATAAATCCCTTAAATATAGCAATATTTTAATGAAATATGGCGCATATAAGTTCCATATAAGTCAAAGTAAGTGTGCCGAATTTCAGGAAGATCGGTCCATAATTGATCATAGCTCCCATACAAACCCCTTTTCAGAAAATCACTTTAACGGGTATAGATCCCATTAAAATGTTAGTATCAAGTTAATATTCGACACAAATAAGTTTTATATAAACATAAATGATAGTGACAAATTTTACGAAGATCGGTCCATAATTTACCATAGCTCCCATATAAGGCCCTCTTTCAGGAATCACCCCAAAGTGAATAATTTCATATAATTGTTTCATTTTACACTTGATATGAATATATGGTCGGGCTTGAACGACTATTATCTTTAGCCCTCCTCTCTTACAACTTTCTCAATTGAAATTTATCATATACTATTATATCAACACCAGTGACATTTTGAATGGAGAGATTTGTAGGATAGGCATGAGAAATTAATTAGAAGAGATTTTAAATTTTTGTAGCTTTTTTGTCTGATACACACGTACATATGTATATTCTAGTTTTGTATTTATATTAGTAGTAATTTTTATCGCCTTTAACTTCTAAAATACTGAACAGATTTTAATATTATTTCGAGCACATCTATGTGCTAAAATTTGATATATAAAAACTGTTAGGATTACAGAAAAAATGTTTAGCTATTAATTACACGGTGTTACAAAATAATCTTTAGGACATCACAAAACAATTTTAAAAAATTTCAAAACATCCCCTAAATGTCGATATATGTGGAAAAAATCGGTTTTAGGGTAGTTCTTGTACTATAGATCTAGCAGCAAGGAGTGTAGCGAGTGGATTTGGTTGACTTTGAAGTTTCAGGATATATTTTTCACTGAATTTTTTTAAATTCTTCCTTTACCAGTGGTATCTCTAAGTCCCTATGGATATTCTAATTTCTTATGTACCACGGTGCACCCGTCATAGTTCTAAGAATTTTCGATTGTGCCCTCTGTATAATATCAATGCTAGTATTACTGGCAGTACCCCACAATTGGATGCCATAAGTCCAAATTGGTTTTAATACGGTTTTATACAGGATGACTTTGTTGTCAAGGCTTAGTCTTGATTGACTATTTATTAACCAGTGAAGGCTAGAAGCTTTATACTTCATATGAAGTCTCTTGGTTTCTATATGTCGACGCCAAGTAAGTAGCCTATCCAAATGAATACCAAGGTAAGTGACATGATCTGACTGTGGTATATTTATACCATTAAGTGTGACAGGCGGACAGTTGCCTCTTCTTAAGCTGAACGTAATATGGTTACTTTTTAATTCATTTACCCGTATTCGCCAATTTTCTAACCATGTCTCCACACGTCGTAGGTAAATATCTAGTTGACTAGATGCTATGCTTGTGTGGGTTTTCATGAGAACTGATTATTGCGGTATCATCAGCAAATGTAGATATAGTCAGTACATCGCATGTAGGCAATTCAGAAGTGTAAATTAAATAGAGTGTAGATCCAAGAACACTTTCCTGTGCTTTTATCTCATATTCTTCTGTTACAAAGTCATTAAACTTTACTCTAAATAGACGGTCAGATAGATAAGATTCCAGCAATTTGTGGGTACATGGTGGTAGTAAACATTTAATTTTATATATTAAACCTTTGCGCTATACTTTGTCAAAAGCTTGCGCGATATCTAAGCAAATAGCTAAACATTATTTCTTTAATTCAAAAGATTTCCTAATCTTTCCAGTTAAACAATTTACTTGTTCAATGGTTCCATGTTTTTCACGAAAACCAAACTGGGACGATGTTTTCCTCGTTTAAGAATGGGATCATTTTCTTTTGGAATACTTTCTCAAATACTATCGACAAGCAAGGAAGTAAGCTAATAGGTCTATAGGAAGATGGTACAGTTAAAGCTTTTCCTGGCTTTGATATCATTTTAATCTGAGAAGTTTTTCAATTTTTTGGAAAAACTAATTTCAAGATCGCATTAAATATTATAGATAGCACAATTATAGCCACGTTGGATAGGTATTTAATCATTAATGGTGTTATCATCATATCCATATCCAGGCGATTTTTTTACATCTATATTCTTGATGATTGTATTAATGTCCTCTGGGCTAACTGAAACAATTATGACATCATAGTTAAGTGTATCATTTACAAAATCATTTGTTTGGGGATTTTCTTGAAAGATGGAGCTTAAATAACATACAAATAAATTAGCTTTATCTTCTGTATTACGGGCCTAGGTACCGTCAGCACTCCTTAAAGGATTTTGCGCCTCTACTGGTGGCTTAATATCTTTCGCTGCTCTCCATAGCGAAAAATTTGTCAAACTTTCAATATAATTTTTATTTTGGCGATCCTCTTCTACTTGAAGGGCTTTTTTCAGTTTATTACTTTTCTTCATGACCATATATTTTTGTCTACAAAGTTTGAAATACTATTGTGTTTAAAATAAAATCAGACATTCCTACATAAAATCGTGTAAAATCTCAAAAAATTATTAAGCATTTTCTCAACTTTATTAAAAAAATGTTCATACATTTTAAGACAAAGTATTTTTTTTTTTTTTTTAATTTTTTACCTTTTGAGAAAAAAAATTAAAAATGTATGGTAAGTTTTAGTAAGTTATTACAAATAAAATCTAGGACATAACAAATTTATACGGTTGAAAAGCGTGTTTCATCTACTTTCCAAAAAAGTTATAAAGAAAAAAAAAGAATAATAGAATTGGAAATACATTGATACAAGAACCTGCCCAAAAACAATTATTTGCCAATAACTCGAAATTTTGAGGATGTATTGCAAAATTTTAAAACTTACTTATGATGTCCTCAAGAAGACCTCATTTTTCAAGTGATTTTTACTGTAAAAGCTTGTTAAATTTCTGACGTGAAAGAGTTTTACAGAGAAATACACTTAAACAGACATTAAAAAATCAGAATTCTTAGAGTTACGATGATAAAGAAAATATTTGAAAACTCCACATTTAATATCCAAAGCTAAAACCCTACTGGCTTTATTATTAAAAAAAAATAAATAAATAAAATATAAAGATCTATAAAAATTTTCTATTTCTAAAAATTATAAGCCCCACACTAATATTGTATATATGTATGTACATATTTTACCTTTAAATAGAATGTCTGCATAAGTATTATTTTGTTTAAATGAAGAGAAAAGTGCATATGTGTGCGTGTGTGTGCGACAGTAAAAATGCTTGGGGAAATATTGTTTTAACAAAATGACTGTTGAAATTGGGGTTAAGTATTCAAAGTCATTATTATTCACAGTAGAATGAAAGGAAAAACAAAAACTTTCCTACTACTCATACATATACATATACATTTTTTTTTGTACAAAGTCTTTCGATTTGTAAATTTCACACATACACTGAGACATTATGCAAATGAGTGAGTGCGTGTGTGTAAAGTAGATTTTAAAAGGCTCATTTGCATAAATTGGTTTGGAGAAATGAAAGAAAACATTATTGTAATTGAAATTTAATAGCAAAGACCTTTCTACATTAACTAAAACATTTTGTGGCAATAATAACAATTTTAGTTTAGTTAAATTGATATGTCAATATATGTAAAGGGGTTAAAAAAAAAAATTTATAAAATTTGAAAATAATCAAATGTTAAAATAATGAATGATAAAAGGTTATAAACGGGATTTAAAAATACTTAAAAATATATATAATGGTTCAATATACGAAAATTATATTTAAAGCGTATTAATTAGCAAATTGATTTGGTGTGCATTTAAATTAACTTTACTTTTGTTTAGCAAAAAAAAAAAATAAAATAAAATATTTTCTTCATTTCTTTTAACCATTTATCCATGGTCTTCAATTATTTAATCAATTTTAAACATTTTTATTTGCATTTTTTTTCACCTGATTTTTTTTTAATTTTGTTTTTACAACCTGTAGAACTAATAAATTAGTTCGTTGTTTTACAGGGAATATCCAACGAAGTATAAATTTCAATTATAAATGGTAGTTTTTCTTTTATATCTATCCCTTTCTCTCTTGATTACAAATATCAGCAGTTAAATTAAAATAAAACAATGACATTGTTAATTTAGTATGAATGTAAGTTGAAATTCTCTCTACCGTATAAAAATATAAAATTGAAAAAATGTAAATCATGCTGAATATGACATCAATATATATAGAAATGTCAAAATAAATTGCAAATAAAAAGATGAATGATGATTTCAATAATTCCTTGGAGAATTTAAATTATTATTATTTACATCTACACTGTATTGAATACTTAAATGAGATGCCAACATATACATATATAAATGTAAATGATACGGGCTATAAATAAATTTTTATTTAAGAGATTTTCATCAAAACAGTTATATTTTGGCAGGGTCATTTTTAATGGGATACACAAATCATGATAGGTCATGATAAAGATTATCAAATGAAATTTATGAGATGTTTTTAAAGTTATCGATAATGGAATATTTCTATAGAAAAGATATCAATAATTTAATGATGCTGTAGAAAAGTTGTCGATAATTAAATAGAAAAGTTATCGATAATTGAATACTTCTATAAACATTTATCGCGAGTTATATATTTCTATAGAACATTTATCGATAATTAATGCTTCTATAGAAAAGTTAGATAATTATTGCTTACCTTTTCTTACCTTTGCTTTAGAAAAATTATCGATAAATTTAACATTTCTATAAAAAATTTATCGATAATTTAATATTTCTATATAATGTTCTCTATAATAGTTTTTTTATGAAAAAGTTATCGATACCTTTATTTTTCAGTAGAAGTTTATCAATAATCTTTAGAATAGTTATCGATAACTTAATTTTTCCAAAGACAAGTTATCGATATCATTAGTTTTCTATAGAAAAGTTATCGATAACTTAGCTTTTCTATAGAAAAATGATCAATAACTCAGCTTTTCTATAGCCTTACTATTTTATAGAAAAGTCTTCGTTATTTTTATAGAAAAGTTATCGAAAACTCTACGCTTCTAAAGAAAAAATATCGATATATTTATTTTTCTACAGAAAAGTTATCAATAATTTAAAATTTTTACAGAAAATTTATCGCTAGTTTAAATTTTTTTAAAAAATGTATCGACAAATTAACATTTCTACAGAAAAGTTTTTGATAACTTACCTTTACTATATTTAAGCTATCGATAATTAACATTTCTGTAGAAATTTTATCGGAAATTTGACATTTCTCTATAAAAAAAAAACTTAATTTTTCCATAAACAAGTTATTGATATCTTTAGTTTTCTATAGAAAAGTTATCGATAACTTAGTTTCCTATTGAAAAGTTAGCCACATCTTTACTTTTCTGGAAAAAAATTATCGACAACTTTGCCATTTTATAGAAATATTTTTGATATCTTTACTTTTTATAACAAAGTTATGGATATGATTAATTTTTTATAGAAGTTATCAAAATCTTTACATTTCTATAAAAAAGTTATCGATACCTTTACTATACTATAGAAAAGTTATCGATAATTTAACTTTTATATAGAAAAGTTATCGATAATTTAACTTTTCTTTAGAAAAGTTATTGATTACTTAACTTTTCTATAAAAAAGTTATCGATAACATAGTTTTTCTAAAGAAAAGTTATCGATAACTTAACGTTTCTATAGAAAAGTTATCGATAATTTAACTTTTCTATAGAAAAGTTATTAATTACTTAACTTTTGTATAAAAAAGTTATCGATAACTTAGCTTTTCTAAAGAAAAGTTATCGACAACTTAGTTTTTATATAGAAAGTTATCGATTACTTAACTTTTCTATAGAAAAGTTATCGATAACTTAACTCTTCCATAGAAAAGTTATGGATAACTTAACTTTTATATAGAAAAGTCATCGATAACTTAATTTTAGCATAGAAAAGTTACATTTGTATAGAAAAGTTATCGATAACTTAACTTATATAAAGAAAAGTTATTGATAACTCTACTTCTCTATAGAAAAGTTATAGATAAATCTACTTTTCTATAGAAAAGTTATCAATAACTTAACTTTTCTAAAAAAAAATTATAAATAACTTAGTTTTTTTTATATATAAGTTATCGATAAATTTGCTTATCTATAGAAAAGTTATCGATAACTTTGCTTATCTATAGAAAAGTTATCGATAACTTAACATTTCTCTAGAAAAATTATCGAAACCTTACTTTTCTCTAGAAAAATTATCGATAACTCAACTTTCCTATAAAATAGTTGTCGATAACTTAACTTTTATATAGAAAAGTTATCGATAACTTAACTTTTATATAGAAAGGTTATCGATAACTTAACTTTTATATAGAAAAGTTATCGATAACTTAACTTTTATATAGAAAAGTTATCGATAACTTAACTTATATAGAAAAGTTATCGATAACTTAACTTTTCTAAAGATAACTTAACTTTTCTTTAGAAAAGTTATTAATTACTTAACACTTATATAAAAAAAGTTATCGATAACTTGGTTTTTCTAAAGAAAAGTTGTCGATAACTTAATTTTTATATAGAAAGTTATCGATTACTTAACTTTTCTATAGAAAAGTTATCGATAACTTAACTTTTGTATAGAAAAGTTATCGATAACTTAACTTTTGTATAGAAAAGTTATCGATAACTTAACTTTTAAATAGAAAATTTATCAGTAACTTAATTTTAACATAGAAAATTTACTTTTGTATAGAAAAGTTATCGATAACTTAACTTATATAAAGAAAAGTTATTGATAACTCTACTTCTCTATAGAAAAAATATAGAAAAGTTATCAATAACTTTGCATATTTATAGAAAAGTTATCGATAACTTTGCTTATCTATAGAAAAGTTATCGAAAACTTAACTTTTCTCTAGAAAAATTATCCATCTTAACTTTCCTATAGAATAGTTATCGATAACTTAAGTTTTCTATAGAAATCTTATCGATGAGAGAAAAGTTATTTATAACTTGGTTTTTCTATAGAAAAGTTATCGATAACTTTACTTTTTCGTAGAAAGGTTTTCGATAACTTAACTTTTCCATAGAAAAGTTATCGATAACTTAACTTCTCTATTAATGTTTGATAACTTAAGTTACCCTTATTTTAACAGAAAAAATATTTCATTTTAATTTATGTGACTATAAAAAAAGATTATCACAAACAATTTGGGTAATTTTTGGCAATAGTTATCAAAATTAAATATCCTACATAATAATACGATTATTTAAAAAGTTCTAAATTTTGAGAGGTTACACCAGATTTTGGTCTATATATTATGATTTCTACTAAAGCTATTAGACTGATTTTAAATAGCAAACTTTTTATCTAAATATTAAAAATTCTAAATGAATTTCGTTTAATTCAGTTTATTATTTTAAAGCTGAGAATGTTTTCGACAGACAAATTATTATAATGCATATTAAAACGTATAAAAAAATATGAAGTCTGTATTCCTAAGTAATACATTAGTACTTTCTTTAATAAAGTTCATGGAAATTCTTCTTTATTATTTTATATGTTTAACTTTGACAGTTGCACAGTTTTAAATTTAATGTTCTGCACTGTATAAAGTCCATGTTTAAATTTAAAATAAAGCAAAACTGAATGTTTTTTTCTTTTGATACTTAATGTTGATTTTGCAGCAAAAACTGCTCTTGGTGCATTGCGTAAAAAAAATTAAATAAAGAAAAGTAGATTGTAAAACTTGATTATAGTTCGGGAAAGAATCTTATCTGGTATAAATGATTTTCGTTTACATATATACATTTGTATGCGTGTGTGTGTAAATGTATGAGTTGCTATAGTTTTTAACAAAATTTTGTGCAAGATTCAACATTTTTTTTTAATTAAGTAAATCAAATAAACCATATGACTGTAAAGCGAATGTCATGCTCGGAAAATGTTTGTAATATACGTATTAACAGCATGAAAAAATGATTAAGGTGTTAAGGACACGTACACAGTTCAACTGATAGACAATCAAGAAAATTAAGGAACTTTTTAATCAATTTATATGGAAGTGAATGAATTAAAAAAAAACAGTTTTAAATTTTATTTTTAAGGAAGAAATTAATTCAGAATTAAATTAATTTTAATGATTTTTTTAAGTAAAAAACTCTTTTAATTAATATTTTTTAAATATTCCTTAATCTACGACTAGTATGCATATTAGGGTGGCCCAACGTTGTATGAAGAAAACCGAAGTGAGTAATATAAGTTATTTTTAATAAAATGACGAATTTATCCTTCCTATTAGTTAATTTTTAAAAAATAAAAAATACGGATACATTTATTTGTTCTTAGCAATCGTTTGATATATAAATCACTAATATTGTTGAGAAAAAAATTTTAAGATTTGTTCTAGGGTTAACGACTTAAATGGTGGTGTAGCATCCTGTTCCAATCATCGTAGAAAGTTAAAATTTCGCAAATATGTTCTAAATAACATGCCCTTTCATAATTTTTTGTATGTTTAAATGAAGCTCGCAAAAAAGGAATTTAGACCACCCTAATACATATATGTATATACTTAAGTATAACTTAATTCCTTTATCTTATTTATTATTTAATTTATGTTTATTTTTTAAAAATACTTTTATATATAATATATTTATTGATTTCCTATTTTTATCATTCATTTCTCTTTTCCAACATATTATCATTTTATTCTTTCCCTTTTTGCTTATATTCAAATATTATGGAATCATAAATCATAAACGACAAATTGAGCAATATTGTTGCAACATGTTGCAGCATGTTAAATCAGTTTGTTCAAGTATATTCTTTGCTAAATGTAAATTATAGTTTATGGCTTTTATTACTATTATTGTAGTAAATAGTATATACAAGCTTACAATTTTATGTAAACAATATTAAACCATAAATAAATTTCAGAAATATGTTTTCGTTTGCAGTGCAGTCTACTTTAATAAAAATAAATATCTTTAAAATACATTTTGTTTGGAAAGAAAAAGGAAAAGTGTAGATTTTTTTGTAAACTTTAGGATTTTGTTAACATCCCAGCAAAAACTTTTTGGTTTTTGGTAATGACGACTACTTATTAAAGTACTTTCCTGGAAAGTAGGAGTCATTATTATTTGCCTTCTCTATATTACATAAATAAGCACTCAATAGTATAATTGCAGAGTAAGTTACAATCACATGGATCCGTTGTCTAGAGCGCAGGATTAGCAACCAGAAGGTTGCCGGTTCAACCCCAGTCTGATGCTATTCGTTTTTTTAACAAAATGTTTTAAAAATATATTTTATGCTAAAACAAGTTTTTTAGCTTTGAATATTAAGTGCGAGATGGTGTACTGAGTTAGACGTTAGTCATTAAAAACGACTAGTTAATAGGGTCCCAAGTTCAAAACTCACTGACGGCAAATTTGTTCGATTTTTGTTTTTATTTTTATTTAGGTACATATTTTTTAGTATCACTAGAGTCTAAAAATAACTACTAGAATTCATGGACAACTCGAACAAAAATAACTAGTTATTAAGACAAAAAATAAGTAGTTTATTTTTATTTCCAATTATACCTGCTAGATTACCAGGAAAGCAAAGTTTTTGCTGGGATCTAAATGAAAGAAGAAAGAAAGTTGTTAGGGTGCTACAAATCCAGGAGTTTGTGAATAAACTTTTGTTTTAATTCTAACTTTTTGGAAAACTAGAATTTTTTTTAGGAAAAGGAATTATTTATTAGTACAAATTTTGGATAGTTAACACATTTTTTAAAATTAATTTTTATGTGGAGTTCCATCCTTTTTGAAATTTTCCGTACTTAATTTTTTCAAATTTATGGTTTTTGGGAAATAAATTTTCTTTTTATACCCACCATCAAAAAGATGGGGGTATATTGATTTTGTCATTCCATGTGTAACATGTCGAAGGAATCATCACCATCACAAAGTATATATTTTCTGGGTCCTGGTTAGATTCTGAGTCGATTTAGCTATGTCCGTCCGTCTGTCCGTCTGTTGAAAGCAGGATAGGGCTCGAACGAAAAAAGGTAGGGGGACGAAATTTGGCACAAATATTTGTCTTATATAAGGTTTGTTTGGGATTGAAAATGGGCAAAATCGGTTCATAAACAAAAAAGTTATGGGCTAAAAACTAGAAACACAGGGTGTCCGTGAAATACTTTTCTGCTAATATTTCTTCAACAAAAGCATGTACGACAACGAAATTTTGTACGTATAGTTCGGGGATTGATATAAACTCGGAAACCAAAAATGGGCATGGTCCGCCCACCTCCCATATAAGGTGAAAATCAACGAAATTGTGTTCAAATAGTTCAAGGACCAATGTAAACTCGGAAACAAAAAATGGGCGTGGACCGCCCACTTTGCTGCGCACTTTCCCGCCCCTTTCCATATAACGTAAAATTTGAAAAAGTTGATGGTGGGTATATAGATTCGGCCGGGCCGAATATAACATTCGCGCTTGTTATTACTTATTTTTATTATTTCATAAACTCATTGAAAAATGGTACTTTATGAAGATTGGAATATATTTTTTCTTTAAATATGTTTTTTTTTTTTTAATGGTTTTAAATTTTTTGAAAATTCTTGGTCAAATTAGCGCTTTTTTGAAAACTGAAATTTGTTTTACGATAACTAATATTTTTTATTGATTTTTTTTTTTTTTGCAAAAAGTACCAATTTCCTAAAAAAAATTAAATTAAAAATTAAATAAACATCGGCAACTTTTTAAAATCTCACCTTACATTGGGCCTTGAACTATTTGTACGAAATTTCATTGATTTTTCACCTCATGTGGGACTACGACCTTTTTTAATTTTCGAGTTTAAATTGATCATTGAACTATTTCTGCAAAATTTCGTTATTGTACATGTTTTTTTTTTTTTTTTTTGTATAAGATATCGTCCGAAAAGTATAAACTGTAGTTACGACAAACACCCTGTTTTTAACTAGTATTAGTATTTGGTCCATAACTTTTTGTTTATGAACCGATTGTGCTTATTTGCAATACCAAACAAACCTTATATAAGAAAAATATTTCCGAGCCCTATGCTTTTTTCAAAAGACGGACGGACATCGTTAGATAGTCTTAGATTTTTACGATGACCCAGAATATATACATATATACTTTGTGGGGTCTTATTATTATTTCGATATGTTATACACGGAATTACAAACACAACAACCGGCCGTCATGTTTTGATAATGGGTATAAAAATACCCAAATCATTAAAAAAAATATATATCAATTAAATCGCTATTCAAATTAGCTTTACTTTTCTTGAACATGAACACAAAAATCTTTAATTTATTAAAAAATAAATTCTTTTTTCTCAATTTTTATAAAATTTTATTGATGTTTTCTTCTTTTTTTTATCTCAAATTTTGGTCGTTTTGGAAAAGTCGTTAGAAAAAATTCTAATTCCTAAAGAAAAAAAAAAAAAAAAAATATATATGTGAAAAAGATCTCATTTTATATAAAAATCTCATTTTGTATAAAAATTTTATGAGATTTTGATTTATTTTTTAAACAAAATTTGAAAATTTTGATAATTTTTTTAATATATTTTTTCATTTTTTATTTTATATTAAAAAATTTTATATTTCCGAAACTATTGAGCAGATTAAAATTTTTGATTTTTTTAAACGAAATCAGACAATTCATTCTCAAGATGTGTTGCAATATGTAGTCCATGATCAAGTGTATCCAAATTGTCTATATTATTTAAATTTATAAAATAAAAATAAATAATAAATCTGAGTTAAACCACGTGTCTAATATACGTTACTTTCAAATGGGATATTGCTATAGTAAAAAATAGTATAAATTAAGAAAATTTTAGTTGAATTTTGTCTAAAATTGTCCTTATATTTAGGTAACAAAATATAAATTAAAAAGAAATATTTAGAATTCTATAAAAACATTTATCAATTGCTTGCTGCATCACCCCCCAAATTTCGAGATATATATACTTATTGATGGATGCCACATACGATATACATACGTAATCTAAATTCTAATAAAAATTTTGTCAAACTTTTTTGGTACTTTTGTTTTACCTTAGATGCTGAAATATATATTATTTTATAAATTTTTATGTGTTTTTGCTGATATGAATCATATCCAATTCCAGTAAACAAGAATCCTTTCAGTTAATTTTACGGACATTTTTTCGAGTGATAATTGTTAAGTTCTAAGTTATTGATTCGATGTCCAACTTTTATCAAACAAATATTTATATCACCTTTTCATGTTTTAAACCCCATTTTTTATCCTTTTACCCCAATGTAAATAATATAGAATGCACTGATCTGTTGCTGACTACGCGTTATTGTAATTTGTATATTAGCCTTTTGCATTTAAGGTGATAATATGTATCATCCATATAAGAAACGTTCAGAAAAACCATTAACGTGCATAGTTTCCATGATAGTTCAAGATAATACTGGAAGTACGTAATTTTAATATAAGTCCAAAGTCCTATAAATATTATCACTTTTTAGGAATTAGTTGTCATTAGGTCACAGCTTCTAAATATCGCTAAAAATCACTTTAATTTGCTTAAAATTATTTTAGAAAATCTAAAATTAACCGTTCTAAAATTTGGCTTCCACAGAGAGTCTTTCTGGAACAGAACATCTACAAATGATTTTCATAATAGTTGTTACTTAAAAATAGTTTATCATATTTATGCATAAATAATTAAAAAATACACTTTTTTACTTATTTGCCACCAAAACGGTAAGGAAATATTAAGTGAATGTTTTGGCATTTCAATCGACAAATATCGACTTACAGAAAAACAAAATTTGAGTCAAATAACGTAATAAATTGTCATTATCACAGATAAAAACCCAAAGAGTCGCAAGTGACATAGAGATGCACTCAATAACAATTTATTAGGAAAACAACAAAAATCGAGATAGAAAATAGGGGCATTAGTGTTTTGTAGGGCGGGTCGAAAAAAAGTTGTGCCAGTCACCAGAATGTATCATAAAAGTTTCGCGTGCCAAATTTCATTGAAATATCTTCAACCTGTACTTTGTGCACAAGGTTTACAAGGACAGCCAGCCGTCCAACCAGCCAGACGGACGGACATGGTTAGATTGATTTAAAAAGTGATTCTGAGTCGGTTGGTATACTTTGAGGTGATATATTTTTCTATGCGTTACATCAAACATCAGCACAAACGCATAATACCCCAACCACCTATTATGGTGTAGGATATATAAACTAAATTTATGAAACAAAAACTAAAAAGTGCTCAAAAAAATAGAGGTGGTATTTTTGAAATTTCGCTATTTTATTGTTGTAATTTCTATTTTATTTTTTAATTTCAGCATTTTTCTTTTAATTCAATCGCTCAAAATCTCCAAATTTCTAAAAAAAAAAATAATAATAAAACACAGTCGTATATAAAGATCTAAATACGGAATTTAGCTTTGCGCTAAAAGGAACACTTTTAGAAAATGTTACTGTCCTTGTGCTTTAGTTTCTAACAAGTTGATTTTTGCCTATTTAAATTTATATTATATAACAAAAAGTGCTCTTAAATATCAGAAGTTTAAGAGTCCATACAATCAAAATTCGTAAATCCTTTGGGGAATTAGTTAAACTACTATTACACTTTAGTTTTGAGTTAGAATTATTGAAGTAATTTTTTTCTTGTTGCACTGTGTAAATAAATTAAAGACATGAAATTATATTTATTAAAATTTTTTTGTTAGATTTTTTCTAACTTTTGATTGTGTTAAATTTAACCCTAGGATGACTGGTAACGTTATGAGCGCTAAGTTATCCTCTTGGTTTGATCAGACCACAGAACGGTTATAGGTAAAATGTTGGGCCTAGGAATTATTTATAGTTGAACTTTTGTTTTGATTTTGTGGATAGTAGTTAATATAAGTTATATATGTTAATATAAAGTGGAAATGTTTCGCTAAACTTATAATAACAACTATTGAGATGGAAACAAAAATAGATGGAAAATCACATAAATTTGCACTTTTTTAAATAAAACGCAAATTTAGGTTTATTTATAAATGATATGCATAGGAAGTGGATAAATATTGTAATTTTTATTAAAAATAATGTTTATCTAATATAACTCTGCTTGGCAATCATAGAAAACATATAAATTTGCTTATTTACAATGTCATAGGTTGGTAGTAATGTCTCATTTTTTACATCGAAGAATTATTTTGTGATTAATTTTCAGTATTCAATTACACCTAATTTTCATTATTTCGTCGTCTAAGGAGATAATTTGTCTTTGTGTAGTATTTTTGTGTCATATTTAGCTAATTCTGGCGGAATGTATATTTTGAAACATATACGTACAAGATAAGAATAGAGCTATTTATTCACGTACAAATTTACGACAGTTGTATATGATGACTACAAGTTTTTAATGAGAATTTCTCAAAGATCCTCTACGGTAGCTAGTTTTCTAAATTATTGATGCTTTGTGTAAGTGTTTGAATTGTCAGATCGGAAATAATAGCAATAAAATCAAGCATCTTATTGACATTTTCGCTTTATCAATATCGAAGTTATATAAACATTGATCGACTAAACCTATCCCATTGGCTGTTTATTATTCAAGGTACTTATTGCAATTTATTTTTAATATCTTGAACACTTCTGGAGTAAATATTATTTTAAATATGTTTATAGTACTCGGTGGAAATTGTCTGGTTGGTAACTTTTTATTATAGTAATATGAGAGTTTAAAGAGGTTTTAATTAAGTACATTTGGATATCAGATTTACTTCATTGCTGAATATCTAGTATTTCCCGAGCCTAACATTTCGTCACCCTCATCTTCACTGTATGGAAATGGCAATTGCACATTATCTCGATTTCAAAAACTAGACATCATTCCCTCATCATCCTCTGCCTTTTTAGTTGCCCTAAGGCGTTAAAATCTGGAAAGTCCATTTTATTGCATTTAGTAAGGTCCAAACCACATGTTTTTGCATCAAGAAGTAATTTTTTGAAAGAATTGCCAATTTTTCTGTAACTTAGTTTTCGTTCATGAATCTCAAACATTTACTCACAAATTTTGTTAATTTCAGTTTTATTCAGACATTTTATACTTTCAACAACATATTATAATTGTTTTTAGAATGATTGTACGTAGATGAATAAAAAAAATACATGTTTACGAAGAGAACACATTGTGGTCTATCCAGACCAAGAGGTCAACTTAGCGTACTTTTTCTTTAAACCCAAAATTTTCCTAGTTATCATACTTCAATCTACTCAAAATTGATTTCATTCGATTCAGCAGATATCAGTTATAGATATCATGTTCATCAATTTTTGATTTTCTACTTAAAAAAAAATATTGATTTCCAAAGTCAAATTTGGTCTGACCAGACCAAAACGGTAATCCTAGGGTTAACAATATAATTTAAAATTTTCTTTTAAAATTTCCCATTTATACAAATAGAAATCTTTTATTTTTCATTGGAATTAATTAAAGCTAATCAATATTTATTGAATTTAAAAGCCCTTTCCATTCTCGTATCCTCCTAAAAAAATCTATAACCACCATAAAATGGTTTATATTAATCTTTTATATCTTTATTTCCTGTCATCCCATATACAATGTTGGCCATTTTCAATTTTATTTTCCTGTTAAATGAACAAGTGTATGAGTAAGTAAGTAATAGTGTCTCACAGATATTAGTATTTTATACCAAACATATTTTTCCCTTTTTTTGTTTGTTTTAATACCATACAATTTCCGTTTGTGATTAGAAAATATTACTTCAACTTCCTCTTAACTCTCTGTAGTAAGTTAAGGCAGGAGGATTATATAAAGCTATAAAATAAAGGAAATATTGTTTAAAAAATAAAAAAAGAAAAAAAATATTTTTTAAATATCTTAACAAGTTTAACAATTTAAAAAGTTCGTGTATGTAGTAATTATGTTGTATGTATATGTATATGTTTTATAGGGAAGAATTTTATTGGCAGGGTTTGGACAAATTTTACTTGCACATGATTATTTTCAGACACGCTCTAATAAATCCATTTAAATGCATGAACAAAAACTACCTGATAGTATTTAAGTTTTTGTGAAATCGTTAAGGACAATGAACATTTTTAAACAGAAACTTTTATTTTAGTCAATTACATTTAGGTAATGTTAATAAAATTTAAAATAATTACAATAAAATTAAGTTCATTCAATTTAGAACACAAAAAATAAACTAACTTTCCTGCAATAACACACAAAAAATATTTACAATAAAATTTCAATTAAATAATTAATAAGAATTTTAAACTGAATTTTAATATTCTTATAATTAAAAAATATATTATTTAGTTGTTTGTTTATTTCTTTGTTTATTTTTAACCAATTAATTAATACAATTATAAAATTAATTGAAATGTGATAAATAATTTTATTTTTAAATTGAAATATAACAAAATTTATTAAAAAAGTTATTGAAGCAAAAATAATTTTGAATAAATCCTTTAATTGACCATATTATTTTTCTTTTTTTGTGACAGAAAAAAAAAATAATAAAAAATTATAGACTATTAAAAGATTTGTTAAAATTTAATTTGTTTCAATAATTTTTTTTAATTTAATCAATTATTCCAGTTATCAAATTTTATATTTTCTTATATTTCTATTTAACAATACATTCATTTATCAGCTTTTAATTTTTTTCTAGCTGTATTAATTAATTGCACAGAAAAAATATTTAAAAAAATCAATTAAATTATTAATCAGAATTTTAAAATAATTTAAAATATTTTTACAATTAAATAAATTACTCAAAATTAAAGTATTCTAACAAACTAAATTTAAATTTTACATAGAAAATTCTAAAATCCAATTTCAATTACAAATAAAACATATTCAATTATTTTATTAATTAAAAAAAAAATCTATATTTTTTAGTTATTCAAATAATCACTTATTTTTTTTATTTATATTTGATTAATTTATTAAATAATTGAAATCCTATAAATTATTTTATTTTTAATAAAAAATGTTATAAAATTAAAGTTTTAATCAATTGAATAATTGATACAATTAAAAAAGTAATAGGAATAGTTTTTATCTTTGATAAATCTTTTAATAGACCATATTTTTCCGTGTGGTTAATCAAAAATAAATAAAAATTAGGTGTTCATTTGATTAATTGAATATACAATTTGTTTAATAGTTTGAATTTCAATTAATAAAATAATTGAATATGAGTATGAAAAAATTTAATGTAATTTGTTAAAATATTTTGATTTTGAGTAATTTGTTAGGTAAGGTACAATGGGCAGCTGTCTGAATAATGCAGAACAGTTCACTTGGGTCCAGTTTGATCCCGTTGTGATACTCTGAGGCATCATGTGATGTTATCTCACATGTCCGAAGCTACGTTCGAGTCGAACCAACCTGACGCATGTATGAAGGAATTGATCTTTTTGATGTCAGTAGCAGAGAGATCTCATAATACATGCACGTATGAACTACCGAATTTGACGGTCCTTATTCCAGTAAAAGTTGGACAGCGGCATAGAATATACTCTACTGCTTTTTCCTCTTCCTCATCATTGCAACTCCTACAGAAGTCGTTAAAAGGGAACACTAATCTCCTAGATACTAGAATACGTAACCTATACCTGGGTAGTCCCAAGATGAGGTTTGACCGAAAACCATCATAATGGGACCATATTTGCTTCGAGGTTGAACATGTAGACATATTTCTTCGATAACTTCCACAGTATTATCGATATGCAGGAAGAAAGCGGTACTCCGACCAGTTGATCCTCATCTTCATGTCGAACAAGAGAACCGTTTCTGGTCAGTTCGTTCGCGATTAGATTCCCCGGGGTATTTGAATGACCCCTAACCCAGGTAGCTCCAGGTTTGAATGTTTCGCCATCTCATTTAGAGATGTCCGGCATTCATGTATCAGCCTGGATATCGAAAAGACACCTGAAAGCGATTTAATCGCTGCTTGACTGCCTGTACAAATCTGGATATCCACACCGAATACCTTATAGAACATCAACCAGTTCACCGCATTTTTTATGGCCCAGATCTCTGCTTGAAGAATACTGCAGTGATCCGGCAATTTGAAGGAAATCCTTTTCGCAAATGAAGGAATATAGACCCCCCCCCAACCCCATCAACAGATTTAGACCCATCAGTGTAAACCTCCATTGAACCGGATCCTAATTCCGGAGCAGTCGAGGTTGACACTGAGAAGTCTCTGTCAAGAAAAGGTATTGGAATGCAATAATCAATATTGCAAGGAATGCTATCAGAGAACCCTAAAACGGTCGCATGGTCATATCCTCTATCGTTCCAAGCATCTATAGCCTTAACCCTAGTCGCCGACATGATGGCGATCTGTTTGGCTACGAGGTCCACCGGTAGCCAATTCATTACAACGTATAGGGCTTTATATGAAGTTGTACGAGACGCGCCTCAAAGATCCCGAAATATGTAGATTTCTCCATAGCCTTCCACCATACTATCGCTACATACATAAGTAATGGCTTAATTACCATGTCGAAGAGCTATTTTGTATTCCTAGGATTTATTCCCCAGGATTTTCCAATGGCTTTCCTACACATACATATATAGGGAAATATAGGCCTTTGAAGCCCTAGCCTGTGTATTTAGAAGCCAGGATAGTTTTGAGTCCAATAACTTGTTTACATATATTTGAAATAATTTTCAAATTTTGATTAATAATTTAATAGAATTTTTTTGATTTTAGTTATTTTATAAATAAATTTTTATTTTTAAATACTTGTTTTTTCTATAATTTTTTTATAGTTTATTTTGCTTTAATACATTTAAAGCGTCACTCCTCCCATTCATAAGGCTGCTTGTCAAACTGTCTGGCTTCCTGTCTAACTTGTTTTTTTTTATTTTTGTTTTTATTTTCATTTGTCTTTGTCCTTATATTATATTCTTGTCTGTAGTGTTTTTTAGTATACCATTGGTTTATTAATTAGTTATTCCCCTTGTCATTGTGTAGATGTCATATGTGTGCTAGATTTCTTTAAATGTCATTGATTTAATTTGTCTGTCTGTCCGTCTTTCTTTCCTATCTGTGTATTTTTTTATTTTATTTAGATGCCGTAATATAGGTCAACATTAAATAACTAAGTATATTAATGGCTTTTTGTTTTTAAATAAGATTTATTTTAACTGTCAACTACAAGTTGCAATTGTAATAGAAATTTTGAGAATTTAAATTTTCCAAGAAATCTCAACTTTAGAATTTATGTTTAAAGTAGAAAATATACTTAATAGACTATTATACAAACATATTGATTATTGCTTTTGTAATATTTTGATGAATTTATATAAGATGCTATAATATTCTTAGTTTATTTAACTAAAATTGACTGTTTGAAAAATAATCTATACGAAAATTGTTTATTGTTTATTATTTTTAAATGTTTTATATTGAACATCAGTAAAGTCTATTCATTAGATAACAAGTTATTAACCAAGATGTAAAACAACCTCAAAAAGAAAGTTTATAATAATTTAAAATTAAAATTTATATAAAACAAATTTTCCTAACCCTTCGTTTAGCTTTTCAAAATAAAATGTATTAGAAATAAGTGCTAACTTCTAAAAATGGTTAACACTATAAAATTTAGCATCTATGATTTAGTTTTAACCAATAGAAAAATACTAAAATAAAAAGGTACACAGAAAAAATTATTACTGTCTTTTTTACAATTAACTCAGTTGTTTAATTTTGCATCAAAATTTAATAAATATGTTCAAGAAAAAATAAAATAAAAAATAAATTTTGGTATGATTTTTTTTTTTTTCCTTTACACATTTTTAATTCATTCAATCATCTACTTGATTGATTTAATTAGTTTATTAATTGGGAATTTTTTTCTGTTTTGTATTTTTGATAGTTTTTAGTAATTGATATAATAATTTTGGTGAGAGGTGCAAATTTAAACAAGTTTATAATTGAATGAATTATTTTCATATATATTTGTTAATTGGTGAATTTTTTCTGTGTAATAAAAATGTGCATATGTTAAAAAATAAATAGAAACGATATAAAACTTCTCTTTAAAAACAAATCAAATTGTTGACTTTTTCTACTTTATTTCTCACTTGCTTATCCCGGTAAGCTTCGCTACCCCCTTTATTTACTTTATATGGGAGCTAATAATCTCTTCGGCCTGCCCGCCCTATTCAAATTTGTTATGAAAATTATTTGTACAAATTTTTAAAACTTTCAGTAAATACCTCTTTCAGATATGCGAAAATAATATTTTTTCTTTATATAAGGGCTACCCCTCCCGCTAGCCCTATCCGTCATATTTTCATTTCCTCAATTCAATATGTAAAAAAAAGTTGTTCAAACAAAATCTGAGAGCTCTCACTAAAATATTTCTTTAAATATACCATTAATAATATTTACTTTGTATGGCGGGTACCATTTCCCCTTGTCCTACATAGCACATATGAATCTAAACTTATGAAGGTTATTGAGAATGTTATTCTTATAAAATTTTAAAACTTTTGCTGTAGTAGTTCCTATTATATACGATATTTAATATTTTAGTTTTATGGGGGACACCATTTCCCCTGGTCTTATCCGTCTCGTTTTAATTTTGAGTTTGGTGGTTGATAAGAAAGTTATTCCTGTTACTTTTACTGTAACAGTGTTTAAGTTATCGTATAATTAGTATTTTCTTTGTATGGGGGCAATCACTCCCCCTAAACCAAACCGCTCCATTTTCATTTCAATTATGTAAATCTATAATAAAATTATTTTCACAAAATCTCAGGATATTTTCTGCAATAATCAGTGTTGCCAGGACTTGAGAAAAAAAGAAGCTAAATTAGACTTTAAAAAAGGTCAGAAAAGGCTAAATGTTCCAAAAAATAAAGCCAGAAAAAAGCTAATATATAGTTTTATTTAAAAACGTATTTATTTTTTAGTTGTCACTAGTTTTTGATATTTCTTAAATATATTTTAGTGATTTTGTAAATATAACATAATTAGTTTTTAATAATATTGTTAAAAAATAATCATAATACTTTTGTAAAATGAAGCGCCGCAGTCGAAAATTTTCATTAAATATCAATAATATCGATTTATTTGTGCGAATTTATATACAAAAGTGCTTAAGTTGATGATCCTGTAAAAAAAAATATTATTAAATTTTTAGCCTTTTTAAGGCTGTGTTAAGAATAAAAAAAGGCTAGAAAAAAATCTAGAAGCTAAAACGAAAATTTTGAGGCTAAAAGCAAAATAAAAAGGCTAGATTTAGCCTTAGAAAGGCTAACTCGATATATCATAACAGCTATCAAACGCTATGCAAGCAGACATAGTATTATGAGTGGAAAGGTTAAGGTGCAATCACCATAACAAATTTTCTATGTTTTTCTTTTTTTGCTATAAAATGTATTTAAACCATTTTTTTAATGCCCTTTTCATAAACTTCTTTCATTTTTTATTACTTACTAGCATTTTTTTCCAAAGCTTTTTGTTAATTTAGACATAATTTAATAACATGATAATATCTTGAGAAAAATCATTATTCTTCTTTGTTTTCCTATTTAACGGGACTAAAGTCTTTTCTAAAATGAAAACTAATTTTGTTTTAATTACAATGGGTGACAAAAAAATCCTCCACCAAAGACGAATAGTTGGACCTGATACATTTTGATGTACTAAACATGAATCTGTTATCAGTTTTTTTTTTCATCATTTGCCATTACTCTATTATATTTCTATGTGTACGATTGACATAAGTGATACACCAAAAGATGCGGACTAAAAATATCTTCAAATCACCTAAACTTATTTTTTTTATGTGCTCAACAGTTTTGGAGTTATTTTAAAATAAATGTCCGAAAAAAAAAACTTTTTTATGCAAAATTTGTTTTTTTTTTTTTTTTTTTGTTACTAAAATTTTTTTTAAATTGAAAACATCCAAAATATTTTAGTCTATCATCTTTATCTTAAAGCTGGTAATGCTGCGAATAAAACAAGGCATATATCTTCAAAATTGATGCACAAATCTTGACTTTATTCACAGTTAAGTAAAAATACCCATATATATATACAATTGAGTAGAAATACAGTGGTGGGCAAAAAATTTGTTTTTTTTTTCATTTTTTTTTTTCTTAAAGCAAAAATATGTGGACTATATGGATTTTAACGAGTTAAACAAGAATCTGCTTTCACTTTTGTTCTATCACGTATTTTTTTTTTTTTTTTTCGTTCAGCGGTTAAACTATAAAACCTAAGAATGGTTTGAACAATTTTGACTATAACTCAAGAACTGCTTACACGATTTTGATAAATGATACACCAAAAGATGCATACAAAAATTGTCTTCAAGGTATATCAACAATATTTTTTATTCGCTCAAGAGTTTCAGAGTTATGGATCAAAATTTGCACCATTTTCAAAAAAAAAAAAAAAAAAATAATAATAATAATAACAATAATTTTTTCGCTACTAATTATAGAAATAATAACTGAACAACAAATTATGTGAATTTTTCTTAAAGACAATTTAAGTCGCTATATATTGAAGTTTATCTTAATAGGACAAACCGTTCTCGAGTTATGCAAGTGTGACTGCCTAAAGGTGGGGTCATATTAGTCATGCCCATAAACAAATATCAATATGTGGTAGAAAAAATGTGAAAGCTGACTGTTACTAAGAACATTAAATTCCATCTAATCCATTTTTTATTTTTTATTTTTTTTTTTTTTTTTATTTAGGGCGAAAAACTATTTTTTTTTGCCCCTAGTGTATTTCCACTTAACTGTAGGTATGCATGGGTATCCTAACTTAACTGTGAATGCAATCAAGATGTGTGCAACAATTTTTATGATACGTGGCTTTATTTACTCGTAGTTTTACCAGCTTTGAGATAAAGATGATAAACTGAAGCATTTTTGATGTTTTCGCTTTTAAAAAGAAGTTTCAGTAAAAAAAAAAAAAAAATTTTAAATTTAGCATGAACAAATTATTTTCGGACACTTATTGAGCATTCTACTAGAATGACTTAAAGCCACTTCTATTCCACTTATTTTGATGTATCATTTATATAAATCGAGCATTCTGTTCTCGAGTTATAGTGAAATATATTCGAGTAATCGGCTTATTTAGGACGCTTTATTAGACATGCCCATAAAAAGAAATCTCCACCTGATGGGAAAAAAACTGAAAACAGATTCGAGTTTAGCATGCGAAATTCCATCTAGTCCACATATTTTTTATTATTATTATTTTTTTTTTTTTTTTTTTTGAAGGAGCACGAATAAATTTTTTTTCTCGAACAGTGTTATTTATTCTATAACGAAGAAAGAAATTTAAATGATTTGACAAAAAACTTAATAAAATTTTTGAGTTTCGATATAATTATATAACAATACATATAGTTGACTGCAAATTACATAACATTTATACAAGTTCTAGTAAAAGTTTTTAGTAAAAAATGAAAAATTTTTTTAAATTTTATTTTATTAAAAACTAAAAAAATCTTTTTGAATTTATTATGATGACAATTCTTTTCCATCCCTGCTCAGCTTCTAGCAGTATATGTATATCTTAGGTTTTTGAGTATTACTTCATACATTTACTAGATATATGTATGTATATATGTAAGCTGTCATTGTTTACATGTATGTATGTTTGTATCTTGTCATTAAAGTCATAAACAGTAAGTCATGTTGCTTTAAGTGTCATTAAAATGTCATATATACTTAGTACTTGTATTATGGGTCGTATGTTTAAGGAAATGCTATATTTAAGTCTCAAAGTATTAACATAACAAATACAATTACTCTTAAGCATATAAATACACCATCATATACATGTCTAAATATGCTTAAACATGTTTTTTGTATTTAGTTTTCTAAACAGCCTAAATACCAGGTTAAACTCTCTACTCACCTATACATGTTTATTTTTCTTTAATACAAATACATACATAAGTAGTACATATCTAATCAAACCCCTAAGATGCCTGCTGTTTTATTTACTTCAGTTTGAGCGTTTTTCTTTTTTCTTACTAAATGTTCATTTGTCATTTAATGTAAGATTTCCCTGAGAATATTTACAAGTGTTAATAGCATTTTAAGTATGTGCGTGTCTTAATGTCTTAGTGTATTACTTGATTATATATTCGTGTGTGCTTTTATGTTTACTGTTAATAAACAGTCGATTAAAGATGATTATCTAGAGATTAAAATTTCATAAATACAAAATTTTGTCAGTAATTCTTGCATGAAAACTATACGATGTTTATAATTTAGTTATTATGAGGGGCGTACAAATTATAACAATTTTATTACGTCTTAGCAGTTTGACTTTTACTAAGTAAATATGACTTTAAATATATGATGAATTATATGAGAGAAAATTGGTTTTTTAATATTAAATATTTTTTTGCAATTATTCTTCATCTCGAAATTTCAGCCTATTGAAGCTGTAATTAAAAGTAATTTAAAAGAATCACTAAAATAACTTAAAATTTAGAATACAAATTAGAAGCTGGTTTCAAGAAAATTAAGTTAGAGTGCGTCGATACTCTTTACAAATGATAAATGAAATCAGTTTTATTCACACAACAATTATAAATATTGAGCCTTAAGAATATTTTATTCTAATACTACAAAATTAAAGGCGCGAATTTGAATCATGATGAAGTCAATAAAAATTGTATTTGAAGACTTATTACTTCCTCTTGTCTACGTCTGTTTGCAACATTATTCTAGAATAATATAATTTTTTTTTAATATAATAATTGTACTATGAGCTTAAAGAAAACAATTTCAATATATAGATGGACAGAATGGAATTTTTTCGAAAATTATTTTTAATTATTAGAATTACAAATATTTTTCTTTTTTCCATATTTTTTATTTCTTCAATTAGAATTTTAAAAATATACTAAATTTTAACCATATTTTGGTTAGAATTTTTTAATATTTTTGCACAATATTTCATGATGTATTTTTGGTTTAAAATTAATTTTTAATTTTAAAATTTATTTTTATATTTCGATAAGCTATATCCTGAAAGACTATCACCTCTTCTTTCTTTTCTTAACATACAACATGGCGTATACTAATTCTTACTTTATTTAGTCTACTAATACTCATACGTCTCATTGTAACTTGACCTTGATTTCTTTGCTTAAAATACAAATGTTAATTAATGTTCTAAAAGAGAAAAGCGTTATAAAAAAAAGAAAAAACCTGAACACTTAACTTGACACGATTCCAAAAACAGAAAAAATAATAAGTTGGCCTAAAGGGGAATTTCAAGACAAACAAACATGAATTTTGAAATTTATATTAATGTATGTAAATTGTTTTGTCTACATGTTGTTGTAGATTATAAATTTCATTCACGATAAAGTTAATTATAGTTTACATTTTTCCTTTCTTTTGTTTTTCTTTCGTTTTAACAATTGCATTAAATTTATAATTAATTATTTTGTAGTCTATGTAGCAGATGTTAAAAAGTAAAATAAAATTAAGGAAATAACATGAAACAGAATAAATAAAAAATGTTACAATCTTTTTCAAATACTTTAATGCAAATTTAAGAAAAAAAATTACTATAAATAGCCAATGAATAATTACTATAAATATCTTATGAAAAATTTACCATAAATAGCAAATTTATGAAAAATTTACTACAAATAGCAAATTTATGAAAAATTTACTGCAAATAGCAAATTTATGAAAAATTTACTACAAATAGCAAATTTATGAAAAATTTACTACAATTAGCAAATTTTTGAAAAATTTAATATAAATAGTAAATTTATGAAAAATTTACTATAAATAGTAAATTTATGAAAAATTTACTATAAATAGTAAATTTATGAGAAATTTACTATAAATAGTAAATTTATGAAAAATATACTATAAATAGTAAATTTATGAAAAATATACTATAAAGAGTAAATTTATGAGAAATTTACTAAAAAGAGTAAATTTATGAGAAATTTACTATAAATAATAATTTATGAGAAATTTACTATAAATAGTAAATTTATGAAGAATTTACTATAAATAGTAAATTTATGAAAAATTTACTATAAATAGTAAATTTATGAGAAATTTACTATAAATAGTAAATTTATGAGAAATTTACTATAAATAGTGAATTAATGAGAAATTTATTATAAATAGTAAATTTATGAGAAATTTACTATAAACAGTAAATTTATGAGAAATTTACTATAAATTTATGAGAAATTTACTATAAATAGTAAATTTATAAGAAATTTACTATAAATAGTAAATTTATGAAAAATTTACTATAAATAGTAAATTTATGGGAAATTTACTATAAGTAGTAAATTTATGGTAAATTTACTATAAATAGTAATTTATGAAAAATTTACTATAAATAGTAAATTTATGAGAAATTTACTATAAATAGTAAATTTATGAAAAATATACTATAAATAGTAAATTTATGAAAAATATACTATAAAGAGTAAATTTATGAGAAATTTACTAAAAAGAGTAAATTTATGAGAAATTTACTATAAATAATAATTTATGAGAAATTTACTATAAATAGTAAATTTATGAAGAATTTACTATAAATAGTAAATTTATGAAAAATTTACTATAAATAGTAAATTTATTAAAAATTTACTATAAATAGTAAATTTATGAAAAATATACTATAAATAGTAAATTTATGAAAAATATACTATAAATAGTAAATTTATGAAAAATTTACTATAAATAGTAAATTTATGGGAAATTTACTATAAGTAGTAAATTTATGGTAAATTTACTATAAATAGTAATTTATGAGAAATTTACTACAAATAGTAAATTTATGAGAAATTTACTATAAATAGTAAATTTATGAGAAATTTACTATAAATAGTAAATTTATGAGAAATTTACTATAAATAGTAAATTTATGAGAAATTTACTATAAATAGTGAATTAATGAGAAATTTATTATAAATAGTAAATTTATGAGAAATTTACTATAAACAGTAAATTTATGAGAAATTTACTATAAATTTATGAGAAATTTACTATAAATAGTAAATTTATAAGAAATTTACTATAAATAGTAAATTTATAAGAAATTTACTATAAATAGTAAATTTATGAAAAATATACTATAAATAGTAAATTTATGAGAAATATACTATAAATAGTAAATTTATGGGAAATTTACTATAAATAGTAAATCTATGGGAAATTTACTATAAATAGTAAATTTATGAGAAATTTACTATAAATAGTAAATTTATGAGAAATTTACTATAAATAGTAAATTTATGAAAAATTTACTATTAATAGTAAATTTATGAAAAATATACTATAAATAGTAAAATTTGTGAATTTGTATCAAATTCATGAATTTATAGCAAATTTATGAAAAATTCACTATAAATAGCAAATTTATAAAAAATTTACTATTAATAACAAATTTTTGAAAAATTTACTATAAATAGCAAATTTATGAAAAAATTACTATAAATAGCAAATTTATGAAAAATTTACTATTAATAACAAATTTATGAAAGATTTACTATAAATAGCAAATTTATGAAAAATTTACTATAAATAGCAAATTTGTGAAAACTTTACTATAAATAGCAAATTTATGAAAATTTTACTATAAATAGCAAATTTGTGAAAAATTGCAAATTTATGAAAAATTTACTATAAATAGCAAATTTATGAAAAAATTACTATAAATAGCAAATTTATGAAAAATTTACTATAAATATCAAATTTGTGAAAACTTTACTATAAATAGCAAATTTGTGAAAACTTTTTTATAAATAGAAAATTTGTGAAAACTTTACTATAAATAGAAAATTTATAAAAAATTTACTATAAAGAGCAAATTTATGAAAAATTTACTATAAATAGCAAATTTATGAAAAATTTACTATAAATAGCAAATTTATGAAAAATTTATCATATGCTGATTGATAATTTTACTATAAATGGCAAAATTTATGAAAAAACTATAAATAACAAATTTATAAAAATTTACTTAAAATAGCATATTTGTTAAAAATTTTACAATAAATAGCAAATTTTTTAAAAATTTTACTATAAATAACAAATGTATGAAAACTTTACTATAAATAGTAAATTTATAAAGAATTTACTGTAAAAAATAGCCTTTCTGTTTTTATTTACACCGGAAGTTTTCTTTTTTTTACCTTGGCTACTTTATATTTTTTATTTTACATTAGTTAAATTATACTATTACCTTTAATTTAGTGAAAACTTTAAAAATCAATATACTCATCTGACTGTCATTATATTATTAAAATCAATATTTTTGTTGATAAAGGTAAATAAATAAAATCATCAAATTATTTATTGCCATAAACAAAGATGTCAAAATCATACCCTATCATTTAAAAATTCAAGGTTGTATATATATATATATTTTTTCAACTATTAACAACAATTAACACAAAAAGTTTTTAACCCCAAAAAAATGCCCTAGGTAAAGTTTCTTAAAAAGTAACAGACGAAATGTCAAACCCACATCATGTTGGCTTTGGCATAAGGAATTCTCAAACAAATGTACTGCATTAATAAATTCAAAGAAGAAAATAAGTGACAGGACAAATGAATAAATGAGTACTAATAAACAAAGTTTCTTCTAACTCACACTTACTCTAACATTAATTTATAAACAAACTAATTTCTAATGTCAAAACAACTGTTATAAAATTCAACAAAATAAAGTCAACTAATATATGCACAAAGCAACAGCGAACAGGCGGCTGTGTATTTAAAAAGAAACACAAGAATAAAAATGTCTGTGTAATAAACTTTAACTACATGAGGGAATAGTAAAATGTCATACACATTAGCAGACTAAAATATGAACTAACTAATATACATATGTGTTTATGACTGGATCCCAACCAACAAACATTAAATAAAATTTAAATGATTTAATAACAAGATTTTCTTTCTTTAAATGTATTGTATCAATGCGAGTTCTAATATTAATGGTTTTATATTTATTTGGATTATAAGAAATATATTTTTATTGCCTTCGTTAGCAAATAAATACTTTTTATCTTCAGATATTTTGTTTGCTGGGTTTACACATTTCAGCAAGTTGTACTCTTATGACTTGTTTGACATTTTCGCTTTTCTTTTTTTTAAATTTTACATTTAAGTTAGAAATTTCCTGTTTCAACATTTGTTCGTTTCAGTATTTTTTTCTTTTTATGAAGCTTTTAAGTTTTCATAATTTAAATATGAAATGAAGAGAAAAAATAATAAAGAAGCATTGTGCTAGTTGACACTGTTGTATATTTTATTTTTTGCTTGTCAAATTATAGGGAACGATTCATAAGAAAACCAGAGCACAGTAAGGCCAAACGCAAAATTATTGTTTATAAGTCTGTATCTCTTAAACTACTTATTGGATCGAATTAAAATGCAAGTTTTGTAGAGGATGACCTAAGCTTTCAGAAAATTCATTTTGTAGTTATCTTGTGATAACACGAAATAAGCTACAGAGTGTTAAAGTTGACTACCTCGAGTGTGTAAAAGTTTAAAAAAATCGTAACTTCAACAAATCATGTCCGATTTCAAAGATTTTTATAATTGTGTAAAGCGCTTGTTAAGATAAAGAAAAAATAAAATAAGCTTACTCATCTAAGTTATCTCTTACAGTTAAAAAGATATTTACGCTTGAGTTTTGAATTTTTGATTTTTGCCTTGACTTTATTTCGTTTTTCGGGAATAAGCTTTGGGGTATATGAAGGACAATTTATTAAAAATAATTTATAATTTCTAATATATTTCGAAATAGTATGCTGAAAAAATTTTTTTTATGATACTCTACACCATAGTGTACATTATAATTCGGGGAGGGGTCTTTTTTTAGACTTAGAGCCAAATGTTGACCAATACTCATATTAAGTGTAAAATAAAACGTACGAATACAGAATATTACCTCGATGTTAACATTTATTCACTTTTAGGTGATTCCCGAAAGAGGGCCTTATATGCGAGATATGGTAAATTATGGACCGATCTTTGTAAAATTTGGCACTATCATTAATGTTTATATAAAACTTATTTGTGTCAAATATTAACTTGTTACTAACATTTTAATTGGATTTATGCCTGTTAAAGTTATTTTCTGAAAAGGGGTTTATATGGGAGCTATGATCAATTTTTGATTTTGTCATTCCGTGTGTAACATGTCAAAAAAAAAATCATTTAAGACCCCACAAAGTATATATTTTCTGGGTCCTGGTTAGATTCTGAGTCGATCTAGCTATGCCCGTCTGTCTGTCTGTCTGTCTGTCTGTCTGTTGAAAGCAGGATAGGGCTCGAACGGGACAACGTAGGGGGACAAAATTTGACACAAATATTTATCTTATTTGTTTGGAATTGAAAATGGGCAAAATCAGTTAATAAATAAAAATGTTATGGGCAAAAAACTAGAAACACAGTGTGTCCGTTTCATACTTTTCTGTTTATATTTCTGAAACAAAAGCATGTTCGACGACAAAATTTCGTATACATAGCATGAGGGTCGATGTAACCTTAGAAACTAAAAATGGTCGTGGTCCGCCTACTTTACTGCCCACCTCTCATATAAGGTAAAAATCAACGAAATTTTGTACAAATAGTTGAGCTTTTTTAACAAAAATTGGCGTGGTCCGCCCACTTCCCATATAACGTAAAATTTGAAAAAGTTGATGGTGGATATATAGATTCGGCCGAGCCTAATATAACATTCGCGCTTATGTTTTTAACTCAAATATTATAAGTAAAAAAAGAAAAGAAAACAAATTTTATTAAAAAATTTAATTTAATTTTTTAAATTTTCGAAAACAATTTCTAAAGTTGAATAAGAACAGAAAACTCGTTTGTAAATTCGTATTTATTCAAGGATATTGTTAAAATCATATCTTCCATTTTTTTTTCAAAATGTTCCTTAAAGTGTTGGCATTAAAAAAATAAAAAATTTAGAGTGGGATCATGAGGGGATGCTGGAAAAATAAATATTTTGTAAAAAAAACTCAATAATTTTAGTAATAATTTGAAATATTTTTCCTATACACTGAAGCCTCGATTATCCGTGATTCGATTAATCGGCAATTCGATTATTCGGAAAAAAAAATTGTGATTGTTTTCTGTTTTTCCATCTATTTATCTTTTTGCATCGATGAACCGTGATTACCTCTATTATCCGGGATTCTAAGCAAAATTTATTCCGATTGCTTTTGAAAACTCAAACACAATCTGAATAAAACGAAAAATGGGAATCTCCTCGTTTGAATAAGATGAGTCAGAGCAAGATAAAATCCAAGTTTACCGCATTCATGAAAAGCTAGTTAACGAAAATATGAATTTGAAAAAGAAAAAACAAATAATATTACATGTTTTTTTTTTTAAGAAACTACATAAAAATAAATTTTTATATATTGTTCAGTTTTTTTTTTTTTTTTTTTTTTTTTTTCAAAATTATTATTTTTTCCTTATATTATTTAAATATTAAAATCCTTGAATATTTGAATTATATAAATAAAAATGTTTAAAAATACTACTAAAAGTGTTCACTCAATTAACCGGGAAAATTGATTATCCAGAATGTTTCCGCTCCCTACCATTGCGGATAATTGAAGTCTGACTGTATTTCACTTAATATCCGTTTAAATTTTTTACATTTTAAAGATCTTAATAAAATAGTTAAATAAAAACCTTATAAATTCTCATAGTTCTCGTTCTACCAAATTCATGCTTATGATAAACACTTTGCTAATTTTAATGAATTTCAAATAAAGTATTAAAATATTATGAAATCATCCGATATAAAATGTTAACATATAGTAACTTGTACCTTAAGACTCACTTGCAAAATTGTGTTTTTAATACGATTTTCAGTTGAGTTTTTTAACTCCAATGAAATTATTTTCTTTTTCTACAGATTTTAAATATGTAAATTGTCAACTTAAATACTTACAACTTCTGGCATACTCTCCTTACATCTCTGACACCACACACCCATTCACGAACACATACACTGGCATGACACAATAACTTAGTGTATTTAAAAAATATAAAAACATTTTACTTTCGTTTCTTTTTTTTCTCCCTCTCTTCTTTTTTATTTCGTTATGAACGAAAATGGCACTAGGGAAACATTTTGAAAAGATTTCTGCTATATCCCAGCAAACACCAAAATTTTGTATAACGATGAGAACGAATTGAAATAAAATTCTTTCCAAAATATCGAATATTTGAAAAATAAATAAAAATAGTAAATTTCTTAACCAAAAAAAAAAAAAAAATGAGAGATAAAGATATAGTCGATCAAGCCCGACCATTTGATACCCTACACCATTGTGTACATTATAATTATCGATGTTAACATTTATATGAATTTATTCACTTTTGGGTGATTCCCGAAAGAGGACCTTATATGGGAGCTATTGTAAATTATGGACCGATCTTTGTAAAATTTTGAACTATATTTTATGTTTATATAAAACTTATTTTTGTCGAATATTATCTTGATACTAACATTTTAATGTGATTTATGCCCGTTAAAGTGATATTCTGAAAAGGGGTTTATATGGGAGCTATGGTCAATTATGGATCGATTATGAAAATCGGCACACTTATTTAGACTTATAAAACATAAATGTACCAAATTTCATTAAAATATTGCTATATTTAAGGGATTTATTATCGTTAAACCCTTTTCCGGGAGGACATTTGTATGGGGGCTAGGTTAAATAATGGACCTATCATAACCAATTTCAATAGGCTTGGTCCCCGGACTCTAAGAAAACAAATTTCATTAATTTTTGTTGAAAATTGCGACCTGCAGTTTGATTACAAGGTTTACATGGACGAACAGACGGTCAGACGGACGGACCTCGTTAAATCGACTCAGAAAGTGAATCTAAGATGGGTCTTAGACCAATATTTTTGGGTGTTACAAACATCAGCACAAACGCATAATACCCTCCCCACCTATGGTGGTGTAGGTTGTAAAAATGAATTATTTGTCAAATAGAGAAATACTACAAGAAACAAAAAAAAAAAAAAAAAAAAAACATTAATTAAAATATTAATCAGAATTTTAAAATAATTTTAAATATTTTTATAATTAAATAAAATCTAAATATTTTAACAAATTAAATTTATATTTTACATAAAAAAATCTAAAATCCAATTTCAATTACGAATAAAACACATTTAATTATTTTATTAATTGATATTCAATCTATTAAAAAATTTTATATAAAATTATTTAAATTTTCACTTAATATTTGATTATTTTATTGATTGATACAAATAAGAAAATAATTGAAAGCCAATAAATTGTTTTGTTTTTAATAAAATATATTAAGAAATTTGAATTTTGATCACTAGAATAATTGATACAATTAAATAAGTAATTGGAATAGTTTATATCTTTGAAAAAATGTTTAAACAGACCATATTTTCTACTAAACGATTTATCAAAAATGAAAAACTATACTAATTACTTTGTTAACTGTATCAGTTACACAGAGTTACAAAATGCAATAAAATTTCTGCGGCACGGAGTTTCATAGTCAATTCAGAAACACGGTATTAATAAGTACTAAGCCTCTAGTTCACTTTTTATACCCACCATCAAAAAGATGAGGGTATATTGATTTTGTCATTCTGTGTATAACATATCGAGGGAATCATTTAAGACCCCATAAAATATATATTTTCTGGGTCCTGGATAGATTCTAAGTCGATCTAGCCATATCCGTCCGTCCGTCTGTCTGTTGAAAGCAGGATAGGGCTCGAACGGGATAACCTAGGGGGAAATTTGGCTTAAATATTTATCTTCTATAAGATTTGTTTGGTATTGAAATTGAGCAAAATTGGTTAGTACTCGTAAACAAAAAAGTTATGGGCAAAATACTAGAAACACAGGGTGTCCGTTGCAGCTTCATTTCATACTTTTTTGCTGATATCTCTTAAACAAAAGCATGTGCGATAACGAAATTTTGTCCAAATAGTTCGAGAGTCGATATAAACGTGGAAACCAAAAATGGGCGTGGTCCGCTCACTTTACCGCCCACCTTCCATGTAAGGTGAAACGTCAAAGAAATTTTGTACAAATAGCTTAAGGACCAATGTAAACTCGAAAACGGAAAATAGGCGTGGTCCGCCCACTTCTCATATAACGTGAAATTTTAAAAAGTTGATAGTGGGTATATAGATTCGGCCGAGCCGAATATAACATTCCCGCTTGTTTTTAATTGACTCTAGTTCTCGCAATAAATCGAGTTTTGTAAAATTAAGGAGGTTCCACAATATATTTAAGCATATCTCGAAAACGATTTGGGTCATTCTGTTCAAAAAATACCAAAAAATTCTAATTAAAATTGCCTTCATGTCGTTCACACATTACTTTTTAATACGGCCAAAAGTTATGGAGATATTTTTATTTTTTATATAATTTTTAAAATATTTTTAAACTCAAACCTAAAGACTTAAAAATAATTTGATAATTACATTTGATACCAATAAGAGAAAGTTAAATTGTTCTTAAGTTTTTTGTCTAATGATTCTTAATTTGAATTAAAAACTTAGAACTCAAATTTGCATTTACATTTAAACAAGTTCACGTTTGATATTAAACGTTAACGACCAAAAATATGCTCTAAAATAGTGTTTTGTGCGCATAAAAAATGCTCTTAAAATTGGAATATATACTCTTAAAATATTGTTTTTTGTGGCCATATTCTAAATTTTAATAATGAAGAATTATGAAAAAAGTCTATTACTAAGATTCAATATAAGCAAAGTTTTATGTTTTAAGTGTAAAATATGCAAAAATATGCTCTTAAATATTAAAAAATGTCATTAAAAATTCTCAGATATATTCTAAATTTATGATTTACGAAAACATAATAAAATATGGTGTTCATCCCCAAATATACATAAATATGCAGCTAGAACCAAAATATGCAAAAATATGCTGCGATAAATTGATGCGAAAATTTGTAAAATTTTCTAAAATAGATAATTAACTAAGAGTTTTGTCATTTAAATACTAGGAAAGAAATGATTTTGTATATTTTTGGTTGGCTTGGTCTTCATATTTCAAAAGTTGAATAACTTGTTGGCTGGGATGGCCCTAAAAACGAGTGTGAGCACGTATGTAAATTAGGGTAATTCAAAATTCCTTTTTGCGAGCTAAATTTTAACGTACATAAAATTATGAAATGGTATGTCATTTAGAATATATTTGCCAAATTTGAATTTCCTACGATGATTGGAACAGGATGATACATGGCCATTTAGGTCGTTCCAATCATCGTAGGAAGTTGAAATTTGGCAAATATATTCTAAATAACATCCCCTTTTATAATTTTAGGTACTTTTAAAAGTGTTGGACCACTCTAATGTAAATGCTTTGTATGTTTATAAAAAGAGAAAATAGTTTTACATACAAAATACGTTCTTACTTATATACATACTCAAAACTCTTAAGATCTGTTAGGGGAATGCATCTAGTATTATTTTATTATTATTATTTTTTTTTTACTTAATACAATTTAATATTTTAAAATGAATTTTATATGATTTTATGATATACAATATTTTTTTATTTCATTATTTTTTTCTTTGGTTTATTTTAAATAAAAAGAAACGGGTCAAAAGTTTAAGAAAAATTTAAGTTTTTTTATGAAAAAAATATTATAATTACACATACATACATATATAGTTTTAAAGTATAACTTGCCCTTTAATTAAATTCGTTATAAATCAAGGTTTATTTTTTTTTAGTTTGCGACAAGAAACGTTATCGTGAATGTCATTGGACTTTTTTTTTATTAGCTGAAAAGTCTTGCAAAATAAAATATTTATAATCCCAGCCTTTTAATAAAAAATTTAAATTAAAAGCAGTAAACACAGTAAACTAATTACATATTTACTTATTTAGAGTTTAATTAAAAGGAAAATATTTTCACCAATTTTTTTTTTTAAATGATAAATTGCACTTAATAAATGTTCATGACAACTGCCAAACTGTCGTTGCAAGGGAAAGTGTGGTTCTTAACCAAAACTTGAAAAATGTCATACGTTGACATAGAAACAACTTAAGCCTAGGAACATTTAAATTTGTCCACCATTTGATAAAGTCTAAAAACTAGGGTGGCTCCAAAATGAAATACATCATTGTTGCTTTAAATTTTCGTTCTGGCATCATCGTTTTGCAAAACCAGATTTGATTTTATATTTTTTGTTATTTTTTTTTTTTTTTTTTTTTTTTTCATATTTTTTGCCAAAGGACTAATATGAAAGTTAGGCATGATAAGAAAGATCTTTAAGAGACGTATTGAACAGTATAACAAAAGTATCCAAATATGCACCAAATTTTATATTTTTTCACACAAAATTTTGACATTCAGAGTGTCGCTTATAACACCATCATTCCTTAATGGACTTTTCTGAATTGCTGTATCAATATTCTCGAGACTTAAAAAAATATAATAATTGGACTTTAGCCTTAAAAAAAAAAAAACTATTTCAACATACAGGACAGACTAACACTTCGAAAAAGTTATTATAGCCTACACAACCATAGGTGGGGAGGGTATTATGCGTTTGTGCTAATGTTTATAACACCCCAAAACATAGGTTAAGACCCATCTTAATTTATACCAATCGGCTTAGAATCACTTTCTGAGTCGACTTAACGATGTCCGTCTGTCTGTCCGTCCATGTAAACCTTGTAATCAAACTACAGGTCGCAATTTTGAACAAAAAATAATGAAATTTGGTACACAAGTTTCTTACAGTCCAGCAACGAAGCCTATTGAAATTGCTTTTGATTGGTCCATTATTTCACCCAGCCCCCCATACAAATGTCCTCTCGGAAAATATTTTAATAAAATTTGACACATATAAGTTTCATATAAGTCTAAATAAGTGTGCCGATTTTTAAAATCGGTCCATAATTGTCCATAGCTCCCATATAAACCCCTTTTCAGAAAATCACTTTAACGGGCATAAATCCCATTAAAATGTTAGTATCAAGTTAATATTTGTCACAAATAAGTTTTATATAAACATAAATGATAGTTCCAAATTTTCCAAAGATCGGTCCATAATTTACCATAGCTCCCATATCGGGAGTCACTCAAATGTGAATAAATTCATATAAATGTTAACATGGACGTAATATTCTGTATTCGTATGTTTTATTTTACACTTAATATGAGTGTCTGTCCACATTTGGCTCCAAGTCTAATAAGAGACCTCTCCCAGAATTATAATGTACACAATGGTGTAGGGTATCATATGGTCGGGCTAGACCAACTATATTTTTTTCTCGTTTTTAATTATAACACCGTGTGACAGAAATTTTCACACATGAAAAATCCATATATGCATGAAACTAGAGACCATACCTAGTAAAGCTGCGTATTCACTTTGTCTCCAGGACGTAAAATTTCTTCTTAAAAGGACTTCAAAGTTTCGAAGGATATGCATTTTGGAAAAAAAACTAAAATTATTTATCAATATTATATCAACCCAATATGGGTATCAAATGAAAGTTAAGAATCTCTGCCTTATAATAATATTTATTATTTAAATGTTGCAGTGTAAAAACTTTTTACTATTAATTTCTAAATATATAACAGCATACACAACTCATTCTCATTCAAAATATCGTTATATGGATAAAACTAGAGACCATCCATGGTAAAACTGTGTACCGACTTTTTCCCCAGGATGTCAAAATCTCGTCTCAGAAGGACCTCAAAATTTCGAAAAATACACAGTTTTTAAGAATAATATAAAATATTTATAAACATTACACTAAGGGAAAAAATTCGATTCAAAATCAACAACGGTTGTGCTCACATTGGTAATTTACGGTAACAGCTTTTTAATACCTTTCGTTAACAAATTTAATAGAAAACATATGTAATTTAACAATCTGATACCGAAATGGTTTCAACTTGGTGCCAATTAGGTATCGATTTTCAATAAGAATTGAACACGCAGTATTTAATTTAAACACATACGGTGTAGATTCACTATTGACACAGAATGGTATTGTTTTCAACACGTATGTGATTGATATTTATCTGGGTGTATATTGACCCAATATGGATATCAAATTAAAGATACGAATCCCTGTGATATAATTATATTTTTTATTTAAATATTGCAGTGCATAAAGTTAGAAAAATTTCCTTTTGAAAATTTAACCCTTTAATATTATATTTACTATTTATAGTCCTTATATAAAGGATTTTTTCTTAACATTTTGTGCAGCAACATTTAAATAAAATTTCTGTTATATTGCAGAGATTCTTAGCTTTCATTTGATACCCATATTGTGCTGATATAATTTTGATACATATTTTATATTGTATTTTAAAGTTGTGTAATTTTCGAAACTTTGAAGTCCTTTTGAGAGAAAATTTGACGTCCCACATTAGGGTAAAAGGGTTCGAAAATCATGATTAATTCAGGGAAAGCTGATATCAATATTTTAATGATTACGTTTCGTTTTTTATTGATTATTAGGAAAAAAATCCAGTTTCAGAATTTTAAGATCTTTTTTTTTTTTTTTTGGGAGAATGGTAATGTCCGTCCGTCTATACATTAGAGTTAAATGGGTCGAAAATTGTGCATAATTCAGGGAAAGGTAATATCAACATTATAATAACGTTTAATTTTATTATTTATTAGTAAGTAAAGAATGCATTTTTAGAATTATAAGATGTTTTTTGGCTGAAGGGTAATGTCCGTCCGTCTATGCATTTGGGTTAAATGGGTCGAAAATGGCGCTTAATTCAGGAAAAGGTGATATCCCAATTTTGGTAATCACGTTCCATTTTTTCTATTTATTAGTTAGTAAAAAAAATGCACTTTTAGAATTCTAAAATATTTTTTTGGCAGAATGGCAATGTCCGTCTGTCTATACATTTGGGTTTAATGGGTCGAAAATGGCGCTAATAAACACACTTAATTCATGGAAAGGCGATATCAATACCTTAATATTTAGATCTAGTTTTTATATTGGTCAATAAGTAAAAAAATAATATATTTTTGGAATTTAGGACTTTTTCAAAAGAATTCTAATGTCTGTCTTTCCGTCCATATGTTTATTAATTTTTGCAAATTTGCCAATTCAAAATCGTTTATTTTTTGACTAAATAAATATATCGACTTCAAGGTTTCTTTATTTAATAGACAATTTTGTTTATAATATTAAAGTGAACAATATGTACTATTTTTCAGACAATTTTCAGAACAAACATCCTGTAACATTTTAAGTTACATTCCATTAAAAATTTAAAATTAATGTATTTTAGGACAATTTTCAAAAAAATGGAAAAAATAGTAGGACAAACTATAATTTACAAATAATTAAAGAAAAGTGCACATAAATACCTGAAGTTTCAAAGTTTTACTTTAAAAGACTTTTTAAATAAAATAAAAACACTGAAGTTGATGAAAATCAAATTTTTTACTCTTTTTCAAAAATGTACAAAAATGTTACCTTTCACAGCTCCTTATAAGAAAACGACACAACCTACCTTAAAAATTTTAATTCACATTGATACACAATTTTGTCTATTTTTATTCGGTACATAATTTTATTACAAAAATTTTAATTTCAAAATTCAATTAATCGCCACTTTTGATACCTTTTACCCCAACGAGCGAAAAACTGAATAGGTAGTTTTATTATGTGTGTGATAATTACACGTTGTAATAATTAATATTTATTTTATATGAAAAATATTACAATCATAAAAAACATTTTGAAAAACAGTAACATAAAATATAGTAAAATTTCCTCTGAACTGGAAACATCGTTACCTATTATTTCGTAGCCATCCTAATAAACACACTTTCTAGTACTGGTAGGCTACAGTACAATTGAAAATCATAATAATAACCCTTTTTCAGTTGAGTGAAATCACGTTGACACAGGTCAATTAAAAAGCACGTTTACTTGTGTGTATGTATGCTTGTGTTTTTATAATTAAGCGTACAATATCATGTGACTGAATGTGAGTACAGTGAGTACCACTACTTTGTAATTATCTTGTATGCCTGTGTAGCATGTGTGTGTGTGTGTATGCTTGTAATTTAGGCTTTACTTTTCTACCTGATTTCTTGTAGGTTTGTTTGTTTTGTCTCTCCACATCAGAAACAGCAAACCATTAAAAAGTTTTTTCATGTTGTCATGTTAGTATTTTTGTGCTACAATAAAAAAGGAAAAAAAAAATAGGGTCATGATGTCAGGTATTCAACAATCTATCATTTAAACTATAAACATGCAGTCTCTAAGTATTTTGTATACACATACGTGTGTGTGCGTATGGTTTAGCATTTATAGTTGACAGTTTTAACATAAGCAGGGCAAATAAAACATACAACCATATAAACGAGCAACAAACAAGCAAACTAAGCAAGTAAATTTATATGCAACATTGTTAAATCACGCATAACATCATATACACAAAGGCATATGTATATTAGTTCTTGTACACATACTCTTCATTACAACCACAAATACACATAAAAATTATTTACTAAGCTTTTAGTTTATAACACCAGATATGGAGGGAGTTGAAGACAAATAAGAATTTTATGTTCGTCCTGGTCGAAGCTATTCTACCTACCCAGCAAAAACTTGGTAATGGCATGTAGTTACGGATGCAGTTACTTTTCATGCATTACATGAAAGTAGTTTAGTTACTACTTACTTTTAACTTGATATGTAATTAATTACTTGACATCAGATTTTTGGAAATGTTACTTTTTATCAATCTTTCCATTAAATTATAAAAATTATATATTTTTAAATTAAAAAGAGTGGTTGGAACATGAAAATAATTGTTTTTCTATATCGAACGAAAATTTCATTTTGACGATTCAGTTTTAAATTATAATCTGCAATTTTAAATTGTTTATGTTTTAAATAAATAAAAAAAAGAAATAATAATAAAATATATCAGCTTTTATTTCTTCCATATTTCAGTACTTATTTGTAACCGATAATGTAACTAGTTACTATTAATTTTGCTAATAATGGCTTCTGTAATACTTTAAAATTAATGAGTTATTGATTAGCTCCAAAGAAATTAGTTCTTGTAATGACTTTCGGAAATGCCTACCAGTAATAATATATAGTAAGTAGTTGCCTCTAATGACATCACCGTGTTAAAATAATGAGTTATTCATCTAATGTGTAAGTAGTGAAGCGCCATTATATTAGTTTCTTAACTCATTACATGGCCAGCAAAACTTTTGCTGGGACAATCTACAACTTTTTGTGTTTGCCAAATTTTTTATTTTACCTTATATGGGAACTAGACGGATTACGCCCACTGCACTGAGATAACTGAGCTACTTTTCTATCAGATGTCTTTGGAGTTCCTTTCAATTTTCTGGCCTTCCCAATATCATGTGGTCGTTTTTTCTTTCCGAAACAGGTTTCATATCAATGGTCAAATTCTCCTGATACTGTTTAGTAATATTAGAAACAGTTTGACGGCAAAAATTTAATTCTGTGGCCAATTATTTGTAGGACCTATTTGGATTTTTTCGAAATTTTTTAATAATTTGTAGCATGTAAATATTTTTTGTCACTCATTTTGATGAAAATCACGACAAATCAACATGGTTATTATTAAAAATAATAACTGAAGTATTTTTCCATAATAACTAGATAAAAAAAAAATTTCAATATTGATTCCAAAAAAAAGTTATGAGGCAAAACGTGTGTTAATATTTTTTTCAATCGCACTCCTTATACGAGTATGATAGAAATTTCTTTCATTCACACAAAATTCGGAAATTTTTTTTATGATTTTATGCACAGAACTAATTTGGTTCATAGATAACCAACCTATATATTGTCCAAAATGCATTTTTCAAATCTGCGAATTTTCTAAATTGTCTACGATTGGTTTGTTTATGTTGTAGTTTCCTAAAATACTTATTTTTAAATAAATCTGTTACTTGTAATCCATTAAATATATCTAAAGCAGTGTTCTCCAAACTGGCGCACATGTGCATTTGCACTCTTAACAGAATCACTCAGTCTCGCTCGAGCTTTCTAACAGAAAGGTTGGGTGTCGCATGATTTTAAAAAAAGACTGCTAGAAATGTTTAATGAGATGTGGGAATATAATTAAGTATTTAATAAATCTATTATCAGGTATGTGATGGAAAATGATTTCGAAAACGAATCGATTTTAGATCGTAAAAATGTGTGATGTACTTATATTTTCGTTTTTATTACTCATAAAAATTATATTTAAATCACTTTCTATTAGATTTTATTAATTCATTTTTTATATTTTTCTAAAATTAATTGTTATTTTTCACATGAGCTGTATATTCTTAATAAAAAATAGAACATTGTTGAAAAATGATTTTTGAAATCGTTCGAAATTCATCACATCTTTTTAAACCGATTCGATTTGTAAACGATCGGTTTTCATCACATATTTTATGAACTTTTTTTAAGGAAATTCTTTTAATATTAATTTACAGTTTTCATTACAGAAAATACATTGTTTTTAGGGCAATAGGTTTTTTTCTAAATTCAAAACATTACATTATAAATATAAGAGCGAGATAGTAATACAAAACATATGCAAATACAAAATGTTAATAAAATGCGTTCTCAGAGTGCCGAGCACTGATCTAGATAAAGTTTCACTTGCCAAGAGCTGAGATGTTTTCGGTTTAATTTCAAAGAACACAAAATTCTAGCATGACAACAGATTAGTGAATATTCATTTCAAATTATTTTATTATTTAATTTTGAATGTACTACCCCATAGTACCTACAACATATAAATAGACATGTCGTTCTAATTAATGTTCAGTCACCAGCATATCATTGACAGCATCATGATTATGAGAATAACTGAGAATCACTGCTATTTACTCCTTTTGCTAAAGGCACTCTGTACTTAAATGATCCTAAATAAAAAAGAAAAAATGATCAAATGAACACAATTTTATACCCTTCACCACCATAGATGGTTGGGTTATTATGCATTTGTGCTGATATTTGTAGCGCACAGAAAAAATTATCAGACACCCTTAAGTATACCGTTCGACTCAAAATCACTTTCTGAGTCGATTTAGCGATGTCCGTCTGTCCGTCTAGCTGGCTGTCCATGTAATCCTTGTGAACGAAGTACAGGTCGCAATTTTAAAGATATATTGATGAAATTTGGCACGAATAATTATTTTGACACAAGGACGAAGCCTATATATATAGTTACGATCGGTCTATTATTTCATCTATCTCCCATACAAATGTCCTCCCAGAATAGAGGTAGCAATATTAATGAAATTCGTTGCAAAGAAGTTTTGCATACGTGTCAAGTGCCAAATTTCATTAAGATCGGTCCATAATTGATCATAGCTCCCATATAAGTTTCCATAGTTCTCCCGAAAATAACTCTAACGTGCATAAATAACAAATGTCAGTAAAAAATTAATATTCGACATAAATAAGTTTTATTTAAGTAGAAATTACAGTGCCAAATTTTATGAGGTTCGGTCCATAATTTATAATAGCTCCCATATAAACCCATTTTCGGGAATCACCGTAAATCTCATAAATTCATATTCATAAATGTTAGTTTTAACATAATATTCTGTATTTGAATATTTTATTTTACACTTGGTAAAAGTTTCGATCCACAATTGGCCACAGGTCTAATATAAGACCCCTCCCCGAATTTTGATGCACATACATGATGGGTATCATATGGTCGGGCTTGACCAACTGTAACTTTCTATATCGTTTGCTTTTGTATACATTTTATTTTCTATAGTATGATGGCTTGATTTAGTTTATTAAGTTGGCTAACATCAGACAAAGCTGTGCATGTGGGGCTAAAGGCAGTTATTGAAGGAAAAGAAACTGCCATTTTATATATATTTTTTTAATAAAGAAGTGATTATCACACTTTTCCAGACTTAAATAACTTTTGGCAAAACATAACACATAGACAAATATTTTTTATCCTCTTGTATGTTAACCCTCCCATCTCCCCCTCCTGCTAGCTGAAATGACTGAGCGAGTGTCATTAGCAGTTTCAATAGTTTTTTTTTTTTTCTCCTACTATAGTTAGTTTGTTTGGGTTTCGTTGAAGCAAAATGTATCCTTAATAGTTGGAAATAAGCGAAAATGTCTCCAAATCATTAGAAGAAAGAAAGGAAAAGAATGGTTGGGGAAAATATTTTATTTAGTCCAGCTAAGTTAATGAGTGGAATGATATTTTTTTCTTGTTTTCTTTTAACAGTCATCTAGAAATTGACAAAAAAAAAAAAAAAATAAAAAATAAGAATAAGAATAAAATATAATAAGTAACAGAGAACGTAATAAACTTTGCAATTGTTAGCAGAAGTTGGTTTAAGAAAGTTTTAATTTTTATTTTATATTAAACTTTTCTTAATTAATTTAATCAAATCCTATAACAAAGTGATGATAATTGATTGTCAAGGAAATGCACTTGTTTAGTATTAATAGTTAAATTAATTTAAAAAAAATAAATATAAAAAGGACTAAAATGTTAAATCACCAAAAGGACAACTAAAGCTACTCGTACATCATAGTGTAGCCTAAATCTAATAAATATATTTATGTCTATATACACATTTTTTCTGCATACTATTAATACATCTCTGTAAATTTGTATATCTATAAAAATTTCTGTATATTAAATAATGCTATTCATAACCCAGCACCATCATTTTGAAACTAAATATTTAATATTCATAAAACAAAACTATTTTTATATAAATCTAAAATAGTCTTACCAACAATTTTCTAATAAATGATTAAGTTTTAAAAAAAATTTAAATAAAACAAACACTTGTTATGCATATTACTATTCCGGTCATATTAATTTACATAATTCGTAACAAAAGCAAATTTTTTTTTCTTTTGTTACGAATTATGCTAAAAAAAATACAGAAATAATAAAATTCTCCATAGAAAAGATTTCTTAAGAAAAAGAATCATCAAAAAATAAAAAAATAAAAATTGTTGAAAAGTTAATAAAATATAACAAAAGAAATAAAATAAATATTTACATAAATACATACTCATAAAAATCAAGATGAAAATTTAATAAAACATAAATTTACATTTAAAGTATTTTACAGAAATATGTATGTAAAGAAACAAATTTAATGTAATAAAATAAATCCTAAAAAGATATATATTTTACTAAAAATAAATTCTTTAATAAAAAAGTTAAATAAATAAAAAAAAAAAAAGTTAAAATAATTGTAGAAATGTTTAGATAAAAATAAAGAAATATTTTTATGCAATTTATAGATTTGTTTCATTTAAAATTTTTGATAAAGTACTTGATTAAGTATTTGATAAATTTTACAGACAATTTATTATGTTCCTAGAACTTTTAGAGCCTCGTTTTTTATACGAAACGTTTTCAACATTCAAAATTTTGCATGAAGGATACTGGGAAATTAAAATTTTTTCCATACAAATTTTTTAAAACGTTTGTCGTTCCGTTTTATTTGAGTACTTAAATTTATAAAACAAATAAAAATGAGAGAGAAACTATAGTCGGTCAAGACCGACCATATGATACCCTACACTATTCTGTATGAGCTAATAATTAGACCTGTGGCTAATTGTAGACCAACACTTTTACTCAGTGTAAAATAAATTATACAAATACTGAACAATGCATTGATACTAACATCTATATGATTTTATGGCCTTTAGGGCGATTCCCGGAAGTGGGTTTATATGGAAGCTATGGTGAATTATAGACCGATTCTCATAAATTTTGGCAATGTTGTTTCTACTTATATAAAACTTATTTGCGTTGAATATTAACTTGATACTATCATTCGTATGGGATTTATGCACGTTAAAGTTTTTTTGGAAAAGGGGATTTATATGGGATCTATGGTCAATTATGGACCGATCTTGATAAAATTTGGCATTGCTATATTTATGGGATTTATGATCGTTAAATCCCTATTCTGGAAGGACATTTGTATGGGGGCTAGGTGAAATAATGGACCGATCGTAACCAATTTCAATAACCTTCGTCCTTGTATTAAAATAATTATTCGTGCCAAATTTCATTAAGATATCATTAAAATTGCGACCTGTACTTTGTTCACAAGGTTTACATGGACAGCCAGCCAGCCGACCAGACGGACGGACGGACGGATATCGTTAAATCGACTCAGAAAGTGATTCTGAGTCGATTTAACTCCCTCATACAATGATAGCCTTTTTATGATTACAGTAGGGCGAAAACTGTGAGACCAATTCTGTTATTTTTTTAAGTATTTATAAGAAAAAAATTTAATTTAATCGAAAGAAATCGGATTTTGTTTAAACCTTCAAATTTTGTCCAAATTTGGGTTTTTGGTGAAATATTTAGTTTATAGTTTTTGATTTTGTTTTGGATTTTTGGTGAAATTTTGGATTTTTGGCGATATTTCGTATTTATGGTGATATTTCGTTTTTTTTTTTTTTTTTTGTTAAGATATGATTTTGCTTCTCTTTTCGCAGGTTTCATTTAAATATAAGTTTGAACTATGAAAGGATTTTAAATAAGATAAAATTAACGATTTACTGAAAATTCCTGAACTCAATAAAGTGCGTCAATTTGTGTGAAGACAAAAAATATTACAAGTGTACCCTCCTAAAATTAAAGATTTATGTGTTTTAAACTAATTCCTAAAATATTGGGAATCAATTATTTCAATTTCGTGAGCTGGACCAATTTTAAAGTACCTCCAAAAATATTATTTTCGATCAACACTATATACAACTTTTAATTTTTGATTAAAAGAAATCCAACATATATAATAGGTAATGCTCAGATGTCATTGACAGTATGGTCTCCCAAGCTTTTTCCTGTTCTGATTATTAAAAAAAAAAATAATAATACATTTTTTTAGATGACGTAAGACTGTAACAGTTAATTTTGGTGCAACTAGTGTTGGAATGTACACTTTCAGGCAGCGTTCAAATATTATGCGCCAGCAAAATTTCTTCTCCTTATGACTATGCAATAAATATTAAACCGTTTAATTTTTACTATACACGACAACTAAAATTATTATAAATAGCCTTCAAATTTTTAGTAACAATGTAAATCGTCTTTGCAATTTTTATCAGCAAACAGAAAATATTGCTCATCAAAAAAACTAAAACTTCGTGTTTTAGTCTTTTACACATACTGCACAAAATTTTTAGCAAATTTTCTTTGTTTTGATTAAGCAACTATAGTTTTTTTTTTAGTATTTTAATTTAAGCAATTTTGTTACTACTAAATTTTCAAAAAATATTTTCTTAACGGACAGATGGACGGACATTAGAATTCTTAAAAAAAAAAGAAATCTTAAAATTCCAAAAATATTTTTTTTCCACTTCTCGATTAATGTGAATACCAAATAAAAGTATTAAAACTTTGATATCACCTTTCCCTGAATTATGTGGCATTTTCGACCCATTTAACCCAAATGTATAGACGGACGGACGGACATTGCCATTGCTGCCAAAAAATATTTTAGAATACTAAAAATGCTTTTTTTTACTAACTAATAAAAAGAAGAAATGGAACGTGATCATCAAAAATTGGATATCACGTGATCATTAAAGTGTTGATACCACCGGGCTCTGAATCATGCATAATTTTCGACCCATTTAACTGTAATTTATAGACGGACGGACAGACATTACTGTTCTGCTAAAAAATCTTAAAATTCTAAAACTAATTTTTTTTAACTAAAAATCAATAAAAAATAACACTTTATCATTAAAATATTGATATCACCTTTCCCTGAATTAATCACCATTTTTGACACCTTTTAACCCAATGTGATCCGGAAGAAAATCGATACATAGTTTTACCATGGATGGTCTGTTATTTTATCTATGTAACGATTTTTTACGTTTAAGTATTGGGTTAATATAATATACACAAACATTTTATAGTTTTTTTTTCAAAAATGCATTTCCTTCGAAATCTTGAAGTTCTTTTAAAAAGAAAATTAAGGTCCAGGCAAAAAACTGATTACGTAGTTTTACTACGTATGGTCTCCAGTGTCATGCTTACATCAATTATGTATAGAAACTGTCCAATTTAACTTACTATGTAAACCAGGGACCCTAAAAATTATGATTAATAATTTAATTTAATTAATGTTTTTCGATTTTTTTTTTCGTAAAAAACAACTATTATTACTGTTATTATTATTATTATTATTATTATTTTGTAATTATAAAATTACAAGTTTTCTTTTTTTCCTTTTATATTTAAAAAGTAAAAATCAATATAAAAAAGTTTATTAAACTTAAATATTTATATACATTTTATTCTCAGAAAGCCTTAGAAATTTAAATACGATTGAATTCAGTTAAAGTAAAAAAAATTTAACAAAAGAAATTCTTTAATGTCTTCTATGAACATTTGAAAACTTATTAAATTAAAATTAATATTAAATTGAGAATTTTCTTAATTGTTTTAATTTATAGTTTGTAATTTCATTTAAATATATGTATGTAGGTACATAAATATATAAATTAAATCTTTTAGTAAAAGTTTGTAGTGTTTCATTTTAATTTCTTTACAAATTGGCCCTTTAGTATTAAAATTTTAATACTTTGACAAGTTTTATTTCAACAAATATTGTGTGGTTTTCTAAAAATGCCACAATACTGCCGTAACCCCACATTTACATTTGCAGCCATAAAAATCACATGTTACCTACCTGGTCTACCTTAACCATAACTATTTATATTTACTATGTTTTCAAATTAATTTAAATATAAAAAAAAAAAAACACATCTTAAATCTAGTTAAGGGTTAATAAATTTTAAAGCAAAGTATTGTTATGTTTACTTAGAAAATATCTTCTTAATATTTATAAATTGTTTACCTTTTACTTGAACACCTCTTTGTCTCCCTATCCCATTAACTTATCATACTGGCTGCTAACAATGGCAACACATCAGCAAAGTTTTTGAAAATTGATCTTAAGTAAAGTGTAGAAAATTTTGTTGTAACAACAGATTGATAAAATCAATAAATATAGATATAAGAAGAAAAAGGAAGACAGTTCTTATGAATATACCACGTATATTCATAAGAAAAGGAGCAACTTATTTAACAGAGAACACAACATACATTAGTACAAATACACATGTATATTGTATGTAAAAATGTTTGTATTAAAAATAATTTATGTATAGGTGAGTTATGTATAGGTGTGTGTTTGTTGAAAGTAAATTCTTACTCAAACATCCATTTATGTTAATATTTAGTTGCATATACATATACTAATAAATTTGTGTTTATAAAACAGGATATGTACATATGTGTGTGTGAGTTTGTGTTGCTGTTGTATAAATATTTACTATTAACCAACCACAATCCTTTTAGGTATGTTTGTGTTTATAAACCACTTCCATTACAAATACCAATACATGGCAATCGTACCAGGAATATGGAAATATTTTTAATTTTATTTTCAACTCCCAAAGGAAAACATTTATACAAATGAAATTTAGTAAATGGTGGCAAAGAAAAATTTGAATCGGAAATAGTGTTATTCAATTTAATTTACAAATGAAAAAGTAAATACATATGTATGAGTGTTTCACAGAAAAACAATTTTAACATTTGATAAAACAGGATTTTTTAGTTTTCCTTTTTTTATGGTTATAATATTAAAAGTAATTTTAATATGCATACCAATATACAATATAAATATCCATATCCTACACAAAGTGCAGATGTTTGCAGCGCTCAGTAAAAATATATCTATTGACTCGGAATCACTTTTTGAGCTGATTTATTAATATCCTTCCGTCCATCTATTTGTCATTTTAAGTAAAACTTGGGACATATTACAGGTCACAATTTTAAAGATATCTTAATAAAATTTGGGATACAAATTTTTCAATAAGGACAAACCCTATAAAATTTGTTATGATCAATCCATTTCTTCACTAGTCAAAATACAAATGTCCTTTCGGATTGGAATTTTAGAACTCATAAATACTTTATTTGTGTCATAATTTTTATAAAATTCTGCTCAAAAAATTTACATATCAGCAAAAATTAATATGTAAAATTTCGCAAAGCTTTTAGGGAAATACATAGATTAATCTCCAGTTTTAATAATGTTTCGTTGATGTTTTTTCTTATTAATTTTTTTGATGAATTCATAAGAATTAGTCTTTTCAACCGTGGTGATTCGCTTATGTTACTTAAGAAATATGTGATTTTAGTTGGAAGAGTTTTTTTTTTTTTTTAACTTTTCATATAGGTTTTACTTTTACACCAAAAAGTATGCAGTAAATGGATAATAAAATAGAGTACTTTTTCCGGAAATACATAAATAATTTTTTGATAGAAAAATAAATTTAAAAATGTTGGAGTTAGTCACTAGTTACTTGAAATGCATATTATATTAACATAGTAAAAATGTTCTCCACTCAATTAAATAATCTTAAATTTCCTTAAAATTTAGAGAGCTACGACATCTTTAATGCAGAAACTATACTCAAAATAATTTTCTTAAAATACTTCTAAATTTTTTTCGACATTCCCGTAAATTATTATGCGATATTATTTGAGATGCCTTTAGCCATATTTAGCCGTTTTAAGAGTGAAACTAAAAACTATTATATATTAGCACAGTGATACTGATAAATTTTAACACAAAAACTAGGCTATAGACTCAACAATAGAAGAAACTTTAGTCTAGACTATAGAAGAAATGATAGCCAAAGTTACAGAATATACTAAAGTAAATAAATATAGTCAATGCTATAAACTATATTTTAGGCAAAGTTATAAAGTAGACAATGAATTAGACTTTAGGTTAAATAAAAATATATATAGGCTAGACTATAGACTATAATCAAGATTATAAAGTAGAAAATATACTATAAACTAGTTTATAGACAAGAACATTGTAAAGATTATGATTTAATCTATAGGCTATAGTTTGGACTATAAAGTAGTTTATAGATTAGACTATTTCCTAGACTATATATGGTTATATATAAACAAGACTATAATCCGGACTATAAACTAGTCTATAGACTATGTAGACTATAAAGACCACAGACTAGTCTGTAGACTAGACTATCGTCAAGACTATTAACTAGACTGTAAACTAGACTATAGTTTAGACCAGTGATGTGCACACAAACTACTATACATTTGCGCATGTGTGTGAAGCAGCAAAAAACTCTGCTTAATTTGCATTGACATTAATGAGAGAGCAGCAGTCGAACGAAGTAGTTTATAGTGTACGTGTGAAACAGCGTTGCGTAAGCAGCATTTGTAGTCCAAACTCGCGAGTCAGGAAATTTGAAAATTGCGCATCTCTGGTCTAGACTATAAACCAGACTATAGGCTATAAACAAATCTATAGACTACACTATAAACTAGGCAATAGTCAAGACTATAAACCAGTTTACAGATTAGACTATAGTCAAAACTGTAGACCAGACTACAGTCAGGACTATAAACTAGACTATAATCATGACTATATACTAGTCTATAGACCAGATTATAGCCAAGACTATAAACTAGGCCATAATCAAAACTATAAACAAGTCTAGTCTACAGACTATAAACTAGACTATAGTCAAGATTATAAACTAGACTATAGTCAAGATTATAAACTAGACTATAGTCAAGATTATAAACTAGACTGTAATCAAGACTATAAACTAGTCTATAGACTAGACTATAGTCAAAACTATACACTAGTCTATAGATTATATTACTAGTATATATATACAAGACTATAGTTAAGACAATACACTAGTCTATAGACTAGACTATAAACCAGACTATAGTCAATATTATAAACTAAACTATAGACAAGACTATAAAATATTATGTAGACTGGAATATAGTCAAGACTATAAACTAGATTATAATCAAGACTATAATTGTTGTTTATAGTATGAACTAGATTATAATAGAGACTATAAACTAGTCTATAGACTAGACTATAGTCAAGACTATAAACTAGTCTATCGACTAGACTATAGTCAAGACTATAAACTAGTCTGAAGACTAGACTATAGTTAAGACTATAAACTAGTCTATCGACTAGACTATAGCCAAGACTTTAAACTATTCAATATACTAGACTATATTCAAAACTATAGACTAGACTATAATCAAGGCTATAAACTAGTCTATAGACTAGACTACAGTTAAGACTACAAACTAGTCTATCGACTAGACTATAGTCAAGACTATAAACTATTTTATATACTACACTATAGTCAAAACTATAGACTAGATTATAATAGAGACTATAAACTAGTCCATAGACTAGACTATAAACTAGTTTATAGCCAAGATTATAAACTAGAATATAATCCAAACTATAAACAAGTCTGTAGACTAGACTAGAATACAAACTAGACTATAGTCAAGATTATTAACTAAACTATAATCAAGACTATAAACTAGTCTATAGACCATAGTCAGAACTATAGACTATATTACTAGTCTATATACTAGACTATAGTCAAGACAATATACTAGTCTATAGACTAGACTATAAACTAGACTATAGTCAATACCATAAGTAGTCTGTAGACTGGAATATAGTCAAGACTATAAACTAGACTATAATCAAAACTGTAATTGTTGTTTATAGTATAAATTAGTCTATAGACTAGATTAAAGTCAAGACTATAAACTAGTCTATATACTAGACTATAGTAAAGACTAAAAACTAGTATATAGACTAGACTATAGTCAAGACTATAAACTTGTCTATTGACTAGCTTATAGTCAAGACTACAAACTAGCTTATAGACTAGACTGTAGTCAAGACTATATAACAAAAAGTTACAAAAGTTGACTTGACTAGTGTACACATGTGTGTCAATAAAATTGAGAGCAGATTTTTACCATAAATATTTCAATGTATTTAGCTAAAGCAAAGAAAAATTTCGTTATACAAAATAGTATTATTTTATTGCTATTTTATACTGTTTCTCTTTATTTCTAACTCTTTTGCTCTTCAAATTTATTTCACAAATAGTTATTAGAAAAAAAAAAACGAGTAACTAACTGTGTTAACATTTTCACATTTTGTTTATTGAGTTTTGTTGCAGCATATGTGTATATGAAATTTTTATGTCTGTAAGTGGATATACATACATATGTTTTCCTGACAGCATTGTATATGTCAGTAGCACATTGTGCTACTTATAGTTATATAACAATATGTATTAAAACAGCTCTTGTTGAAAATGGGAAAACAAAGAATAATAAAAAATGCAATTCCATATTTTCGACAAACTTATACATTGGGGTAAGTTAAAAAAAGAAAAAAAATATATATATATATATTTTTTTTTTTAACTACAACTTTATAAAATTCTTTATGTTTTGCAATTAAACTCTTACAAAGGGTTCAATATAACTAATGTGGTATTGTGCAGATATAAATATTTTAGTTTATTTAAATGAATCAAGTGGTTATGATGTGTTTTTTTATCATTTAAACTTTTTTAATATTTTGTAATATAAACCATGTCCACTTGCCTACAAACTCATAAATAGATTCTAAATCTACACATCCTCAGTTGTGTAACAAATAACAAAATGACCACAAAAAAAAAAAAAAAAAAAAAAAAAAACTAAATTAAAAACAACAATTTCTGTTTAAGTTTTTAATTGTATTTTTTTCGAAACAACATTCATTGCAAACAACTCGACATTTAGTTAACAACATTATAAAGCAAAAAACTCTACTAAATGCTAACATCGTTAAAGCTCTGCTCTAAAAAAAATAAAAAACAGACGAATGAAGTTAGTTAGTAAATGTTTAAGAGCAAAAGTTAAATGTATAACAAAAATATATTTCCTCCTATAGATATGCCACTGTCGAACAAGGTTAGTAGTAAATTATTAAACATAGTTTTGTTAGAAAATGGGAGCAATACTAAGTTACTAAATATATACAAACATATGCTACAGATAAGTACAAAGAAATAATAATTTATATTTCATATTTTTCTTTTTTATTTCTGTCTTTCATTTACATCCTTTCAATGTAGTTGCATCTGACTTATCAGCTACAAACGTCAGATTAAGAAATTTGACATTGACATTTGGCAAACAATTTTATATGACGAAATTTATTGCTTAAATGTATGTATGTCAATTGTTATGGAGTTGCAACATTATTGGCAAATGAATCAAAATAACAATTTTGTTTGTTTATTCTTAAGTTATACCTAAAACTTGAGGAGTAAAATACTGGAAGAAGAAAGAAGCTTTTTTTTATTATTAATAAATTATAAACAAATACTATATGTATGTTAAGATATTTGTTTGAAGTAAAACAAATCACGAGATTTTTTTCAAAATATATTTAGGAGCTTTTTGACACCATATGACAGGCAACTGACTAACTCACTCTTTTAGTTTTTGTATAAAAAAAATATATTAATAACGATAATACAGGGAAACACTGATTCTGCGGCATGGGGTTTCTTAGTATTTTAATAAATACTAAGCCTTTAATCCACTTTTTTTTAATTGACTCTAGTTCTCGAGATAAATTGCAATTTGTAAAATTAAGGAAGTGCCAGCATATCTCTAAAATGACTTGTCTGATTTTATTAAAAAAAATATATATATATAAATTTTAATTAATATTTTCTACAAGTTATTCTCACATTACTTTTTAATACGGTCAATAGTTATAATTTTATAATTTTACAAATCGCGATTTATTGCAAGAACTAGAGCCAATTCAAAAAAAGTGGATTAGAGTCTTAGCACATATTAGGGATGCCAATCCCGAAATCCCGATCTAGAAAATCCTGCGATTTTTCGGGATTAAAAAATCCCGAATCCCCGGATTTTACAAAAAAAGTCCCTGGATTTCAATTTCGGAATTTATTGACGTAAATACATTCCAAAAAATTAACTTAAGGCAATTCAGAACACAAAAACAAAAATATTTTAAAAATCTATTACATAGATAAGAACGTTAAGAACGTTAAAATGTGTCATCATATGAAAAATATATCCCGAATTATGAAAAGTCCCGAAATCCCGGGATGCTGGGATTTGAAATTTTTAAATCCCAAATCCCGGTATTTGCAAAAATCCGTCACGTTTGGCATCCCTAGTACTTATTAATACTGTGTATTCGAATTGACTTAGAAACCCCTTGCCGGAGAACTTTTTTTATTTTGTAACTCTGTATAATCTTAAAAGTTTTTTTCATAACTTTACTTCCAAATAATATAAGAACTTAGAAAAAAATATAATAATTTGAAATAAAATTTTCCACAATAAATTTATTGTTTAGTATTTTGTATTACATATGTATGTATGTGTGGCCCCCTTTTAAATATATGTACATACCTAAATACATATATGCATACATCCATATGTATGTTATCTAAATATAATAACGCAAACTATAAATTATCTTAGAAAGCTAAATAAATAAAATACAGGTGTTTTGTTTGTATATCTATTATTTAAATTATGAAGCTTTTTCTTTTATATAGAAAATAATATTTATAGAGTATTAGGACACCTTTACGTATAAGTGTTTTTTAATTAAATATCACTCGTACGCAAATGAATAAGAGTATTTTCATAGTTATCTCTAGGGTGTCATGTATTTTATTGAAAAAAAAATATAACTTTTCTTGTCTTTAAATAATTTTTATCTAAATTTATTACATTTAATTCATTTCTAAATAATGATTTATCATTGTATATATTTACGTTTAAAAAATGTTAGTAAATAGTGTTACTTAAATATATAAAACTATTCATTATAATGTTATCTGAGCAAATTTATTTTTAAGAACTTAAGTATTTCACCTTTTATATTTATTAAAATTCAATTTAAATTTTCTCCTGGATTTATAAAATTATATTACCTACTTTATTTCCATTAAAAAATTTATCTTAAATTCATATAGATTTTCACTTTAAAAAAAAGTGTCACAAAGTATTTAATGCAACTGAATGTTATTTTTTATAATTAATAGCAAAAAAATAAAATAAATAAATAAATAAATAAATAAATAAATAAATAAATAAATAAATAAATAAATAAATAAATAAATAAATAAATAAATAAATAAATAAATAAATAAATAAATAAATAAATAAATAAATAAATAAATAAATAAATAAATAAATAAATAAATAAATAAATAAATAAATAAATAAATAAATAAATAAATAAATAAATAAATAAATAAATAAATAAATAAATAAATAAATAAATAAATAAATAAATAAATAAATAAATAAATAAATAAATAAATAAATAAATAAATAAATAAATAAATAAATAAATAAATAAATAAATAAATAAATAAATAAATAAATAAATAAATAAATAAATAAATAAATAAATAAATAAATAAATAAATAAATAAATAAATAAATAAATAAATAAATAAATAAATAAATAAATAAAACATATAAATTGTTATACACAGGTAACTTAGAGTGTCCCATAAAAAAATATATATATGTAGAAAAATCACTCAAACGAAATTTAACCTTGTTATAAAAAATATCAAGAATTGGTCCACGTAAATTTTTTTAATTTTTTTTTCTTTTATAGTAAAAAATTTAAAAGTTATTTTGTAGCAATTAAAGCACATGTATGCGGCAATTTTATTAAAATATTGCTATATTTAAGGGATTTACAATCGTTAAACCCCTTTTCCGGAATGATATTTGTATGAGGTCTTCGTCCTTGGACTATAAGAATTCAGTGTGTCAAATTTCATTAATTTATATTCAGAATTGCAACCTATGGTTTGATTACAAGGCTTTGTTTTGGGAATTCAGTAACTATTGAACCGTTAGAGGTATCTCAATCAAATTTCATATGATCAGAGCTGAAATGAATTTTGATTGCCAATTTTGGAGGCCACCCACTTCCCCCCTGATCCACTAGGAACCTGTACTCCACCAAATCAACTCGAAAAGGCCTCAGCTCTCATCATATGAAATTTTATTAAGATACCTCCAACGGTTCAATAGTTACTGAATTATTTTCAAAAAAAAAAAAAAAAATTTAATAAAAAATCATTTTGGAACCACTATGCAAGGTTAACATGGATAGACACACACCGTTAAGTCAACTCAGTGATTTTAAGACAATTGATATAAATTAAGATGGGTCTTAGACCAATATTTTTGGGTGTTATAAATTTCAGAACAAAAGCATAATACCCTTTCCACCTATGGTGATGTAAAAAGTACCAATATAAAAACAAAATTATAAATTTTATAAAAAATTTAATAATCCGCCGAAAATTATACTTTAGTTTTAGAGCAAATACAATTCGTTACCTCCGAATATATTGTACATTTATTTTATTTTTCGTTTAATAGCTTTTAATATTACAATAAAAAAAAATACTGATAAAATTGGGCCATACCACAAGTGAGTAGTAAATAGTTGATGAGGTAATATTTGAAAAAAGGGCATAAAAATGTACTTATGTATGCTGCCATTTTTAATGTCAATTAAAGATACTTACATTAGTATCTTACTTTTTTATAAAAAAAAAGTAATAAAAAATACATGTACTGAAAAAAGTAAAAAATTATTTTTTGCATTTTAAGTACTTATGAAAATGAATAAAAAGCTGGAGGAACTGATTGCAAACTTAAAAAGGTATTTAATAATTGGCTTGTGTAAAAATAAAAAAGTTGCTATCAAGTTTGGAAAGAAATAAAAAAAAAAAAAAATGTGAAGAAATCTATATATTTATTGTTTTAAAATTTTAACTATCTTTTCAAAACAAACCTGTTTGTTTAACTATGTACGTACATGAGAAATTTCAAAAATTTTGAAAATTTTAGGAAAAATTATTTTAATTTTTTTTTCCTCCGACACTAATGCCGATTTGTAATTTTATTAACGACTATTTATGCATACAAAATATGTTCGCAATAATCATTTTTATCTCTGCGCGCAAAAGTAGTGGAGGTTTGAATTTGCAACTTTCCAAAAAAAATCTTAAAAATAGAGCTTTCGCTATAACAAAATCAAGGCAACGTGATTTTATAGAACTTCTGAGGAACTATCTGTACATGTCAAAATTATTACAAAATCTTCAATATTTATCGAAATATACTAAAATGAAAAATTTTTAAATTTTACTTTTTGTATAATTTCATAAATAGCAAAAAAACAATATTGATTTCAAATTTTGCAAAATTGCGAGTAATACAAGACATATCTCGGGACCGTTAGCTGAAAACTTTAAGTAAATGTCGGTTTTAGTTTTGAAAATATGGACGTTTAAACATTACTATTTATAATAATATTTCTAAAAAAAATTTTTAACTTGTTTCTTATTTTATGATAAATTTTATATCAAAATTTGAACAATAATACAAAATATGTGAGCTTAATTTTTGAAGTTAAGTATTTATTTTTTGTCTATAAGTTCTTAATATATTTTGAAGCCACCTAAATTTTAGGATTAAGCAAACATGCTTTAATTTTATATCAATATTAACATCATTTATACTTCGCAATAGTTGTCAGTAAGTGAAATGAGTTTGAAGATGAATGCCTCTGTAGCCGATATAAATGAGGTTTCTTTAATTTTTTTTATATCCACCATCATTTAGATGGGGGGTATATTGATTTTGTTATTTCGTGTGTAACATGTCGAAAAAATCATTTAAGAGTCTTAAGAGACCTGCGCCGAGGAATTTTATCGGCGGCGGCGGCTTAAAAAAGCTTCGACGGCGGCTTAAAATCGGCTGTCAGCCGGCTGAAACTAAGCGTACATTTTCTAATTAAAAAATCTTATTTTCATTCCCTTTTGAACATTGTTTATGAAAATAGGACTTTAAATTTTTTTAGCGAAATGGAATATTTTATTTTAATTTATATGTTATATTCAAGCAGCTTTTAAGAGGAAAATATCGTCACATAAAAAGCAAAAGGCCGTTACCATTGAAATATCAAATGTTGGTTTTTTACTGTATTATATTGCACTGATCCAAACTACATCTATACAAAAAACTTCATATTCATCAATATTAACAAAAATCAAAAGGCTATAACATCAATTTCATAAACGAAGCCGTTGTCAAACTTGTTTCATTTAAGACAAATTTGGTTCGAAGATTATTTTATGCTTTAAGTGAATGATTAACAAAGCAAAAAATATAAACTTATGGATACGGCCTTCTGCATTTTTATAATGTTTTTTGTTTCTGGCATTTAACTAACTAAATTTATATGAAGAACAAGTTAAAAACCAGAAAAAATAACTAGTTTAACGGAAAAAACCCTTTTTTAACCCCAGAATACTAACGTTATTTTGACTACTTTTTTATTTAATTCTATTCTAAGCATATGAACGAATAAAAATGCTTTATTTTTGCATCTATATATAAAAAACCACCTCCAGAAAATTTCTCTGAATTTTGATCGCATGAAACCGTCGCATAATAATGTTTTTTAAAAAAATTGGTATATGTAAAATTTACGTACATTAGTATTGCAGGGTTAATAGCTATAATACATAAGTGGGAAATGACGCTTTCAAATAATAAAAAAGTGAATCTTTATAACATATTTTTCAAAAATAATTTCAAAACGGCGGCTGTTTTTAAGCCGAGTTAAGCCGAAAATTTTACGGCGGCGGCGACTTCCAAAATTTCTTCGGCGGCTCGGCTTAGCCGAATTTCAGCCGGTCGACGCAGGTCTCTTAAATTAAGACCCCATAAAGTATATATTTTCAGGGTTCTGGTTAGATTCTGAACCTAGCTATGTTAGTCCGTCTGTTGAAAGCAGGTTAGGTCTCGAACGGGACAACCTAGAGAGACAAAATTTTACTCAAATTCTTACCTCATATAAGGTTTGTTTGGTGTTGAAAATGAGCAAAATCGATTAATAAACAAAAAGTTATGGGTAAAATACTAGAAACGCAGGGTGTCCGTTGTAACTTAATTTCATACTTTATGCTGATATTTCTTAAACAAAAGCATGTTCGATAACGAAATTTTGTATAGATAGTGGTCCGCCCACTTTACTGCTCACCTCTCATATAATGTAATATTTGAAAAACTTGATGGTGGGTATATAGATTCGGCCGAGCCGAATATAACATTCGCGCTTGTTCATAATATCAATTTTAATCATTAAGATGATTCTTTAAAGGGTTTTTTTACATGATCTAAAATCATTTGGAAACAAACTTTGAAATTTGGTGAAAATTTAAAATTTTTGGTTTCATGTTTATCACCGCATAACTTTTTAACGGATAGTAAAACGAGTACTTATTATATAGCAGACGAATTTTCTAAATCTTGTCTCTCAACTGGTTTAAATCAAGAAGTTGTAAATTGTCGGTGCGAAACTAAAATGAATACAAAAATTCTCAAAAGCTACAACTCAGTTTTTTTTACATTTTTTAGTTTTAAATGCACGTATTTCCTTGAGAGTTCACGTGATTGATTAAAAATTTAGAATTTCTTAGTTATTTTGTAAGATCTACAAAAAACCGACTACACTTTTCCCAATTTTAAAACAAACTTTGACAATACGGGACACTTAGAGCCCAAAAACAGCCAAGCGGATTATTTTCTTTTATATGAAGATTTGGCAACTAAAACAACACAGCGGAATCCACTGAAAATTTAAACTTATTTTGTTTTTACAACAGATTCTCAAAAGCTCTAATTTTCTCACTCTCCCTCTCTGTCCGTGTTGCCGTTGTTGCAAAATGAACCACATAGGTTTACATTAAATGAGAAGGAAAGTGATAGAAAGATTTACTTTATATTTATTTTTTATGTATGGAATTTAAGATAGGAAGAAAAACCCTTTTTTTTCATGTAATTTTGTTGTTGCCAAACTCAAAAAATATAAAGAAACAAAAAGAAAATGTATGTGAAATCCGTTGCTGGACGCCGTCTTCATTTAATATGCATTTCTCTCCTAGAACGGAAAACAACATCCAACACCGCTTACTTGTGTTTGGGCTCTTAAAGTAGGTTTCAAATAATTTCCAAATTTTTTGGAAACTCCTCATATGTATAATTCATTATACCCTACACTACCATTGAGGTATTATACGATTGTGTTGATGTTTGTAACGCACAGAAAAATCATCGGACCCCCACCTTAAAGTATAATGTCATTCGACTCATAATTACTTCCTGAGTCGATTTAACGATGTCCGTCCATCTGGCTGGCTGTCTGTTCATGTAAACCTTGTGAACAAAGTGCAGGTCGGAATTTTAAAGATATCTTTATTAAATTTGCCACGAACAGTTATTTTGGCTCAAGGACGAAGTCTATTGAAATAGGTTATGATCGGTTCATTTTTCACCTAGCCTCCAAAAATATAGCAAATTTGGCAGAGAAAAATTTTATATTATTATAAATCTGAGTACTAAAGTTCATAAAATTTGGTCCATAAGTGACCATAGCTCTTATATAAACCTCTCTTTCGAAAATCACTTTAACTTTTTTTCTCGTTTCATTTTTATCTTTGTGTATTTGTGGTTTCAACTTTTTTTCCACATATAGTTTTTAGTTGATTGTTTCTATTTCCGGACATTTCCTGTATTTCAAAATAAATGGAAAAACTACACAAATAAATATTTATTATTTTTTTTTTTTTTTTTATTGAGGTTAGCACACAAAACGTTGATATTGTTGTATACTTACTTATATATATGTACAATGTACAAATGTATATATATATATATATATATATATATTTATATATATGTATGTGTGTACTTTTATTTATATATGGAATAATAGAAGTGAAGTAAATTTTCATTCTTTTTGCATTCATTTCTACTTTATTTACTCTGCCTTTGTTATTCTACACATTTCATTTTGGTGTTGTGTGTAGATGTATGAATTGATTAATTTTACAAAAATAAAATTGTAAAACATACAGTTGTATTTTTATGTTTTTTTTTTTGTTAATTTTTGGTTAGTTGATGTTTTTTTTTTAACGACATTTCATTCATATTAATTAGATTTTGTTTATTTTAATTATTTGTATATGTGTGCAAATATGAATACATTTTTGGAGCTTTTAGTAATTAATATTTTGTTTTTGACATTTCTCAAAAAAAAGTTTTATTTATTTTTATAGTTTTACTAGTTTAAATTAATATTATATTTTTAATAAGTTCTAACAATGATAAAAAGTAATGCTGCTCATAAATATCTTGGTTGGTAATGCATTAGATCTCTCTTATTTTAATAACTAGTTCAAATAGTGCTTCTGAAAAAATTAACATTCTTAGAATTTCTAATTTACAACTAAATTTATAATTAAACTTATTTTGGAAGTTGTTAAACTAAATTGCAAAAAAAGTGAAAATAAACTTATTTTTAGCGCGAAAAAAGCTAAATTATATCAAAAGAAATTATAATTTCAACAATTCAAAAGTACTTTTATAATCTTTTAATAAAGCTAATATAATATTATTATTAAAAAATTATAAAAATATTTATATAAATAATGAACTACAAATAATAAAACTATGACAACAATATGTTCAATTCCTTATTTCTTTAGCTTTTTTACATAAAATGTTTATAGCTTTATAATACTATATTAATATTAATACTACGCTCTTATCAACAATAATTTTAAATTAATTCGTGTATATATGTACATATAAACAAAAACTTATCACATGTTTAACCCATTAATGCCCACTGTTACGTATATGTAACGCGACAATGTCTAAGTTTAAAACTATATTGTCAAAAAACGGAATAATTTAAACTTAAATTTTGTTATGAACTGTGTAATTTAATATTCGTCCTGCATCCTCAAATATTTTTTCTTTCACTTTCTCTCCTGTTATTGTGGCAATAAGTGATTTTGTAAAGTTCATTATTTGAAAGCTTGCAAAAAGTCGATTTTAACGGCAGAAGATTTGCAAAGAGGCTTAATATTTACGTTCAACATATTTTAACAAAAAACTTTTTTTTATACTAAAAGAAAACACACCAAATTTATTTATTTGATTGTTTAAAAGTATATAAGGCGTGTCCGATAAAAATTATAAAGTGGAAAAAGAAGTGTTACGTATATGTAACACTGGGTCATTCTCAGTACTTCTTGGCCCCTTCTATTTTCAATACAAGAAGGACAAAAAACAAAATTTTGTTTAATTAAATATACTATTTGAGCAGTAAATGTGATAATTTGTTTAAAAAATTGATTATAGCACCGTCCTTGTTTATTATTAGCAATTTGAGAAATATTGTGGGTATTAATAAGTAGGGGGCCTACGGAAAATTTCGCCCTAGGCACTATACATGCATTCAGTGCGATTTATTTTTGAATATCTTTATTCTTGTGCCACATATCTATATGAAAACGCTGATCATGAGGACGACGCGATCCTAAATTAAGCAGAGGAAGGCATTTCCGGTAACCGGAAGTAGTCACTTCGTTCCATATATGAACTTAGAAAAAAATTCAATGATGAATTAGTATAAATATTGTAAAACTTAATTAATATATCAACATAATTGTGTCTTTTAATTTAACATTTTTTAGGTTTTGCTTATATAGTCCATTAGATTTATATAGAAAATACAAGGTCCAAAAATTATTGAGTAATGCCCAGTGTTACATATATGTAACGGCTTATAACTTCCTTACTAAATGAAATATAAACAATTTTTCACCGTCAATGTGTTTATTTGCCTCATTTGACATGATGTTCAAAATTTCAAATCTCTAAGTTGGCTAGATCGCCGTGGGTATTAATGGGTTAAATATTCTGCATGAATGCACAACAAAACAATTTTGAGAAAGTTATTATTAAGAAAAAGTTTAAGAACATATAGATTCAAAAAAAAATTGTTTTTAATATTTTTCTCCAGGTAAATGAGTTGAAATAATAAAAGATTTATAAACCTTGAATAGTCTACAATTTTTTTTACCTAGATCATCGGTCCTATGATTGTTACTATTTAAAGACATATAAGTGGAACTCAGATCTGCCCGGTTTTTAGTAGAAACCCCATAACTATGGTTTTAAACTTGAAGCACAACCAATTTTTTTATAACCGTAAAATACGAGGGCGGATCAATATTTCCGTGACTTTATTATCTTTGATAAATTGCTTAATAGACCATATTTTTTCTGTGTGGAAGGTGGGAGGTTCATACCCATTTTTGTTTCGTTTTTAGGGCATGTAGTAGTCTAAAATTGCTTCGATCCATATCAAGCTAACCAATCTTACGCCAGTTTTTTTTTTTGTCAAAATTCGATGGAAAATTATGAACCAGAAAATACATTTTTTTTTAGTTTTTGGGGTTTAAATTATCAATTATCTAAGCTAAAAATTTGTTAAAATTTGATTAAAATTATTTGGGTAATTTAAAATAATAAAATAATTAGCGACAAATAATAAAATTTTCGCCTTAACGTATGCTTTCATATTTTCATATTTATTATTATTTATTATTATTCATATTTGTCTATACAAAAAACAAAAAACGTCACTAATAGTCATTACAATGCTTAATATACATGTGTGTATTTATGTTCTTAACAGATTTGTTTTTGGGTCATAACTCTGTTGATTATGAACGAATTTGGTTTATTAAAAAAAACGAAATTTTATAAAAACATTTATGACTGATCTATATAAAAATAAAAATCTGTAGCTTTAACAAGGGCTTCAAAAATAAAAAATTCGTTTTCCCCGATATCTCAGTTATTACTGAACTGATTTATTTAATTTTTTCAGAACAAAAATTCAGAAAATAATTTCCGAGCTCCCTTTAAAAATTCGAAGTCCCTGGTATATGCAGAGGCTTCAGAAACTGAAAAACCGATTCCAAAAACCGGTTTTTAAAGCATATCTCCGCCATTTATAAACCGAACCTGCTGATTCAAAAAACCGAAATTTTATAAAAATATTTGTGACCGATCTGTATAAAAATAAAAATTTATAGCTTAAACCAGGGCTTCAATAAATAAAAAATGCGTTTTGTCCGATATCTCAGTTATTATTAAACCCATTTATTTCATTTTTTCAGAACAAAAATTTAGAAAAAAATGTCCGAGACTTCTTTGTAAAAACGAAGTCCCTAGTATATACAGAGGCTTCAGAAACTGGAAAACCGGTTCTAAAAACCGGTCTTTTTAACATATCTCCGCATTGAATGAACCGATCTTGCTGAATTCCAATAGCAAAATTCTCGAAAGCATTTCCGATCGTTTGATATATATATTATATATGTCAGTTATCGGTGGGCTTCATAAACGCCATTTCAACCGACACACGGACGGACGGACATGGTCCTATCGTCATCATTTCTTACAAGGATCCCGAAAATGTAAACTTTTTTGTTCTCCGACGAAAATTGTGGGAATTACAAACGGAATGACAAACTTATATATACCCTTTACACCTTTGGAGAAGGGTATAAAAACAAAATAATTAAGTACATACTTACTTATTGATTCTTTATAATAATCCTCACAAAATCAACAATCAACCATTACATAAACAATTGACTTAGTTGTACTGAAAAGACACCAGCTGTGAACATAATGTAATTAAAATTAATAATTTCTTTTATCATTATATTCTTTGAAAATAAACTATAGATTAAACATAAAAACTTATAGATAATAACAATTGTAGCGAGGATAATTATAATTACAACAAATTCATAAGAACAAAATTAACTACCTACATAGTAGGGTGTTCTAGCGAAAGCTTTTAAATTACGAAATGTAAATAATCTTATGAAAATTTGACAAATTTTCTGCTTTAGGTATTATTAAGATTTAAAAAAAATTATTATTATTTATAAAAGCATAACAGGAATTTTTCATCCAAGCCAAATAGTTTCCGATTATTAATTTTTACTTCTTAGAAGCAGGAGCTGCCCTAATGTTTATAAATAAGTATGTGAATCCGACAAACAGCAACAGTTGCTACTATTTTCTTTGAGTACTTATATACTTATATTTTAACATGGTATGTATGGGTCTCCCTATTAAGATAATCTAAATATTTTCGTTAATTTAATGAGGATTTGGCGCCTGTTTATTTATTTAGTTTTTGTTTTCTAATTTTCTTTTAGTTTCCATGTAAATATTATTTGTTTATTTTGTAATACTTAGACTTGTATATTTTACCATGCGGGAGTTGTGTGCTGTCACTACAACAGTTTGTGTATTATTACACTCATTAGGTTTTCCTGCGGATACCCATTCCCTGCTATAAGAAAAATATGTTTTTAAATGTTTTTAATTATTAATTGTTTATTTGAGAAGATAATACGATTATGGTTTTTAGATAAAGTTAAGTGAAATGTAAAAATACTCTATATGAGTTACTTAAGAAGAAAATGTACATATTTTCCCCTTTATTATATTTTCTAAGTTAATAATTAATGAATAGTGGTTCTTAAGAATTAAAAATAAATCCTTAGCTTGAAATTAAATAATTTGTAAGCCCTCTTAATTTATAATAAAAATATAGAAATTTGTAAATATTAATACTTTCTTGAAAATTACCAACTTAATCTTAAAGATCTTAAAATTTTTAAATCAGTCATTTTAATATCCTTATTTTTTATATGCACAGAAAAAAATATTTTCGAAAAAATTTCAATTAAATTATTAATCAGAATTTTAAAGTAATTCCAAAAATTTTTATAATTAAATAAATTACTCCAAATCAAAGTATTCTAACAAATTAAATTAAAAATTTATATAGGAAAATTTAAAATCCAATTTCAATTACTAATAATACATATTAAATTATTTATTGATTGAAATTCATTCTGTGAAAAAAATTGTATATTAAATTATTCAAATTATCACCTATTTTTATTTATATTTGATTAATTAATTGATACACAGAGAATACGGTTTCTTTGTGACAACCGAATTTTTCGCCAATCGAATTTGGGTGGTTGCATCAACTATCGCAAATATTTATTGTGATTACTAATTATTTCAGTTCTTAATACTAAATAATTGGTTGAAATAACTGTTTTTAGAACAACAATTCAGTTGAGTTGATCGAAAATAATGGTAGAAGTAACTAAAATACTTCTAAAAAATATAATACCGCCAATGGATTTATTCGATTGACAAAAAAATAACAATTTTATATACATATCTTTATTTAAAATTAAATACTTACATATACTTTTACAAAATTACATATACACAACAAAAACACATTTTCAGCCGGTATATTTTAACGGGAAATCCAAGTTTCTAGGAACATTATGAATCAACAATGACTTGCATGGAGTAACAAATTACAAAATTTTCATTTAATTCCTACGCCCAACTTTTTGAAGTTTTGTATGAATTTATACCTCTAACTTGTGTGTGACTTAAATCTTTTCGATTGTAATTACTTTATGAATCTTCACTCCCGTTTTTAAGGATTCGTTTAACTGGGTCATCTGAAAGACTGAAAATATGTAACCATTCACATGTGTTCCATCATAGATTCGAAAATAAATGTATTTATTTGTTAGACGCTATTACTCACATATTAACTATTTATCCCCTTTTAAACAAATTCTTTTTTGAAAATATGTACATATTTGTTGCTTTATTATATTCCTTTTATATTAAAATTCCTTTTTTATTTATTTTTTTTTTTTCTTTAAAAGTTTTTGTTTTATAAACATAATTTATTTTTGTATTATTTTTTTTAGAAATGTCAAAAAAATTAAACCAACTTTTTTATTAAGTGAACCAAATAGGTCTTTTGTAATAAATGTCCCTAATGCAATATTGTTTACTACAACTGAACATGTATTACTAGTAGCGGAAATGTATGTTTTTACGATATATTGATTGTCACAATTAAAATATTCGATATAAAACCGTTTATAATATGGTTACCTCTCCTGAATTGTTATTTTAATTTAAAAAACTGAACATATTGATAACATTAACCAATTATATTATAATTGGAACTTTAATTTTAATATTAGTACCATCTTATTTTTATAAAAAGAAAAATATTTTTATATTTGCAAAATTATAATAAGCTTAATAGAAAATTGGTACATATTATTAAATTTATATTGTGGTAAGCGATTTCCAACCAATCTTTTTTCTGTGTGTACAATAAGAAAAATAATTGAAAGCCGATAAATTGTTTTTAGTAAAAAAATATTAGAAAATTTGAACTTTTATCAATATATAAAAGATAAGCCTCTAAGATATGCTTTTCGAAATTTACTTGTACATAAATGTAAATTATTAAAAATTTTAGCACATGTTATAAATATATTTTAAGGGTTTATTTTAAATTAATAATTATATAATTTCCGCTATTTAAACATAAATAATATATATATATATATATATATATATATATATATATATATATATATATATGTATATATATATATATATATATATATATATATATATATATATATATATATATATATATATATATATATTTTATTATTATTATTTTTTTAATGTGCAATAAAGGAAGCAAAATAATTAGAGGTTGGATTTTTATCCAATTACTTTTGTAAAATGACCCCCTAAAATATGTTATAATATGAACTACAATTTTTAATAATTTGCACTTAAGTAAATGTAAATTTCTGAAAGAATAGTTTAGGGGCTTATTATACCCTACACCACCATAGGTTAGGGTTGCGTTTGTGCTGATATTTGTAACGCATAGAAAAGGTAATCTAACACCCACCTTAAAATATACCAGTCGACTCAGAATCACTTTTTAAATCGATCTAACGATGTCCGTCCGTCCGTCCGTCTGGCTAGCTGTCCATATAAACCTTCTGCACAAAGTAAAGGTCGCAATTTTGAAAATATTTCAATGAAATTAGGTACATGGGACTTTTACGATACAAGGCCTATTGAAAAGTGCATAAAATCATATACATGTTAGCATCAACGTATTACAGTGCAAGCTCGTTTTCTTATTATATGTGAAAAGAGTGTGATTTGGAAGCATCCTATAATATAAACCGGATTCATCGGCATTGTAGATTTGGGGAAGAGTCAACCCATGCTCATCAACGTTATCTTTAAACTCTTTCACAAATGGATCAATAAGACAATTTCTCGCCGTAATATTTAAAAATCTAATTCCCTTTCGACGCTTAAATTTTTTCAACCATTGAAACCTGAATTGGTTTAATAAAATTTTGAAATACAAATGACTGGCTTTTGATCGTAAAATCGCTACTGATATTGGAACATTTTTTTTTTTTTTTTTTTTTTGATTTACAAACCACTTATAAATCATTTTTTCCATTCTTGGGTACTTAACTTTCTTTAAGAGCCACTTTCTGTAGTACGTACGAATTTTTTTAATGAATTTTCTTGCTTTATAATGCGGTAAACTGAAGACTTAAGGCTCCATTACTCTAACGTAAATGTAAAAACGCAAATGTAAAGGGAAACGTAAGTGGATGATTACTCTAAAAACGTAAATGTAGCCAATACTTTGTTGTTGTTTTGTACAAATGAACATCGGTGATGTCAATTACACATATTTCCAGTGGATCAAATTCAAATTGAAAATCGCTAAATTTATTGGTTTGTATTTCAGCGATTTGTATACAAAACGAAATTTGTGATTTTATGACAAAAATTTTGAACTTTAAATTAAATATTCGACTCTACGTCTTATATAAATTATTTCAACAATTTTTTAGTGAAGAAAACAGCAAAGCTAATTGTCCAATTGATAATCCTTTTACAGCGATTTTTTACGCAGATTTAGTATAATGAAATGAAAAGCTGTCAACACTGTTGTTACAGCTGTCACGTAAAAACGTAGAGCGACCTAATTTGATTAGGTTACTACGTTACATTTACGTTTTTGAGTACACATACATACATGACTCTCATAAGCAAAACGTGTCAGCTGATGCGCTACATTTACATTTACGGTAGAGTAACGGAGCCTTTATGCAATTTGTAATTCACGCAAATTGAATTTATGAAATCTTCTCTTTTTTTTTTTTTAATCTAAAATTTTTGAGAAATCGTTGGCTTTAAAATGTGTTGAACTTTTCCCATATTAAGAGATATACACAACAAATGACAATAATAAACTAACACAATTGAAGATCAAAATCATCCAAAAAGGCTAATATACCAAAGGACGAGGATTTCCCTTTTTATATAGATATAGACATTGTAATCAAATTAAAAAAAAAAAAAAAAAACAGATAAAAAAACGCGAAAAAAGAACCCGCACTGAAATAATTTCTTAAAAATTTATAAAATTGAATGAATAAAATATAAGCATTATGTTAAATAATAATAATTATTTATATTTATTAAGTCTTAATTTTAATTAGTTGAAATTATTATTTTAGTTGAAATTATTATTTTGTGACTAAAGCGCACTTTTGGTGAAAATTGTTAAATTTTTGGTGAAATTTCGAATTTTTGTATTATTAGTATTATTGTGAGATATAAGCTTTTGTTGAAATTTTGGATTTTGAAATTTGTATAATTTACTAAAACAAAAAATACAAATCTCTAAATATTAAAAAAAAGAATAAACCAAGCATTTTAGTCAGAAAATTCCTTTATATAAAATAAATCCATGTATGTATATTGAAAAATATTCTAAGAGATTTTGTTTCCTTTTTTTACAATTTGAATTTAAATTTTGTCATTTTGTTAAATTTCTTATATAATTTTAGCTTAAATTTTTTATTAGAGTGACTCCATGTCAAAACGGACAGCAATCGGACTTGACATCTCCGATATCTATAAAATTCACTACAAATATTGGCAATTGTAAGTGTTTCTCAAATCATAAAATTTTAGACTCAAGTCCCTTTCCGATCAAAAAATATGACGGTTTAAAAAACGGAAAAAAAGCTAATAATTTTACAAAGGTGTACTTGGTTTAATTGCTAATAACTTCTAAACTATACCTGGTAGATATCTAGTTTTAGTTTCATATTAAAGACAAAAATATTACCTTTATAACGATATTTATAAAATTTATTTACATCAAAAGTTCAAAAGTCAAAGTATGACTTATAATATTAAAATTATTATATTTCAAAAAACGGTGTTTTTAAAATTCTGAAAGAAATGTATAATATTGACGTAACTCTTTTTTCTACGCACGTAAAATTTCAAGTTGAAGTCTCATTTAGTTTGGAAGTTATGGACATACAAAAAATAGCTTTTTACCATATTTTGCTTCATAACTCCTAAACCAAAAGAGGCTCCAAGTTGAATTTTGGATCGATTATAAAAAAAGAGTTAAATTATCAATATACCATTTTTTTTTTTTTTTTTTTTGTTTTAATTTTAATTTTAAAATACCGTTTTTCGAGATATTCAGCTTTGATTATTATATTATAGATTTTGACCTTTGAACTTTCGAAGTAAATAAATTTTTTACACTTCGTTTAAAAGTCGATATCTTTATCTATTAATTTAAATACAAACTATAATTTTGCAGTTCATGGTTTAGAAGTTATGAGCAATAAAGCATGTACTCTTTTGGAAAAAAATCGATAGATTTTTATTTTTTTAAACGTCATATTTTTGGACCGGAAAGGGTCTTCAGTCTGAATGTCTGTAATTTGAGCAACACTTGCTATAGGTAATAACTGTAGCTAATTGCATAGAAATCGATCTACCTATGTCCGTCCGTCTGTCTGTCTGTTGAAAGCAGGATAGAGGGACGAAATTTGGCTCGCATCTAAGGTTTGTTTGGTATTGAAAATGAGCAAAAGCGGTTAATAAACGCAAAAGTTATGGGCTAATTACTATTAGCCAAAGGCATATATGACAAAGAAATTTTGTACAGATAGTTTGATGGTCGATATAAACTTGGGAACCAAAAATGGGCATGGATTGCCCACTTTACCGCCCACCTACCATATAACGTAAAATTTGAAAAAGTTGATAATTGGTATATAGATTCGGCCAAGCCAAATATAACATTCTTGCTTGTTTAAATTTCTATGTAAATTGTAACTGAGTATTTTAATTTATTTTTTAATAATCTGAATTGAATGAGAAATCCCGTACCGGAGAATCAGTTCTCAGTTCGCCTGTGTGATTTAAATATGTGTAAAAAAACAAAAATATTTTTTTCTGTTTTTAATTTATAGATTTCATTTATAATTTTGAAACAGAAAGCAATTTCTCTACTAGTTTAGTAGATTGTTTAAACTTAAAAAAACGTATTAACTGGGTTTCATTGATTTTTAAACTTTTGAACTTTTTCCCTTATGTACATATATAAAATTACAAATGAAATGACGAATTTATATTTCTTATGATAAATTCTACCAAGAAATTATAAAAACTAATACCACAATACGGAAATGATTGTTAAACACACACCAAAGTAAAAATTAATTTCTTTTGTCCACAAAAAAAATAAAGTAAAATACGTTCCATAAATATTACAACAGGAATACATTTTATTTTAAGTTGAATTATTAAAAAAAAAAACATATTGAGTTATATGCCGCATGTTGCTTTTCTTTTATTGTTTTTTTTTTTTTTTTTCTATTTCGATAATTTAGGGGGAGGGAAGTACTATAAAAAGGACACCCAATTTAAAAGGCAACCACAACAAATGTATTAATTATATGGAGACTTAACAAACAAGAAATAACAAGAAATTAACAAAAAAAAAAAAAAAAAAAAAAAAACAAAAGAAATTATACATAAACACGAATTGTACATTAGATTGTATATATGTATGTTTGGTTCTATTATTGAACAAACACCACGTACAAATTCACATAAATCTCTTCCTCACTCTTATTCTCCCTAACAGTTATTTACAGAGCACCAGCATTTAATAGAAATATACACACCTAAAAGTATGCTTCAAAAAGTAGCATAAGATATTATTTATTTAAATATTTTAGTTGTTATGCTTGAGTCTGAACAAAAAGGTAAAGGAGAGTTAGGTGAATTCCTAAAAGAGAGGCGAGTAGAAACCCAGCAGTATATGGTGGCTGTTGCTTACAGGTTACCTAACTGACTACTTTAACATGGTCTTGTCCTAGAAGGAAGTCTATTGCCGCCTCAATATGGTGTCACTTTTTCGTACACACAATAACCTCCACGACTACCGAAGGGTCAATAAATTAACAATAGGCATTTCCATGACTACAAGGTGGCCCATTTTTTACATACAGAATCACCTCAACGGCTACAAAGTGTAACTTTTGTGTGCACACAACCACTTTACTGGTTACAATGAGTCAGTTAAAATTTTTTGATTCTTCTTTTCGTCTTCTTCCCGCCTTCCATAAAGTCTGTAAAGTAGCAATTACCAATACGTTCATTAGTGACCGATGGAGAGCAGCAGGTGACTATACACCAATGAATCTTATTTTCTAAAAGCGGGTTAATTGCCACTAAATAAACTGCTGGGAAGTTTCTTTCTACTTCTCTTATGTATTGGTGAAAAAGCTCAATAACAACAAGACTTGTAGATAATTCATTGAGATGCCCCTCTAGTTTTTTTCTATGTTTAATAGTTTATTTATGAGTGTATGTGTTCTGTTGCTTACAAATTTTCTTTATAACCAGCAACAAGTAAAAATGTTATTATTTTTTTCTCTCTTTTTTTGTAATTCAAGCCAATATTTTTTTTTTGGTTTTTTTATTCCATGTTTATCATAAAAGGTCATAAGGGATTTCGTAGTTTTACAACATATAACTTTATTAGTTTTGCCTGTTGTTGTACATTTAGATTAAAGTGTACAAATTAATTAAGGGAAAATTATGAAAATTCTATTTAAGTAAGTATATTTAAATGAAATTCCTGAAATTATGTGGATAAACTTTAAATATAGAATTCATATAAATTAAGAGATGAAAAATATAAATAATGAAAATAGTGTTGGTCATAATGATGCCACATAGTTTGAATTAAAAATCTAAATATTTATTAAGTATTTTAAAAAGTAATTTAGAGAAAATGCAAAGGATGTTAAAGATTTCTTTTTTAAATATGCTAAATTATTTTCCAACTTTGTTTCATTCATTGTTACTGCTCTAAGAATCATATATTTCTAATGAATATTATTTAAATAATATCTTGATTTTATTTCAAATACAATGGACTATAACCTGACATTTAAAAAAAAAAAAAACATAATTTCCATTAAGCAGACAGCCAGACAGATTTTTTCGTATTATGACAGTTTTATTACAAAAAAATAAAAATAAAAAATAATGTAATTTCAATGAAATTGTCCATGACATGACAGTGCAAACTTAACAGAGAATATCATTAGTGGTAATTCAAATAAGTGTTAAAATACTAAAAATAACTGAGATTACAAAGAAATAATTTTAAACATTTAATGTAAAAAAATTTACATTTACAACCTTTTAAAGTTATTTATAAAACAAAATGTAAATAAAAAATAAAAAAATTAAATTTTTTCACAATGATTTTTAATAAATTTCTGAAAATTCCTTTTTAATCTTCTTTTAATTAAAAAGTACAAATTATATTTTCATTAACTTTATCATTATTAAAGTATTTTTGTCTATTTACAGATGGCATTTTAAAAGCTTTTCTATTATAGTTTTTAATGTAGAAGCATTTTTAGTCAGATATATATGTACATTAAAGTGCCTCACGAAAAAAAGTTGCTAATTTACTCCTCTAGAGATGAAGATTAGTATGTTTTTATTTGATTCCCAAAATATTACATCTCAATGTTCATATTTACGTGAGCTGGACCATCTTCAAAACACCTCAAAAATTACGTATTTCTTCCAATATCATTATCAAAATTTTAGTTATAAGGAAACTTTATAAGGAACCTTAAATTATAATAGTGGCATACTACGATCTTTAATATTCATTTAAATAATTATTATGTCTCTTTTGATTCGCGGAATATTAAGATTTTACTAACATTTTTTATCATATTTTTACCTTTGTTCAAATATATAATTATATATTTCGGACATTTTTAAAAAATATATTAAGTTTTAATGTACCACAGAAATAGTCTATTCTGTTATTATTGAAGACAACATGTAATTAACCCATTAAGTGCCAGAGGGTCAATTTAATGCATTTAGATCCCAAAAGGTTAAATAAGCAATTTTTGCAAATAAGTCGCATGAAAGTACTTAATACATTTAAATATTGATAAATTTTTTAAAAAGATAATAAGTTCATTTAAAACCGCGATAATAATGCTGGTCGACAAAAAAAATTTCGTAATTTCGTGCTCCTTCAAAAAAAAATATGTAGACTAGATGAAATTCCGCATGCTAAACTCGAATCTGTTTTCAGTTTTTTCCATTAGGTCGAGATTTTTTTTATGGGCGTGTCTAATATTGCGTCCTAAATAAGCCGATTACTCGAGTATATTTCAGTTTTCAGTTTTCTCCATTAGGTCGAGATTTTTTTTATGGGCGTGTCTAATATTGCGTCCTAAATAAGCCGATTACTCGAGTATATTTCACTATAACTCGAGAACGGTATGCACGATTTATATAAATGATACACTAAAATATGTGGGATAAAATTGACTTTAAGTCGTTCTTCTACCAAATTTTTTATCCGCTCAATAGTTTAGGAGATATTTCGAAGTAAGTGTCCGAAAAAATTTCTTCATGCAAAATTCAAGATTTCTTTTTATACCCACCATCAAAAAGATGGGGGGTATATTGATTTTGTCATTTCGTGTGTAACATGTCAAAGGAATCATCTAAGACCCCACAAAGTATATATTTTCTGGGTCCTGGTTAGATTCTGAGTCGATCGAGCTATGTCCGTCCGTCCGTCTGTCCGTTTGTTGAAAGCAGGATAGGGCTCGAACGGGCAACGTAGGGAGACGAAATTTGGCACTAATATTTATCTTATATAAGGTTTGTTTGGGATTAAAAATGGGCATAATCGGTTAATAAACTAAAGTTATGGGCTTAAAACTAGAAACACAGGGTGCCCGTTTCAAACTTTTCTGCTGATATTTCTTCAACAAAAACATGTACGACAACGAAATTTTGTATGTATAGTTAGGCGATCGATATAAACTCGGAAACCAAAAATGGGCGTGGTCCGCCCACTCCCATATAACGTAAAATTTGAAAAAGTTGATGGTGGGTATATAGATTCGGCCGGGCCGAATATAATTCGCGCTTGTTTTTTTTTACTAAAATTTCTTTTTAAAAGTGAAAACATCAAAAATGTTTCAGTTTATCATCTTTATCTCAAAACTGATAAAACAGTTAAGTTAGGATACCTATGCATACCTACAGTTAAGTGGCGATACACTAGTGGGCAAAAAAAATGTTTTTTTTCGTCAAAATTAAAAAAATAGGTGGATTAAATGGAATTTAACATGCTTAATAAGAATCAGCTTTCACTTTTATTCTATCACGTATTGATTTTTTTTTTATGAGCATTAATACTATGACCCCGCCTTTAGGCAATCACACTTGTATTATTCGAGAACGGCTTGTTCGATTAAAATAAACTAAACTCCAGTAGATAGCTATTTAAATTATATTTGAGCCGAATTTACATAATTTTTTGTCCAGTTAATATTTCCGCAGTTATTCGTTAATTAGTAGGAAGAAAAATTTAAAAAAAAAGATTTGAAAAATCGTGAAAATTTTGATTCATAACTCTGAAATTCTTTAATTAATAAAAAATTATGTTGACAAGGCTAGAAGACAATATTCGTGTGCATTTTTTGGTGAATCGTTTATCAAAATCGTTTAAACGCTTCATGAATTATAGTCCAAACTATACAAACCATTCTCGAGTTTTAAAGCCTAAGGTGATGATATTAGTCATGCCCATAAAAATAATCAGCACGTGATAGAAAAAAAGTGAATGCAGATTCTTGTTAAACTCGTCAAAATCCATATAGTCCACCTATTTTTGTTTCAAGAAAAAAAAAAAATTTTTTTCTATCACTGGGCAAAATTGTATGTATACATTGGTAACTTTACTTAACTGTGAATAAAATCAATATTTGTGCATCAATTTTAAAGATACATGTCTTATTTTATTCGCAGCATTACCAGCTTTAAGGTAAAGGTAATAAACTGAAACATTTTTGATGCTTTCACTTTTAAAAAGAAATTTTTGAAACAAAAAAATCAAAAATTTTGCATAAAAAAGTATTTTTTTGGGCATTTATTTCAAAATAACTTCGAAACTATTGAGCACATAAAAAAATTAAGTTTAGGTGATTTGAAGATATTTTTTGTACGCATCACTTATGTCAATCGTACACACCGTTCTTGAGTTATAAGGAAATATACTAGAGTAATCGCCTTACTATGGGCGAAATATTAGACATGCCCATAAAAAAAAATCCAGACCTGATGGAAAAAGCTAAAGGCAGATTATGTTTAGCACATCAAAATACATCAAGTCCAACTATTCATCTATGGTGGAGGATTTTTTTTTGTCGACCACTGTTATTATTTAAATAGAAAATGTCAATCTTTTAGTTCTGATGAAATGTTGACATACATGCAAAATCAGATTATTGCATTTAAATTAGTTTCATCACTGATTTTATCTAAGTATTAATTAGAAATACTTTAACAAAATTCCATCTAATTTTATGCATCAATGTGAATTTTTAATTGACATTATTTTTAAATTTGTTTGGAGGAAGGTTTCGATAGATAAAGAGTGTTTTTTTATTTTTTTTATAGGAATTACTTTTCATATTATAAGTATTTACAATAAATAATTCAAAAATTATAATTAATATGAAAAAAAAGGTTTCAAAAATTCATGACTAATTATGTTATTTGTCGTATATTTCCTTTAAATGACCATTTGCAAATTTTTAAAAAAAATTCCATTGACCTTTTCTTATTATATTTTCACAATGTTGCCAGTTTTCAATGTGTTAATATCATATAAGCTGACTCATTGCTATTTTATACCCCCATTCTTCTATCCTTTTGAAAGGTTTTAATGTCAATTTGTATTTTATTAATTTTGATTAAAATTAAATTAATCTTTAATTATCGTACATTTCATCTTAATTTATTTAGGAACATTTACAAGTAGCCATTGAAAGGCCAAAAAACATATATTAAATTTGTAAGGGTTAAAAAGTTGAAGGTTAAATAAAATAATAAAAATGGAAAATTTAAAGTTATATAAATGGAAAACTGCCAAAGAAATGATTTTTCTTTGCATGTTTACCATTGTATAAGAAATGCTTCCAAGAACATTATTTTTGAAAATAATTCTGTTACAAGTGAAATGTTAAATATATGATATAAGATCTTAAGTAACCATAGCTGAGATATTTTCTAGAAAATTTAAAGGAACACAGGTTGCTAACAGGTCAGAGGGTTAGCAGCTGAACTTCCAAATTTTGTCACCTCGGGAAAATATTTTTGTTTTTAATCAGTAAAATTATAAATAATTTAATATCGAATTTTTTCAAGTAAAATAAATTATAATAATGCTTTTTTTATTAGAAACGATTTTATCTACTTGAGCCAAAGGTTTGTTGTCATATTGAACACCTCAAACTAAAACTTCTTAACTCTTTTATCAATTTCTTTTTCAGGACCAAAATGTCAGCTTTAAAAATAAAAAATAAATATTAAAAAAAAAAAAAAACCAACTAAATTCAACTAAAAGTCTTAAATAAAATGGATCAAATTAAATAAAAATAATAACAAAAAATCTTAACTATAAATAAAAAAAAAAAAATCCAACCGAAGGACCAAAATTAAAATGGAGATTTTTTATAAAAACATAATAAAATAAATTAAAAAACAATTATAAATCTTCTTAATTAAATTGCAAAAAATATTTTAATTGTAAATAGCAACAAATAATTAACAATTTGACTGGTATTAAATACAACAAAAAAATTAAAACTCCTATTATAATTTCTCAAGAATGAAAAGCAACTAAGGAACCACTTTTAACTACTCCTAAAGGACCATTTTAAATTTATGCTAAGCTAAATAAAAAAGAAAAATATTTAAAAATAATTTTAAAAATGCTAGTGATATAAAAAATATATATTTTTTAATTTATTACAAAAAAAAAAAAAAAAAACAATGTAAATATTATTAATTTAAAAAGTAAGACATTAAAATTATTAAAAAAAAAATATTTTAATGCATTTGGTAAACAGGCTTTAATACATAGACAACTAAGTGACCAATCTAAATCATTATAATGATGAACTAGAACAAATTTTTAATAAATAGTAAAAAATTAAACTAAAAAAAACATAATTTAATAACCTTAAATATAATAAAAAAAAAATAATTTTAAAATAATTTAGTAATAAAAAATTAATATTAAATAGAAAACTAATTAAATAATTAATTAAAAATATATAAAAGTGTTTTTAAAAAGGTATTTTAACAAAAATATATTTTTTAAGGATAATCAAACAAAATAAACAAACAGTGTTCAAATCCTAAAAGTTTCATAATTTCGATAAAAAAAAAAAAGAATTTAAACTTTTTTTTAGTCAAAATGTATTGGACCTATGATTTTTCAATCGCTGGTAGGAAACAGAAAAAAATTTTTGGAAAATTTTAAATATTTCTTCCATATTTAGTAAATTTTTACGCATCGTTTGATGGTTCATCCTACATCGAAATCTCAAAAAGGCTCAGGACACTCTAATGTACAGTCGCTAGCCTTCTAGCTGATCAGCTAGACAGACGGACGGACACCGATAGATAGACTCAAACAAGTTTTTAAATCGATTGGTATACTTGAAAGTTCTGGATAGTTTTCATATCAAAAGAAATAATTTTTTTAAGCGATTGCTTCAGGGAGGGGTAAAGAGCATTTTTTTTTTTTTTTTTTAATTTTGTTATTATAACCTACCTTATAGACGAATAGTTGGACTTGATGGATTTCGATGTCCTAAACATGAATCTGCTTTCCTTTTTTTTTTTTGCACTTTTTATGAGCTTATCTAATATTTCGCCCATAATAATGCCATTATTCTAATATAAGTACTTCACCATAACTGACCTAACCAAAAAAGCGATGTAAAAATGTCTTCAAGACAGCCTAACCTCTTTTTTGGAAAGATATCTTTAAAAAAATTACAAAATATGTAATGATATACAACAATTCTAAAAACTTTAAAAATGGAAAATGACATAACTTAGGTTATTTAGTTTTTCCTTTTGGCCACAGATATGGGCAATTCTTCAAACTCGTTTACTTTTGAAGTTCAAAAAAATTTCGAAAATTTTTTAATGGCACATCAACGATATTTAGTTTCAACATTCCTTGGCTCTAGTGAAACACAAATCTGTTCGCGTGAATGACTTTTACCGAACGGCATCAATTTTATGGCGGTTTAAGATAAAAAAATTGCCAAAATTCTATTTATAGTCCTAAATCAAAACTTATTGCATTTATGTACTCTACAATGGTGTATCTAAAATACAAATTAAAAATATGTTAAGTATTCGGGGATATATTAGCGATTTAATAATTATTAAACCTTCTTATAAAATTTGCAAAATTCAGTTTTTAGTGATGTAGTCTTGTTCATATTCATCCATTTATTGCAAAATTCATTATTTTTTTAAAATAAGTCATAAAATAATGTCATTTATATGCATTATCGAATCTCCAAAGTTGCATTAAATGCAAAATCGTATTTTTTTTTTTTGAACGCCATATTGATTTTGATGTATGGTATTAAAGCAGCTACATATTGACATATATCATCGCTTATTTTGATTAGCGCCTTGGATGTGCCTCGACGATTAATGTTAAACTAAAAACATCGCTGTCTTAGCCCATGAAAACCGCTGATGAATATTTTTAGTAAAATTATATTTCTTGCGCAAGTAAAAAGTTACAAAGGAACTTATTTCAGTTTAAAATTGATTTATAATTTTAAAATGCCACAATGATTTTTAAATGTCATTTGGAAACCTTCTTTGATAACGCTATACTCTAGCTTCACTGAAGCCATTCACGTTTTTTCTCTCCAAGTTTGGGTACCTCCTACAGCATTTCTGTTGAGGACACATTAACGAGATATATGTCAAACGATGCACAAATTCAAGAGCTATTGGGCTCTTCTTTGAATTTTGAATTTTGAAATATCCGAAACGGCGTAAAATCCCCAGTGAAAAAATTGCAAAATTTAGAATTTTCTTAAAATTTGGTTTCACGACTTTTCACAACACAATTTGACACTGGTTAATTGCACGCTAATTAAAGCTATGCTGGTCCTTTCCTACAAATGTTTATAGTCTACATTAGAAGAATTAAACTCTTATGTTTAAATACGCGACTACAGCAATAAAAAGAAATAAAAACGAGAGAAAAAGATATAGTCGGTCAAGCCCGACCATATGATACCCTACACCATTATGTTCATTATAATTCGGGGAGGGGTTTTTTATTAGACTTGAAGTCAAATGTGGACCGATACTCATAAGTGTAAAATAAAACATACGATAACAGAATATTACGTTGAGGCTGACATTTATATGAATTTATTCACTTTTGGGTGATTTATGTTCATATAAAACTTATTTGTGTCGAATATTAACTTGATACTAACATTTTAATGGGATTTATGCCCGTTAAAGTGATTTTCTGAAAATTGGTTTATATAGGAGTTATGGTTAATTATGGACCGATCTTTTTAAAAATCGGTACACTTATTTTTACATGGAACTTATATGTGCCAAATTTCATTAAAATATTGCTATATTTTAGGGATTTATGATCGTTAAACCCTTTTCCGGGAGGACATTTGTATGAGGGCTAGGTGAAATAACGGACCGATCATAACCAATTTTAATAGGGCTTCCCTGGACTATAGGAAACCTGTGTACTAAATTTCATTAATTTTTGTTCAAAATTGCGACCTGTAGTTTGATTACAAGGTTTACATGGACGAACAGACGGTCAGACGGACATCGTTAAATCGACTCAGAAAGTGATTCTAAGCCGATTGGTATAAATTAAGGTGGGTCTTAGACCAATATTTTTGGGTGTTACAAACATCAGCACAAACGCATAATACCCTCCCCACCTATGGTGGTGTAGGGTATAAAAACTTGTTAGTTTCAAACACTTTTTTTAGACTTTTTGACTTTGGGTGCTTGTCGGCACCACATGGAACCGTATCAGGTCTTGAATTTTTTTTGTGGTACAGCAAAAAGTGTGGTTAATATAATTGCATCAAAAGTTTTTTATAAAAGTCTGAATTTAAAAAAAAATCAGGTCGGTTTTATAAAGGCAAACGTAAAAAGAGAATTGCCCATATATATTTGAGTAATCGGCTTATTTAGGCCGAAATATTAGACAAACCCACAACAAAAGACCTCGACCTGATGGGAAAAAACTGATTTTTCTACCGACTAGTGCAATCGACGTAAATGCGCTCCCTTTCTAAATGAAAAATCAGTTTTGATAGAATTTGGAGACCAAACAATGAGCATAGCAAATTAAAATTTCTTAAAACCAAAACCACCCAGCAAAAACTTTTTGGTTTTCGATAATGACAACTACTTATTAAAGTACTTTCCTTGAAAGTAGGCTTCATTATTATTTGCCTTCTTTACATTATATAAATAAGTACTCAATAGTATAATTGCAGAATAAGTTACAACAACATGGATCAGTTGTCTAGAGCGCAGGATTAGCAACCAGAAGGTTGCCGGTTCAACCCCATTCTGATGCTATTCGTTTTTTAACAAAATGTTTTAAAAATATATTTTATGCTAAAACAAGTTTTTTAGCTTTGAATATTAAGAGCGAGATGGTGTACTGAGTAAGACGTTAGTCATTAAAAACGACTAGTTAATAGGGTCCCAAGTTCAATACTCACTGACGGCGATTTTTTTCGGCGAACAAAAATAACTAGTTATTGAGGCAAAAAATAAGTAGTTTATTTTTATTTCCAATTATACCTGCTAGCTTACCAGGAAAGCAAAGTTTTTGCTGGACAACTGTAAAATATATAAATGAAAAAAAAAAAGCTGGCGTATTTCCACTCTCTGAGAGAAATATGAGGTTCCATTAGGACTTGTAGAATAAATAGTGTTATAAGTAAGCTGAATTTTTCATCATCTGAGAGCTTCAGGAAGCTCTGGGAAGAGAAATTTGTTTAGGAATCCACTTATATCCACTCCCTGATACAAATTTCAACAACTATCTCCTTTATAATTTGTAGGACAGTTTTATAAATAATACAAATTTTAATTTTCTACGTTACACATTAGGGTAAAAAGGGTAAAAATGGCGCTTAATTCAGGGAATGGTAATATCAATATTTTAATGATCACGTTTTATTTTGTTACTTATTATTAGATTAAAAAATGCATTTCAAGAGTTTTAGGATTTTTTCTGGCAGAATAGTAATGTCCGTCCGTATATACATAGGGGTTAAATGGATCGAAAATGATGTTTAATTGATAGAAAGGTTACATCAGCACTTTAATGATTACATTTTATTTTTCTCTTTATTAATTTCTTAAATATATCTTTTTACTACATTTCCCTGATATTTGAATGAACCTAATGACCTAAAATTTTTTTATTTTGAGGTTATTTTGCTAGTTTTAAAAAATTTTATTAACAGTTTTATTCACTTTTGATATTGATTTTGCTTTTATAATATTGTATTTATACCCTATATCGTAAAATCACTGAGTCGATCTAACGGTGTCCGTCTGGTCGGCTGGCTGGCTGCCTGTCTGTCCATGTAAACTTACAGGTCGCAATTTTAATGATATCTTCATGGAATTTGACACTAATAATTATTTTGGTACAAGGACGAGGTCTGTTTAAATTAGTCAAGATCGGTCCATTATTTCACCTAGCCCCTAAATATATCAATATTTTAACGAAATTCGATGCAAAGAAGTTTTTTCAATCTTTTAGCCCAATTTCATCAAGATCGGTGCATAATTGACTATAGCTCCCATATTAATCCCTCTTCCGAAAATCACACATAGCCAATTTTAATGAGGTTTGGTGCATAATTTATAATAGCTCTCATATAAACCCACTTTCGGGAATCACCCTAAAGCACATAAATTCATACAAGCGCATAAAGTATTTACGTCATATTCTGTATTTATATATTTTATATTACACTTAGTAGAAGTATCGATCCGAAATTGGTCACAGGTCTATTATATGATCCTTTCACGAATTTTGATGCACTTACATCATGGTGTAGGGTATCATATGATCGGGCTTGACCGACTATATCTTTCTATTTTTTTTTTTTTTTTTTTTAATTTTTTAAGAATATAACAAATTACTTATAAAAAAAAAAAAACCTTGAACTTTTAGAACAAACATGTTTTACCAAGAAAAGTATCAATTATAAACCAAATTGAAATTTTTAGGAATATAAATTAACAATTCAAATAATGGTTTTGTTTGCTTATCCTGAAAAATATTAAATAATAAAACAAATTTAGTTGAAAAAAATTTTCACAAAAAGTCAATTAGTTATTTCTAACGAAAGTAATTTTAATAAAATAATAAACACTAAAATATAAAAGATAAAAATATGATAATAATAAAATTATAAACCACAAACCAATAGGCTGTATATAACAATAATAAAAAAATATTTTCTATAAACAAATTAAAAACTAATAATTATAATTTTATAAAAAATAACAACATTTAATTGTTTGCTATAAACCAAGAGCTTCAGGTAAAAAAAAAAAAAAAAACTATATAAAAAAAAGAAAACAATCAATATACTGGGAGTCAATAACAGATTTAATAATAAAAATAAATATTAAAATAATAAATGAAAACAAAAAGCAATTTTAAAACAAAAACACTTAACCTTGTATTATTAATATAAAAAATATTAAATAAATAAAAAAAAATAATGGAATTAATATAAAAAAAAACAAAATATGTACAAGACCAACATTAATTAATACTAAATGTGATTAATAAACAAACTTTTAATTAAATTAATTAAAATAAAACTCCTCAGCACTGTAACTGTTTGTAAAAAAAAACAAAAACCATCTACTCTATCTAATATAATTTCCTGTGTTTTTAATTGTAGTGTTTTTTATTTTTTATTTAAAAAAAAAAAAAAATATATTTTTGTTTTTGAACTCTAATTCCTTTTTTTTTAGCTATTCCCCCCACTATCCCTCCCTCTATGTTCCATTTATCTTTGCATAATCTAACATCTTTGTGCAAGACTGGCTTTAGTAAATTTATCAAAATGCCCTTAAGGCTGGCCAGCTCTGCCTCGGATGCCTACATCAATATACCAACCTCAACTCCTACTAAGAAACCATTAAATGCAAATAATATTAAAAATTCACGAGCTCGTACATCGACGTCAACATCGTTGTCATCCTCGACATCTGGCATTTTACATAAATATAATCGTTTGTCTAAATGGTTAATTGTAAGTTTTTTGGTTTTGATTTCATTTTATTATCTTCTTATTTATTTATTTTTTTATTTTTCTATACATTTTTCTAAAAATTTTTGCACGTTTTTTAAAAAATATATATTGCGCACTTTCATTTTAAAGTTTAAATATTATTTTCTTCTTAGCTATACTCCACCGATTACACAATATTTTCACAACTATTTTTTTTTAGCAGTAATTAGCACATTTAAGTATTTAATTTTTTTCAATTCCTCTAAGTAGTTTGTAGATTATATGAAAAAAATAACATGATGCCCTGGTATCAAAAATCGTCCCATTTGGTGTTGGTGATGACTTTTCGGTCCTTATTTCGAGCTTTCTACATGATCGGATCATTCGTTTTGTGATGGATGGAGTCTCGCCGAAGGACTACAAATTAAACTCAGGAGTACCCCACAGCTCCCTCCTTTCTTAACACTTTTTGATCTTCATGAACGACACACAGTGGTCCCAAATCGATTTTCTTTTGGAAATAATTCTTGTGAGCCATTGGAGATATCTAAATAAAATCTATATCGTATGGTCAGAGGTGTTTTCGAGTTGATTTGGAGGAGTACATGTTCCTAGCGGGTCATAGGGGTAGAGGGTCACAGGGTAGATCGTTAGAGAATTTTTTTAAATTCGCCAAAAATTTATTTATGACTTGAATGTAAATAAAAAATCACATGTGGGTAGTCCTTGTAAATCTATCTCTTTTAGTTTAAGAGATATATGGGCCGAAGCAAAATTTACTCTCATTTTTGGCCTCGTTTTTTTAAATTGGCGGCCTTAATTTGGACCCTAAAATTTTTTGAAAATAATCATTAGATTTTTTATAAAATGGTAAATAATATAACTGCAAGAATCATATCAATATATCTATCCAATAAAAAGTTATATTACTCTAAAGTTGAAACTTTTTAAAAAAATTTACAATTTTAGGGTTATTTTCAAAAAAGGTGGTAATATTCTTTCACTTCTAAAATATTTCTTTTGTTCCAGACTGCAAAATTTTTGTAATTTTTTTAAAAGAAATCTTAACGCAAATGCTTGTCGAACAAAATCGGAGGCTCTCTGAAGAACGGTTTCCCCTCAAGCCCTATCCAAACTTTGTCAATTTTGAAAAACTTTGTTAATATGTTTTCTTAAATTCAAAAATGTCAAAGCCGAGATCAAGAAAATAATATATTGACAATATAGACCCATATGATGGTTAAACACACAAAAAATATCTAATTGTCCAAGCCTTTTACAACGGCAGGGTGCCCATTTTAATGAAAAAAGTCAATTATTGAAACAAGTTTTCCCCGGACTGAGATATTGGGTATTTTGGTACATAAAAGTGGGAGTATTTTTAATTCCTTTATTTTATAATAAGTTTATCTATACGGTGGCAAAATTTCATTGGAATAATTTTACTTGTATAAATTTTATTTAGCTCCAAATATTAACAATATTTCTCGAAAATTTACTTAAAATTCTAATTTTAAGTTCTTCTGCTCATGGTCTGAAGAAATTTAAACGCATTTAATGGGGGTAAAATTTGCTCCAGTAGAGAGCATCAAGGACTACCCATATGCAATTTTTTTCACATTCAAGTCATAAATGAATTTTTGCAAATTAAAAAAAAAAAAAAATACACGAGGTGATCAACTTTGGAGGTCTACCCTCTGCCCCCGTGACCCGCTAGGAGCCTGTACTCCTTCAAATCAACTCGAAAACACCTCAGTTCTGACCATGCGAAATTTTATTTAGATGTCTCCAACGGTTCACAAGTTACAGAATTATTAAAAAAAAATCGATTTGGAACCACTGTGGGACATCATTTGACAATAGACCAGGGTTCGTCTCGCTAAGTAGAGCCAATATTGATGACGCTCTCAATCGTGATCTGACTTTAATATCGGCATGGGGTGATTCTAATAGAGTTAATTTTAATGCACTAAGACTCTATGTAATTTTTTGACTCCATATGAACGATATCGATTTGGGAGAATCAGACTCCCTTATGAATCGTCATATTTTGATATTGCGAAAGATTCTTTTAAATGCTTGGAGTTTTTGAGACGTTGTCAAACATATTTCTCCCTATCTAAGCTACTCTGTATATATACCACCTGTATACGTCCAAAAATGGAATATAATTCACATATTTAGGCCGACGCGGCAAAATCCAGTTTGGAATTATTGGACTGTGTTCAAAGGAGAACACTAGATCTAATTGCAGACGATAATACTTCCAGGACCATTTGTCCCCTTAAACATACTCGAAATGTTGGCTGCTTATCCTTCCTTGTTCTATAGATACTTTCGTGGAAAATGTTCCATGGAAATAAGTAACCTTATACCCAGTATACGTGTGTTCAGCCATCGCACACGCTTATCGCATAGATCTCATCCATTTGTTATCGATTCGAATACGAGTCGTACAACCCACTATAGAGCAAACTTTTTCTTTGTTCGAACTATCGGCATGTAGAATGCACTTCCAGTTATTATCTTCTCAGTCGAATACAACATCGAACAATTTAAATTAAACGTCCACAAACACTACTCCCTCTATCCTACTCCTAATATCAACACAATCCACTACATTCAGGGGATATGAGTGTTGGTTATAATTAAAAAAAGTTGGTTCAGATTTTGTTCTATAACTTTTTTCTAATAATTTTATTTAGTTCAATTCCAAAAGCAAAGTGAGTTTTATTGAATTAGGTTTAGTAGTTTGAAAATTATAATGTTTTCAACAGACGAGCATATTTAAATCGTGTAAATATGTTATCAATAGTATTAGTAGAGTCTATTAATATTAATGATCCCTTAAAAATGAGACTAAGACTAAGAAAACCTAAATATCAAACAATTTTTGAAAGTTATTTAAAGAACACAAATTTATCCACGTGGCTCCCTGGTCTTGTTTTAAAATTTTTAATTTCCTTTTCTTTATGTCAACTTAAATGTCACTTTTCTTGTTGTTTTCTCAAAATTTGTGGTTTATATAATAATTTTGTATGGTTATGAAGCAAAATAATTCTCCTTAGCTAATATTTGTTATCTTAATATTTAATGTATATACTTTTATACACATTTATCATTTCGAACTTATTTTACAATTTTCTGGACATTTTTTTGACAAAATTTAAAATTCTTAACCTCTTTCTTTTTTTCCCCTTTTGCTTTTAGTCTTGTCATAATGTTTATTTAAGTGGTTAGAAAATTTTGTGTAAAGTTATTTAAAATTTACATATTTGTATAAAATACTAAACTTAATTCTTATTAATTTTAAATGGTTTTGCATGTTTAAGCTTTTTCTCTCCTTGATTGGACAAACTGAAAGATTAATGATGTGTGACATTTTGTTTGGGTTTTTTTTCAGTATTTTCTTTTAATTTTAAGAAAAACTTAAATAAAAAATGGGGAAAGAACCTTATTAAGGTAAAGAAATTATTTATAAAGGGACAAGAGAAAAAAAGAAAGCCAACAAGTTGGAGTGTTATATTCGACTTTGATGAAGATAATATGTACAGTTAGGGACAAAACTATTTGTACACCTCATATATTTCGTATACCTTCACGCACATTTTCAACAGATCCGCTGTTTTTATACTTGCTTACAATGTATTGTACTGTGGAATGTTGCAAATTTACTAAATTACTTATATTCCGGAGAGATTTTCCTTTTTTATGTTCATCAATAATTAAATTTTTAATATCCAAACTCAACTCTTTTCGCTTTCCCATTTTTGATGTGCTTATTATTCAAAACGTTAAAACCAACTTCTTATTTTGTAAAATAAAACTCGATTAACGAAGAAAATATAACGGTATTTAAAAAAATCATCATACAAGAGTCCAACGTACAAATAATTGTACAAAGTACTGATGTACAAATACTTTTGTCCCAAAGATTTTTACTTAAATTGTACTTTTTTTTAACAATGTATTATATATTAATTTATTTTTTATCAAATAATTCAATAAAAATGGACCTGAATTAAAACTACATATAATAATTTTTTATTCTTTATAAATTATTGAAGATATACGAAATGCATGGGTGTGCAAATAGTTTTGTCCCTAACTGTATATAATTTTCACCTTAGTAGACACAATTTTTAGCTATAGTTACCTTTTCATACCTTTTACATAATATGAAGTTTATGTTTGAGTTTGTCATTCTATAAGAAATTCTTATTATACACCTGCACTTGAAAGAAAAAATATTTTTAATTCTCATCATCAAAAATATCTTTTGAGAAACGTTAGTCTATTCGTCTGTATGTTGAAATAGTTTTGTTTATGCTCTCAGTTCAAATATTCGTTTCTATTACTACACATATATAGCATGTAGTCTAGAGAATCTTGGTATTGTAATTCAGAGAAATCCGTTTAGGAATGTTGGAGTTATAAAAAATTTTTCAGAGCAGTCCTAAAAATTGTTTACAAAAAAAAAAAAAAAAAAAAAAAATTCTTATTTCTCATGCTATAATAGGTAGAGAAAAATAAAAAAAAAATATATTAACAGTTTTTTAAATATTTGCTTTTTAATTACACTGGTCGCCAAAAAAAATTTTTTGAGCTCCTTCAAAAAAATATAATATAATGTAGACTAGAATATGTGGACGGAATTTCGCATGCTAAACTCGAATCTGCTTTCAGTTTTTTTCGATCAGATAGGGATTTTTTTTTTTAAGGGCGTGTCTAATATTGTGCCCTAAATATGCCGGTTACTCGAGTATAATTCACTATTACTTGAGAACGGTATTCAAATTTATATAAATTGATATACCACAATATGCGGAATAAAATTAGCTTTAAATCAGTCTACTATCAAATTTTTATCCGCTCAATAGCTTAGGAGATATTTCGAAAAAAGTATCGGAAAAAAATTTGTTCATGCAAAATTCAAGATTTTTTTTTTTTTTTCTACTAAAACTTCTTTTTAAAGTGAAAAAATCAAAACTATTTAAGTTTATCACCTTTATCTTAAAGCTGGCAAACTACTAGTTAATAAAACCACGTATCATAAAAATTGATGCACAAATTTTGATTGGATTCACAGTTAAGTTTGGATACCCATGTATACCTATAGTTAAGTGGAAATACACTAGTGGGCAAAAAAGAATTTTTGTTTTTCGTCTTTAATAAAAAAAAGTAGGTGTATTATATGGAATTCAAAGTGCTAAATAAGAATCAGCTTTTACTTTTTTTCTATGACGCATTGTTTTTTTTTTTAAGGGCATGACTACTATGACCCCGCTTTTAGGCAGTCACACTTGTATAACTCGAGAACGGTTTGTCCAATTAAAATAAGTTGAACTTTAATATATAGCGACTTAAATTGTCTTTGAGCTGAATTTACATAATTTTTTGTCCAGTTAATATTTCCGTAGTTATTCGGTAATTGGTACCGAAAATTTAAAAATTTATTTTTTCAAAAAGTGGTAAAAATTTTGATCCCTAACTTTGAAATTCTTGAGCGAATGAAAAATATTGTTAACACACCTTGAAGACAATTTTTACATACATCTTTTGATTCATCTTTTATCAAAATCGTGTAAAGGATTCTTGAGTTATAGCCTAAACTGTACAAACCAGTCTCGAATTTTATAGTATGACCGCTGAATAAGGTGATGATATTAGTCATGTACATAAAAAAAAATCAGTACCCGATAGAAAAAAAGTGAATGCATATTCTTGTTTAACTCGTCAAAATCCAGTTAGTCCACCTATTTTTGTTTCAAGAAAAAATAAAAAAAAAAATAAAAATATTTCTGTATTTCTACTCAATTGTATGTATACATGGGTATTTTTACTTAACTGTGAATAAAATTTAAATTTCTGCATCAATTTTGAAGATACATGCCTTACTTTATTAGCAGCATTACCAGCTTTAAGATAAAGATGATAAACTTTTACACTTCAGATGTTTTCATTTATTAAAAGAAATTTTAGTAACAAAAAAAATCTAAAATTTTGCATGAAAATTATTTTTTTCGAACACTTTTTTCAAAATAACCCCGAAACTATTGAGCACATAAAAAAAATTAAGTTAGGGAAATTTGAAGATATGTTTAGTACGCATCTTTTGGTGTATCACTTTGATCAATCGTACACACCGTTCTTGAGTTATGAGGAAATATACAAGAGTAATGGCCTTACTATGGGCGAAATATTAGACACGCCCATAAAAAAAAATCCAGACCTGATGGAAAAAAACTGAAAGCAGATTCGTGTTTAGCACATCAAAATACATCAATTCCAACTATTCGCTTATGGGGGAGAATGTTTTTGTTGGCCAGTGTTATCAATGACATTTGACTTAAATTTATGATCCCGATTAATTATATTTATCGCCACTCTTATATCTGTATATCCAATATTTCTTTAAATTGCATTTTTCTATATAAAAATACAAAAACAAAAAGTGCAATTTTTGCATAATTTTCAAAAAGTCCATAAAATTCTTGTATTAAATTTATTTTCAATGCAGCTCTGATTTTGTTATGTTATGTAATTGAAAGATTATCGCTCTTGTTTTCCAAACTTAGAGACTATCTACTACGTTGACTATTTCGGGCACATCAACGGGATATAGCGCAAAATACGCACAATTACAACAAGTATCAATCCCTATCCCAAATTTTGTATTCGGTTGAGGGGCGCATAGACCCCGCCCAAAAAAATGAAAAATTTAAAAAACCAAACAATTTTGTCATCAAAAATCTACTACCCTGTATTTAACTGTTGAAAGTCTATACAACAACAAAGATGGTGCAGAATTTATCTATAAAGTCCAATTAGTTTACTTATGATAGAATGAGATCAAAAAGTATAAACGCGCGAACAAAAATTGTTGAAGAATGGGAAAAACTTAAGTAATTTTTATAATTTTTTCTATATTCTTGAACTTTGAACAACAATCATGATTACAAAAAGAATCCTATTGTGCTAAAATTTTGAACTCTATTAGTTTCAAGTCTTGTGAGTTCAGATCTGTAACTGATTTGTTTAAAATATCGTTACCGCAAAACTGATTAAGGATTTAAGTTAGTTTCAGCCAGGTTAAAAATTTTTGATAATGACCCATATATTTTCTGGGTCCTGGTTGGATTCTGAGTCGATCTAGCTATGTCCGTCCGTCTGTTGAAAGCAGGATAAGGCTCGAACGGGACAACTTAGGGAAATTTGGCTCAAAAATTTATCTTATATAAGGTTTGTTTGGAATTGAAAATGAGCAAAATCGGCTAATAAACAAAAAAGTTATCGGATAAATACTAGAAATACAGGGTGTCCGTTGTAGCTACATTTCATAATTTTCTGCTGATATATCTTAAACAAATTTTGTTCTAAAATTCTAAATTTAAGATTTACATAAAGAATAAAATTCTCAAACTGTGTTAAAAAAAAGCAAAATTGGAAAAATTAAAATCAGAATGATCTAAAAATTATTATTATTTTTTTCTTTTTTATTGACGCGCTTTAGGATTAAGCAAAAACTTTGTTTATAATTTACGCAAAAAATAAAAGTAAAAAAAATAATCATTGAATCATGAATTTTATTATAAAACTCATAATCGTTACGGTCCCTGATTATAAGTCTTAACTAATACAGTCCTTTCAAATTTGATTTGACGATATATTAGTTATTTAACCTTTTTTTCCACTTTTCCCCACAAACTGTCAAGTCACCTAATTTAAAACATTTCCCCTTCTTAAAGTGTGTTTCTATTATTTTGACAGATTATTATTAAGGTAATCTTCAGTATTTAAGTTTAATTTTTACTCGTATCCCCTCCTTAAATCCTAATTAAGTTTAAGAAGAAAATTAAATTTTTATCTTTAAGTTTATTTAAGTTAAGAAAAGTTTTTTTCAAATAAAATTTATTTATTTGATCTGTGGGTGTTAAAAACATCAAATAATTGGCTGTTAAATAACAAAAATAACAACAAACTGTAAAAACTTTGTCATCTGTTTTGTGACAAATAAACAAAAACATTCAGAAAAAAGAAATATCTTTGTATCCTTTAAAGACCCTTATCAGTTTTTTGTTATTTTTCTTAATGTAAGATATGACTTACGAACAGAAAATAAAATCATTGATGTGTTTCTTGTTTCTCTCAAGTGGCCTTAGGCTATTTTTTAAAAATATGGCAAGAAAAAAATTCTACTTTATTAAAATTGTTTGTTTAAAAAAAAATTATATTTTCTTTTAAATTGGTAGTTGTCGTTTAAAAATAATCTTCAATATCAATACAAATTAGTTACAAAAATTTTTCGTACGAAAATTACTTTTTACTACATATGAAGCTTTACATATGAGAAGAAAAAAAAAACACAAAGAAAATAAAGTGCGTATTTGTATGAGTCAGGTGTTTTGTTAAAATCATGTACGACAAGTACATGTACATATGTGTGTGTGTAAATAAGTTCATGTGTATTTATTTATCTGTACGTGATAATGATAATATGCGTGTATTCGTTTATTTTATTATCTTTATAAATCTTTAAGTATGAAACCAAAAAAAAAAAATATTACAAATTGCCATATATGAATGTATATTAGGGTAGTCCAAAATTCGTTTCTGCGAGCTACATTTAAACATACCTAAAATTATGAAAGAGAACATCACTTAAAACATATTTGCCAAATTCTAAATTCCTTCGATGATTGGAACAGGATGCTACACGGCCATTTAAGTCAATGATTTTTTCAAAAATAGCTAATGAAAAGGATAAAATCGTTATTTTAATAAAAATAACTCATATTAAAAAATTACGTAGAAATTAAAAGTAAAACTTTACTCACAGATATTATATAAAATGTAGTTTTTTCGTTGATTTTAACGAAAAGAAGTATCTCAAATAGGAAATTCAAATTTGGCAATTTCAATTTCCTATTTGAGATACGTTTACATCTGTAATACACTTTGGGTTTCTTCATACAATGTTGAACCGCCCTAATGTATACATATACTTACATATGTATGTATGGATGTGTATATAAAATAAGGGAAGGTAACCCTTAGGTTATGTTATCAAATTATTATCTTGATTAAGTACTAAATTAAGTATTTTAGCTAGAGAAATAAATCTGTTATAAATACGTATAAACTTTAAACCAGGAAATAATTTTGGAAAATAAATTAAATATATGGGCCATTATCAAATTAAATTTTTTTAACAAATTATATTGACATTTTAAAAGTTACGTAAAAATTGCAATTATTGTTTTTGTATTTTTAAATAGCAGAATGCAATTTATAAATTTTTGCTTAATCCAAAAAAATAAAAAATTTTGGTAATGGCCTTATATCACCATAAATCCATAGATCAGATGAAAAAGATTTGTAAGTTAGTAAATTACTTTTCTTCTGAAAATTAGTAATATTTTTTTGAAAATTTTATTTGAAAGAATCATTTAAGACCCCACAAAGTATATATTTTCTGTCCGTCGGTCCGTCTGTCAGTCTGTTTAAAGCAGGATAGGGCTCGAACGGGACCTAGGGCGACCAAATTTTGCTTAAATATTTGTCTTATATAAGGTTTGGTATTGAAAATGAGCAAAATCGCTTAATAAAAAAAAAGTTATGGGCAAAATACTATAAACAAAGGGTGTCCGTTTGAAAAAGTTTACGGTGGGTATATAGATTCGGCCAAGCCGAATATAACATTCGCTCTTGTTATTGTTTTTTTTTTCTGAAAAATTTTACAATATTTTTGTAATTTACTATTTTTTTTTTTAATTAATATTTTCTTAAAATCATAGCTGTTACTTGAGAATAAAATAAAAAAAGAAAATACCTTTTTATTTCCATTTCTTATTTTTAATTTCAAATATTTGTTAATCAGTTAATTAATTTTAAAATAAAAACATTAAGGATTTCTATTTACACTAAATCAATTGAATTTATTATAATTTTTATCTGATTGAACAAAATAAATTAAAAAAGAAAATATTTTATTTAATCAAAAGTAAAACAAATATTTTTTTAAAAGGACATAATCAAATGTTTTTTATTATTCTAACCTTGAATAATATTCATATGTATTTTATTTAAATAAAAAAAAATCAACAAATTTTTTTGATTTTTATTTGAAAATAATATACCCAGCAAAAACTTGGTAATGGCATGTAGTTACGGATATAGTTACTTTGTAATGACAACATACTGTCTGCATAGAAGTCTATCTAAATCTAAAATAGTTTATTTTTATCACATTTATTTTAGTTACATTTTTGGTTATTGTTAAGTTTTTTAAATTAAAATTTAAAAAATCATTTTACAACAACAAAAAAAAAATATTTTATATCCTGACATTTAATTACTTAATTATAACCTTAAATATAACTAGTTCCTATTGTTATTACTAATCATGACTTCAGTAATGTTTAAAATCAATGCGCTCTTTAACAGCTTGGAAGTAATTAAGTAATTATTGTAATGACATCTAAGTAATGTATAGGGTAAGTAGTTGCCTCTAATGTTATCACCGTGTTAAAATAATGAATTATTCAGCTAATGTGTAAGTAGTGAAGAGCCATTATATTAGCTTCTTAACTCATTACATAGCAACCAAAGTTTTTGCTGGGTATATTCGAATAGAAAAATTTTAAATAAATATTTTGATAATTTTATTCAACAAAAACTCCAAAGAAATTAAATTATTCAGCCACAAAAGTATTGAATAAAAAACAAGCGCGAGTGTTATATTCGGCTCGGCCGAATCTATATACCCACCATCAACTTTTTAAAATTTTACGTATATGAGAGGTGGGCGGTAAAGTGGGTGGACTACGCTCATTTTTTATTTCCGAGTTTACATTGGCCTTTAAACTATTTGTACAAAATTTCCTTGACGTTTCACTTTATTAAAGAAGGTGTGCGGTAAAGTGGGCGGACCATGCCCATTTTTGAATTTCAAGTTTATATCGACCCTTGAACTATCTGTACAAAATTTCGTTAACGTACATTGTTTTGTTTAAGAGACATCAGCAGAAAAATATGAAATTAAGCTACAACGGACACCCTGTGTTTCTAGTTTTTAGCCCATAACATGATATAAGAACAGAAGGTAGAATCATTAGGGAGAGTTGTCATTTGAAATTCTTGTAAAGTCAGAAAACCGAAAAACAAACAACAAAAAAAATTAGAACAACAACAAAAAAAATTAGAAATAAAAGAAATATAAAACAATTGCCTGTTCTTAAAATTTTAAATTTTTTGCAAAGATAAATAAATCCATCAGCAGCAGAATTCTCCTTTTCAAAAATTTCACACAAAAAATTACATGGATATTTGCTTTTTTTAAAAGAATTTAAAAATGTATATTAAATTTAACTACAAACAATTTTATTTTTAGTTTGAAAAAAACTTTTTATTTTTGATGTTTTGATTTTTTTAAATTTTATTTTGTTTTATTTGTGACTTACTTTTCAGGGTAAATAAAATTGAGAATATAATTTCTAATGATTATACCTTCTGTAGTTATATTATGGCCCATAACTTTTTTGTTTATTAACCGATTTTGCCCATTTTCAATACCAAACAAACCTTATATAAGGTTAATATTTTTGCAATATTTCGTCCAACTACGTTGTCCCGTTCGATCTCTATTCTGCTTTAAACAGACAGACGGACGGACATAGCGAGATTGACCCAGAATCTAACCAGGACCCAGAAAATATATACTTTGTGGGGTCTAAAATGATTCCTTCGACATGTTACTCACGGAATGACAAAATCAATATACCTCCCATCTTTTGTGAAAACTCTAAGATTAACAGTTTCCAAGTTATTGAATATTATATATGTTAAGATTTTTTCGAACGCACTCCTTAAAGTAAACTTAAAAATAGCTACATATTTTTGAGTATACTAGAATTAGAAAAATAACTACTAGAATTCGTGGACAACTCGAACAAAAATAACTAGTTATTGGGTCAAAAAATAAGTAGTTTATTATACCCTTCACCACAGGTGTAAAGGGTATATATAAGTTTGTCATTCCGTTTGTAATTCCCACAATTTTCGTCGGAGAGCAAAAAAGTTTACATTTTCGGGATCCTTGTAAGAAATGATGACGATAGGACCATGTCCGTCCGTCCGTCCGTGTGTCGGTTGAAATGGCGTTTATGAAGCCCACCGATAACTGACATATATAATATATATATCAAACGATCGGAAATGTTAAGAAAACCGGTTTTTAGAACCGGTTTTCCAGTTTCTGAAGCCTCTGTATATACTAGGGACATCGTTTTTACAAAGGAGTCTCGGACTTTTTTTTCTGAATTTTCGTTCTGAAAATATGAAATAAATCGGTTCAATAATAACTGAGATATCGGACAAAACGCATTTTTTATTTTTTAAAGCCCTGGTTTAAGCCATAGATTTTTATTTTTATACAGATCGGTCACAAATATTTTTATAAAATTTCGGTTTTTTGAATCAGCAGAATCGGTTTATAAATGGCGGAGATATGCTTTAAAAACCGGTTTTTGAAACCGGTTTTTCAGTTTCTGAAGCCTCTGCATATACCAGGGACTTCGAATTTTCAAAGGAGGCTCGGAAATTATTTTCTGAATTTTTGTTCTGAAAAAATTAAATAAATCGGTTCAGTAATAACTGAGATATCGGGGAAAACGAATTTTTTATTTTTGAAGCCCTTGTTCAAGCTACAGATTTTTATTTTTATATAGATCAGTCATAAATGTTTTTATAAAATTTCGTTTTTTTTAATAAACCAAATTCGTTCATAATCAACAGAGTTATGGCCCAAAAACAAATCTGTTAAGAATATAAATACACACACAAACATGTATATTAAGCATTGTAATGACTATTAGTGACGTTTTTTGTTTTTTGTATAGACAAGTAGTTTCGTTAGCAACAGAAGTAATATAATGAATAACAGTGTTGTTGTTGTTCTTTGTATATGCAGCCAGTTTGTATATATACACATAAAAAAATATATAAATATGGAATTGTTGTTGTTGTTTATTTTTTAAAAACATAGCCTGCTATGATTGTTTTTTTTTATATATTCAAATTTTCGTAGTTTGAAAAAAATTTAGATTTATATATGTGAAAATATGAAAGCATACGTTAAGGTAATATGGTGAAGGGTATCAAAGATTCGGCACAGCCGAATCTTTTTTCAATTTCATTTTTATATCCAATTACACCTGCTAGCTTACCAGGAAAGCAAAGTTTTTGCTGGGTAGTTTTAAATTTATTTGGAAAAAGAAAATAAGTATTTTTTTTTTTAATACTTTAATATTTCAAAAAATTATATAATTTCTTTTTTCAAAACTTTTGTGGTTAAATAATTTTATTTCTTTGGAATTTTTGTTGAATAAAATTATCAAAATATATATTTTAAATTTAATTTAAATTTAAATTTAATTTAAAATATATATTTTGATAATTTTATTCAACAAAAATTCCAAAGAAATAAAATTATTTAACCACAAAAGTTTTGAAAAAAGAAATTATATAATTTTTTGAAATATTAAAGTATTAAAAAAAAAAAAAAAAATACTTATTTTCTTTTTCCAAATAAATTTAAAACTACCCAGCAAAAACTTTGCTTTCCTGGTAAGCTAGCAGGTGTAATTGGATATAAAAATAAACTACTTATTTTTTGACCCAATAACTAGTTATTTTTGTTCGAGTTGTCCACGAATTCTAGTAGTTATTTTTCTAATTCTAGTATACTCAAAAATATGTAGCTATTTTTAAGTTTACTTTAAGGAGTGCGTTCGAAAAAATCTTAACATATATAATATTCAATAACTTGGAAACTGTTAATCTTAGAGTTTTCACTCCTGTTTTTAATTGATAATTTATTACAGATCACTGAAAAATATAACTTTTATATTTCAAGCCACTACTTATGAACTTGTGGACCATTTTTGGTAACCCTTCCGTTAGAGATTTGATAGTTGTTTCAGTCACTTTTTTGGAACAGTGTGCACATCTTCTTTTAAAATCTTCGGTATTTCAGGACACCTTTTTTGTGCTCTTTAATACAATTTTCACAAGAGCTCAATATCTCTCCACTGGTCTAAGCTATGGACAATTTGGAAAATTGACCTCTCTTGGTACAAAAACTATGTTATTGTTTTGGTACCAGTCCAAAGCTTTCTTACCGTAATAACATGATACCAAATCAGGCCAATAATGTGTGGACACGTTGTGCTCTCTTACGAAAGGAAGAAGTCTTTTTTGCAAATATTCCTTTTTGCATATTTTGGTATTTATAGAGCCAAATGTAACAAATGACTTTCCAGCAAATGCAAAAAGCTTGTTCCTAAATAAACTCGAAATTTAAAAAAAAAGCTTACTTCTGAAGCTAGTTTTCCTTCAAAATTCAACGAAACAATTTTTTTATAATTTGGCAACTTCGGTTACCATGGACATGCTTATTCACTAGTTTAAGCAAAAAAAATTTAGTTAAATTTTAACTTTATATGAATCAAAGGACAATAAAAATTAGATTTTCAATAGTAAATAGTGCAATTGTAGTGCAAAATACAAAAATTATATGGGGGTACCCGGGTACCATGGGTATTGACTCCCGTAGGTATCAACTTTAAAGCCATTTTACATATAGACCAAGTTAATAAAATTTAGTTTTTTTTTAGTTTTTATAATGTATAAACACCTCAATCACGACGATCTGAAGTTTTGTGGCAATATCTTTATTAATAAAGAAATGCGAGCACTTTAAAGTTGAAAATGGTACCCGGGTACCCGGGTGTGTACCGTAGGGTTAAATAAAAAACTTCAATAGTCTTTGCTTTCATTGAAAGATAAATAAAATAAAATTATCCTTCTATATTTGTTATCCTTCCCCTTCTTACTCTTAAATATTATTCAGTTAGTGTGTAAATTCATGTTTACAAATAAAATTGTTTGTTGCCCTTTACGTTTCATTTATTGAATGCTCTGCTCTTAAAGCCTTCAGGCTTTAAGAAGGCAGCTTTTTTACACCAAAAAAAAAAAAAAAAATACAAAATACTTATACTGTTAAAGTTCAGGATGAAGATGAGCTTCTGTTGGGTTGATTTTGCCGATATTTCATTTCACATTTAGTGTGAATTTTTTTTTTTAGCTTTAAAAAGCCTTCTAACTCTTTCCTTTATAAAACACTGAAATAATTGGATTCGTATTTCTTATGACTCGAAGGTATTTGAGCAGTAACATAGACATCGAATCCTGTTTCAGTATATTTTTTTTTCTATTCACAGTATTTAGATGTTTGCCTTTCAACTTTAGTTGTAGTTGGCCAATCTGTTTTTTTCTTCTTTTTGTGCAGACATATTTTTGCAGATGACTGGTTAGTTAGATGGTCTGGTTAGTTAGTTGACTGCCTAGTTGTGCTCTTTTTTCAAGAATTCTATGAATGGTTAAAACCACCTGGGCTTTTATGTTTTACCAAGTGTGTTAAAGCCAAAAAAAAAAAAAAAAATTGCTGTTCCTTTTCCTTATTGCTTTAAGTTGCTAGTTTTATAGAGAGGGAATTGCTTTTTTCTATTTCTGTTGTTAATGTTTATGTCAGTTTTATTTTATATTTTTTTTTTTTTTAAGCAAATTTGCCCTTAAGTTGCCATTTGTTTTGTTGAGATGTTTAAGTGTTTTTTTGTTGATTATTTATGTGTTTTACTATTTTATTTTAAATTTTTACAAGTTTTGTACATTTAAAAAATAAAAATATTTTATATACATATGTATTTTATAAGTATAAAATGGATTTTTTTCTTTAAATAGACTTTTTATTTATTTCCATTTTAAAATGTGTCAAATACTTAAAGTTTTCTGGTATAAATTCACAACAGGATATGAGATTTGTTTGATGCCTTTTTTTAATTTTTCCCAAAAATATTGAAAGGGTTGTATAGAAATGGAATTGACATATGATTTTCAAGTGGAAGTTTCAATTTATATAAAATACTTTTAATAAATTAAAAAATAAAATAAGACATTTCAAGCAAATGAATAAAGAATTGAGAACAATCAAGTTTAAGAGAAATTAAAATGTCCACAACTTCTTTAATGTTGTTTTCTTAGTAAAGAGTTCGCATAAAGAAATTAATGCCTTTAAATGAAGTATATCTTGTCTTTGATAAAATAATAAAATTTGCATTTTATATTTTTTATGATTTTTTGAAAAAAAAAAAAAAAAAAAATTAGGAAATTAAATTTTTTTTCACAAATTAGACTTAATATTTTCATAATTGCAAAAACTTTGGTTGCCATGTAATGAGTTAAGAAGCAAATATAATGGCCTTTTACTACTTACACATTAGCTGTTACATTTAAGGTTACAAATAAGTAATGAAATGTCAGGATATAAATTTTTTTTTTTTTTTGTTGCTGTAAAAAGATTTTTTAAATTTTAATTTAAAAAACTTAACAACAACCAAAAATTTAATAAAAATAAATATAATAAAAATAAACTATTTTAGATTACAAATTAATTCATACGCAAATTTTGCCTTTCATTTATGTATCCCTTCATCAAATATATGAATTGGTAACTGCATTATAACAATTAATATTTATAAAAATATGATCATAAATAATTATTTATATTCGGGTTATAAATAATTAGTTACTAATCAACTTTCATGTAATGAGGATAGTATGTTGTTGTCATTACAAAGTAACTACATCCGTAACTACATGTCATTACCAAGTTTTTGCTGGGGAATTAAAAAAAAAAAAAAAATTGAGTATAACTGGGAGACAATTTTACTTAAATTTTTTTGACATTTTACTGAGCGAAATCGTACCAGTCGTTCTCGATATACACATACACATGCTTAAATATGTTTTACAACTTCGTTATTATACCCTACACCACCATAGGTGGTTGGGGTATTATGTGTTTGTGCAAATTATGTAATGCAGAGAAAAAATCTTCTGACCCCCACCTTAAAGTACTCAAAATCACTTTCTAAATCGATTTAACCATGTTCGTCCGTCCGTCTGGTCGGCTGGCCATCCATGTTAACAAAGTACAGGTCGCAATTTTAAAGATATATTGATGAAATTAGGCATGAATAATTTTTTTGAAACAAGGACGAAGCCCATTGAATTTGGTTATAATCGGTGCATTATTTCACCTAGCCCCCATACAAATGTCCTCCCGAAATAGAGGTTTAGCGATCAGAAATGTCAATATTTTAATCAAATTTGGTACAAAGAAGTCTTATATAAACGTCTCCCTTTGTTCCAAGAAGATCCATAATTGACCATAGCTTCCATATTAACACTTCTTTTAAAAATCACTTTAAAGTTCATAAATCCTCTAAAAATGTTTGTATCAACTTAATATTCAACACAAATAACATTCTTATAAGTATAAATGACAGTGCCAAATTTTATGAAGATCGGATCATAATTTTTCATAGCTCCCATATAAGACCAATTTCCGAAATCATCCAGAAGTCAGAAGCACAAATACATGTGAATCTTAATATCTTTGTAATATTCTGTATAAGTATTTTTTATTTTACACTTAATACAAGTACAGGTCCATAATTGGCCCCTTCCCGAATTTTGGTACACATAGTGTAGGGTATCATATGATCGGGCTTGACCGACTATATCTCTTTCTCTCGTTTTTACATAAATTGATTTATCACGATAACCAGTCAATTGAAAAAAAAACTGATCTATAGACTTAGTACTTCATAATAATATGCATACGAATTGATTGAAAAATTCCCTGTTCGCCTGTATTATTTATGAATGATGTCCCATTTTGAAAAATTAAAATTTTTGTAAGTTTTTGAGCCGCTTTTGTTGATTTTCACTTAAAATTCAAGTTATTTTTTATGATAACAATTACAACTAATGCATACAAGTTGGCCGGACTATTATTTTTTAAGGGTACCCCGATGGGCTAGTTGGTAGCAAGCTAGTCTAAGTATTGGTCTGGGGGTCGTGGGTTCGATTCCCACCAGAGACTCTGGTCTGTTTCGCTACAACGCTATTGGGGTAAAAGGCACCAAAAATTACGATTAATTCAGGAAAAGGTGATATCAGTATTTTGATGATCATGTTTTATTTTTCTAAGTAAAAAACGCATTTTTAGAATTCGAAAATATTTTTTGGCAGAATGGTAATGTCCGTCCGTCTGTCTACACATTTAGGTTAAATGGGACGAAAATAGCGCTTACTTCAGGAAAAGGTGATATCGGTATTTTGATGTTCATGCTTTATTTTTTTATTTATTAGTAAGTAAAAAACGCATTTTTAGAATTCTGAAATATTTTTTTTGCAGAATGGTAATGTCTGTCTGTCCGTCCGTACGTCTATACATTTGGGTTAAATGAAAATGGCGCTTAATTCAGGAAAATATGATATCAATACTTTAATATTTACATTAGGGATGTCAATTTCATAGCACAATTGTGCTGACTGAGTTCACATCTATCCTTACGCTCTTTCATTTAATCGTTCACAGAAAATAGTCACCAGTTAACAAATATATATGAAAATAATAAAAAAAAATGTAAAACAGAAAAATATTTCCAATTAATAAATTAATTAAATTAATCAAGTAGATGATTGAATTAATTAAAAATGTGTATAGGAAATAAAATCATACCAAAATTTATTTTTATTTTATTTTTCTTAAATTTTGATACAAAATTAAATAACTGAGTTAATTGAAAAAAAAAAAACGGTAATAATTTTTTCTGTGTTGCTGAGAGTGCAAAGAATACTAAATGCACTGGAAAAAATTATGGAAATTGTTTAGTAACCAATTTCTTTAATAATAATATTTTAAGACAAAGATGTGGGAATGATAACTATATTTTTTACTTCAATATTAATAAATTTAAATGTAAGGAATGCGAAAGTGCATAAAAATAAGTTTTATGTAACAATAAATAACCATGTATAACTGACGTATTTTATTTATTAAACCCATAATTTCTTTAAGTGCATTTTTTCAGTCTCACAAACACAACCATAATTTTAGTCATTGACATCTCTAATTTACATTTAGTTTTTGCATTGATCGAAAAATAAAAAAAAATAATGTATTTTTGGAATTTTAACACAGAAAAAAATATCAAAAGTTAAGAAGTAATTAAAAAGTATGGTTAACTTCCATCCAAAAATTTTAACAATATTTTTTATTACTTTGATTGTGCGTTGTCGTATTTACAAATTTACGAGTTGATTCTCAACTATTTCAGTTGTTAGCTTTTGAATGCAATATGTGTCAAAAAATTTAAAATTATAAAATATTTTTACAATATTGTTTTAAAATTGTTGTGTATTTGGAAGGAGAATAAATTTAGCAGATGAAGCAGTGGTATATTAAAAACTAAAAAATAAATTCTATCTCCATGAAATGTAAGTATTGAAATACCAAGTTATTACCAAATTTGTCCATTCAATTTATTATTCCATTTTTAACAGTTCACCTATAAACAGTAACGAGTGCAAATTTGTGCAATTTGGATGAACCTTTGGGATTGGTGATTCTAACAATGGTAACAATAAGAAAATCTGATTAATTAAAAATGAAGCATTTAGGAATGATTGATGGTAAATATTCCGGAACATCGTTTGAAAAAGAAATCATTTGTCGCAAGGAATAATAAACAGCTCATCTCTGAAATTTATTTTTAATTTTATAACATATACATATTTTGCAATGTAACACTTATTTTAATTTTATGATTTTTGCAAAATAAAAAATTTGGAAAAAAAAATTGTAAATATTGACAACATACTTTTTTAATAGTACTAACCAGTTGTTGAAATATAGTTCGTTGCTTGGTAACAACAATTTTATTTAATGTTACAAATTCATTGTTAAAAAAATTGTTAAGTGTTAACAATTTTAAGTAACAAAAGTTGTTTTTAAATTTACAAAAACGGTTGTTGGTGCCTTTTTAATTAAAAAAATAATTGTATTGACGAATTTGGTAATTAATAAAACAATTGATTTGTCGCAATTTTTTTCTGTGTAAGGCTTTTTTATAAAATTCTAATGTTTGTCCTTCTGTCCGTTTATTAATTAATTTATTGCAAACTTTCCAATACAAAATCTCTTATTTTTTTGACTCATAAAAAATATCAACTTAAAATTTTATTTATTCAATAGATAATTTTGTTCTTTAATAAATTTCATAAAATATAATAAAATCAGTTGAAAATGTTGGGCTATATATGGAAAAAACTTAACCAAGATCTTGCAAAGTTAAGATTATTGAAATTTCAAATGAATGTGTCTCGAAAAATATATAAGATAAATAGTTATCAAGAGCATTTAGATGATATACAAATCTTTCAAATTGGATAAGGAACACAAATTAGCAAGAGGTTAAACATTTTCTATGTCATTGGTTACCTATTTTGAGCCCCCACTGCTCTACGCCTGGAGTATATATAGATCCAGTTTCCAAACTTAAAATTTAACGCCTATGTGAAACCAGCCGATTAGAAGTTACAGATTTATTTCCAAAAATCTTCAATTTATGTTTGATAAAGAAAAGAAAAAATCTGCATTTATGCTGTTTTTTGTATGAGAGCTACTGGAGTTTCCTCGAAAAACAAAAAATACATTTTTCTAATCGTGCGCATATGTAGCACGATGTTCTTTTACAGTATTAAAGTAGACAACATGTCTACTTTAATGGTTTAAGTTAATGGTTCTATTTTAAATTTTTACTTTAAAAGACTTTTTATTTAAAAAATAGAACCAAAAATTTACGAAAATTTAATTTTTACTCTTTTTTCAAAATGTAAAAAAAATTTTTAAATTTAACAGCTGCCTATAAGAAAACAACAAAACCTAGCTTGAAGATTTTAACTGATATTGATACATAATTTTGTGTATTTTTATTCGGCAGCCAATTTTACTACAAAAATTTTAATTTCAAAATTCAATTAATCGCCTCTTTTGACACATTTTACCCCAACGTGCAATGGTCTGATGGTCTATGTTACTATGATTGGCTAAAATGAGGTTTGAATATAATTTGTAATTGTATTGTAATGAAATATAAAAAGAAAATTAAGTATAGTAAAAATTTTAAGCTGAAAACAATTATTACCTAAACACACCTTAAAGTATTATTAAAACATAACCAATTTTTTAGATGTTCAAATTGATACTAAATCTGATTGCTTTTTGGCTGAGAAAATAATACATTTATAAAGATTTTTTTTATTTAATAAGAAGAAAAGAAATGCGAAAATTACTACCTTATTGAGATACATAAATACTATTTTTTCATGGAAATCCTCTTGTAATATTTTGTAAATCGATATTCAAAGTATTTTTTTTTTAGTGCTCATTTTGTTTTCTTCAAACAAGAATCTATAAATAAGCTATAGATATCGAATTATAAAACGCGACTGGTAAAATATTGAAAGATAAACTCAATAGAACAAGACAATATGAACACTAAACAAAAAGGAGAAAAAAAAAAACTTCGTACATGTACGTATCTTAGGATGACTTTAAAATGAAAGGTATTTATGTTTTAAGCTGAAACAAAAATACAATACATTCTATGATAATGTTTCTTTAATTGATTAGACCTGGCATTATATTTTCGCGTGCTGGAGTACAATGAAAAAATTTGGTTTTTATTATTTTTTTGGTATCGTAATAAATGTCTTTAAGATGCTTATTTAATGATATAACTGAAATATCGATCTGTTACCAAATATGTTAAAAATTTTTTAATTTTTCTTAAATAAATTTAGATATTTCAATGTTTTATATCGAAATAATTACATAGAAAAACGATTTTTTAGAGATATCTTTGCTAATTATGAATCAATCTTGCTGTATTTCAATAGCAAATTTTTCGAAAATATTTCCGATCGCTTAATATATACATTATATATGGGAGTTAACGGTGGGCTTCATAAAATCCATTTCAACCGACAGATAGACCGCCATCTTATTCTTAAAATGATTCGGAAAATATAAAAATTTGTGCAAATTACAAACATAATGGCAAATATATATATATATATATATATATATATATATATATATATATATATATATATATATATATATATATATATATATATATATATATATATATATATATATATATATATATATATTAGAGTGCTCCAAGCTTGTATGAAGGAAAAAAAATTTTATCCTACAGGCCGCCCCCCCCCCCCCCTAAAATTGTTCTATGGGCTATAAAAATACGTCGCGCAAAAAAATTAGGGCAGTAGGACTACGTTAACTGGTGCCGCAACGGCTCTGAAGTTTGAAGATGCATTTACAAGGGGAAAATATGCATTTTTTTCAGTTTTCACAAAAATTTTGTCATTAAATAATTAGTTTTGCATTTTATTGTAAAAGAATCGTAATGTACATAGAATTTGTGTTACAAAAAGATATAAAACACAAAAATTGGTTGAAAAATGTAAAAGTTATTGAAAATTCCCCAGGCCATTAACGTGTCTCAGAGCACTTGAATTCGAAATGTGACAAAAAAAATAAATATATTTTTGAAAATATTCGCACAAAACAATTGTATCACTTAAAATACATTTGTAGTTACTTGAATATGAGTTTTTGTCCTTATGGAATAACGTAAACCTGTTCTCAGCTATGATCAAAAAATGTTGATATTTTTAAGGGTCGTTTCAAAACTCAAATTTCAGTTTTTTTGATACTTTGTTAAACAAATTTCAATATTTTTGGGAGATATCATAGAGATTTATGGACAACAGATTACGGAATAGAACAGTGAAAAAATTAGGTCAATATCTATTATAGTTTGCCTGTACCTGCATTTTGAATTCAGCGGATTTCGAGAAAAACCCATTTTTATGTAATATTTTGGCAAATCAGCCATTTCATTACATTGTTGTGTATTTTAAATGGAACTTTTTTAAAATTTTATAATCCACATAATTCTAAATATAAATCAAGAGTTTCATACAATTTGGACGACATTAACCCATAAACTTTAAAGGTCAAAAGTCAAATTTTGTAATATTTGCAATTTTTGATGGAAATTAGTCGAAATTTTATCTATTTTTCTGTAGACTATCATAAAACTTAAGAAATTTATTTATTAACAACTGATATTTACAATGATAGTGAAAAAATGAAATTAACCCTTAAACGGCCTTGGGGTCAAAATGACCCCGATGTTTTAAAAACATGCCAATTTGAATATATTTCAGTAAAACCCGTTTGCAATCCCATTAATTCAGCAAATTGATAAAAAAATTAGGAATTAACACTTTTTGAATATGGTGTCTCATTAATTAAGCAAATTGATAAAAAAAAATTGGGTAATAACCCTTTTTGAAAGGTTCAGCAAATTGATAAAAAAAATTTGGTTATTAAACCTTTCAATTTTCAATTTGGTGAACCTTTCAAAAAGGGTTAATACCCAATTTTTTTATCAATTTGCTGAATTAAAGAGACACCATAATATATATATGTGTATACCCTTTACACCTGTGGTAAAAGACATAAAAAACGTAGAAACTATCTTGGAAATATATTTAACTGAAAATGAAGAAATTCAACAAGAAGCAACTTATAACATATGATTCTAATTTTATATTTCAATCTATATTACGGATATACGAATAATACGAAATAGCAAGGTCTGCTTTATAGAACATAAAAATTAATAATAAAAAAATTTTATCAAATCTACTCACAGTGAAGAAGTGTCATAAAAAGTTAATTGCTTTGAAACGATATCAGAAAAGCTTAATGGAAATCTAGCTTAAAGACGTATAAGGTACAAAAAAATCTTAACAGAATCGCAAGCAAGAATTTGGAGGTAAAAAACTAACGTTAAAGTACTTCAGACCATTTTTTTTTTTTTCGTAATTATGATTAGTGTATAATAGACGATGAAATGTTTGTACAGGCTGACTTTTTTCAACATCCTGGCCAGGAGTTTTATATTGCAGATGCTAGAGGGAATATGGCAGAAAAATATCGTGTATCAAAGACATCAAAATTCCCAAGAAAGTTCTTGATTTAGGAAGCCATATGCATATGCGTGAAAGAAGCACTTCATTTAAAAAAAATTAATTGAAAAAGAATTCTTCCTTTATTAAGAAAATACAATGGTATCCATTTTTTTCTGGGCTGATCTTGCTTCTTTTCATTACAGCTCAACATAAATGAAACGGAGTTTAAAAATTAGTGGACTTATTCGAGCAAAAAAATTACCGTAACACAATAAAACCTTAAATTGTAAGAATTCTGAAAAAGATTAGATATTTCCTTAAAATACAACAGGAAATAATTTATTATTTTATGTTTAGAACTTGAATACAACAGTCATTAATAAAAATATAATTTAGAAAAAAATTCGCCCATTTGTTTGGTTTCTATAAGCAGTTTTGTATGCACGGATTTTTACGTGCGTAGTCCTTAATATACCATTTGCCTTAGATTAGGGATGTCAATGACTAAAAATGTGGTTGTGTTTGTGAGAGTGAAAAAAATGCACTTAAAGAAAATATGGGTTTAATAAATATAATACGTCAGTTATACATGGTTCTTTATTGATACATAAAACTTATTTTTATGCACTTTCGCATTCCTTACACTTAAATTTATTAATATTGAAGTAAAAAATATAACTATCATTCATCCAACTTTATCTTAAAATATTATTATTAAAGAAATTTATTACCAAACAATTAATTTCCATAATTTTTTCCAGTGCATTTTATACTCTTTGCACTCTCAGCAACGATTAAATGAAAGACCGTAAGAATACATGTGAACTCAACCAGCACAATTGTGCAATGAAATTGACATCCCTACCTTAGATCGTTACAAAATAATATGGTGGCCATATTATGTCCGTCCGACTGTCTTTCCGAAGATTAACATTTAACCCCAAATTATGGTTTCCATTTTTTTAAGTACAGTTTAAGCTCATGCTATCAAATAAAAATTAATTTAAAATTCAAAGAGAATTTGGCCATAAATATTCAGAAGATAATTGGAAGAAATTCTTGTTAATTTATTACATTTCAGAAATGAAAAAATCAGTATACGCAGTGGGTATGACGCACGAAACTTTAGACTGTACGTAGTAAAACTGCGTTCTCATTTTTCTCTAGGATATCAAATTTCCTCTAAAAAGTACTACAAAGTTTCGAAGGGTACACATTGAAAAGAAAAATTATAAAATAACGAATATTATATCAGCCCAATGTGGGTAACAAATGAAAGCTAAGAACCCCTGAAATATAATATTCTTTATTTAAATGTTGAGACAAAAAACTTATTAAAATATATATCTTTTTAAAAATGTTACCTTATACAATTTATTAAATTGTATATGGTAAAACTGCATAACCAGGTTTGCTTCAGGATAACAAATTTCCTCTCGAAACAGAAAATGACGAAAATTTGCCACTGTGGTACTTTGTGCTGTCATAATCGTGAACTAAAATTCTTAGAAATTTTTTTAAGAAAAAAAAATCTGATTTGTGTCAATAAAAATTATGAAAAAATCATTAAGAAATAAATTCCAAAAAGAAAGCTTCATTATTATGAATTTCTAAATCAATATTTTTATCATAAAAGTGTCTTATTTTTTTTCTATTACATTTTCTATGGAATTAAATAAACTGAACTAATCAGCTATACATATGATTTTCAGAAATTTATACACGAACACACTTAATTGACTAGTATAGAATATTTTTTTTTTATTCCCAATTTAAATTATAGTAGATTTTATTTTGAATTTGTTTTTTTCTCTGTTGTCAATTCATTTTGTTCAGTTGAGCATAAGATATTTATTTATGTATATCTGTTACTGTGTTCTGTGAAAGCATTAAGTTTGATTTGTATTGATGTGTTTTACCCTGCAGTTTCGGTTCGGTAGACTAAGTTATGATTGTTTTACATACACAAATACTACGTTTATACGCAACTCTTAATTTCCATTAAAAATGTTGAAAAATGAAAATTATGCTGCATTTTTTGAGAAACTATTTGTGAATAAAACGAGAGAGCAACTATAGTCGGTCAAGACCGACCATATGATACCCTACACCATTGTGTATGAGCTAAAAATTAGACCTGTGGCCAATTGTAGACCAACACTTTTACTAAATGTAAAATAAATTATACAAATGCATTGATACTAACATCTATATGATTTTATGCCCTTTAGGATGATTTCCGGAAGTGGGTTTATATGGGAGCTATGATAAATTTTGGCAATGTTGTTTCTACTTATATAAAACTTATTTGTGTCGAATATTAACTTGATACTATCATTCGTATGGGATTTAGCACGTTAAAGTGATTTTCGGAAGAGAGGATTTATATGGGAGCTATGGTCAATTATGGACAAAGATTGACACTTACACAAAATTCCTTTGTACCGAGTTTCATCGAAATATTGCCATATTTAAGGCATTTATGATCGTTAAACCCCCTATTTTGGGAGAAAAAAAATAACACTGGTCAACAAAAAAAAAAAAAAAAAAAAAAAACAACACCATATGCGAATAGTTGGACTTGATGAATTTTGATGTGCTAAACACGAATCTGCTTTCAGTTTTTTTCCATCAGGTCTGAATTTTTTTATGGGCATGTCTAATATTTCGGCCATAGTAAGGCCATTACTCTAGTATATTTCCTTATAACTTAAGAAGGGTGTGTACGATTGACATAAGTGATACACCAAAAGATGCGTACTAAAAATGTCTTCAAATCTCCTAAACTCATTTTTTTATGTGTTCCATAGTTTCAAAGTTATTTTGAAATAAGTGTCACAAAAAAAAAACTTTTCATGCAAAATTTTAGATTTTTTTGTTACTAATTTTTTTTTAATAAATGAAAACATCGAAAATATTTCAGTTTATCATCGTTATCTCAAAACTGGTAATGCTGCGAATCAAACAGTTAAGTAAAAATACCCATGTTATATAAAATTGTATAGAAATACAGTGGCGGGCAAAAAAAATATATTTTTTTTATTTTTTCTTGAAACAAAAATAGGTGAACTAAGTGGATTTTGACGTATTAAACAAAAATCTGCATTCACATTTTTTCTATCACGTACTGATTTCTTTTTATGGACTTGACTAATATCATCACCTTTGTCAAATTTAGGCTATAACTCAACAACCGTTTACACGATTTTGATAAATGATACACCAAAAGACGCATACAAAAATGATCTTCAAGATATGTTAAAAAAATTTTTATTCGCTCATGAATTTCAGAGTTATGGATCAAAATTTTCAAGATTTTTGAATTTTTTTTTTTAATTTTTTTGCTACTAATTACCAAATTACTAAGGAAATATTAACTGGACAAAAAATTATGTAAATTTAGCTCAAAGACAGTTTAAGCCGCTACATATTGGAGTTTAATTTATCGTAATATAATAAACCGTTCTCGAGTTATACAAGTGTAACTGCCTAAAAGCGGGGTCATAGTAGTCATGCCCATAAAAGAAAATCAATACGTGGTAGGAAAAAGGTAAAAGGTGATTCTTATTTAGCACGTTAAATTCCATCTAATCCACCTATTTTTATTTTTTTTTTTATTTAAGACGAAAAAAAAAAATTTTGTATTTTTTTTTTTTTTTGCCCACTAGTGTATCTCCACTTAACTGTGGGTATACATGGTTATCCTAACTTAACTGTGAATGCAATCATGATTTGTGCATCAATTTTTATGATACGGGGCTTTATTTACTCGCAGTTTTGCCAGCTTTGAGATAAAGATAATAAACTGAAACATTTTTGATGTTTTCACGTTTAAAAAGAAGTTTTAGTAAAAAAATAAAAATCTTGAATTTAGTATGAAAAAAATTTTTTCGTACACTTATTTCGAAATATCTCCAAAACTATTGAGCCGATACAAATTTGTTAGTAGAACGACTTAAAGCCAGTTTTATTAAACATATTTTGGTGTATTATTTATATAAATCGTGAATACCATTTTCGAGTTATAGTAAAATATATTCGAGTAATCGGCTTATTTAGGGCGCAATATTAGACACGTCCATATAAACAAATTTCGACCTGATGGGAGAAAACTGAAAGCAGATTCAAGTTTAGCATGCGGAATTCCATCTGGTCCACATATTTTTTTTTTTTTTTTCTTTCTTTTGGAAGGAGCGCGAAAAAACATTTTTTTGCCGACCGGAGTAATTGTACCTTGTTATTCATTGTATCATGATATATTTCAACATTTCAATTCACCACATATTCGAAACCATTTCGTTTTTGTATATTTTCTACAATCCTCAAAACTGCAGGGTATTTTATAAAATAAATTGTAAGTTTGTATTTATGTATTTGTAAATCATCAACGTTTGTAGACATGTTGTATTGATGTTTATTTGAACTGTCAAATATTTGATTTAAGTTAATAAACAAATTTATGTTTTATCTTTTGTGTGCCATCATGTCGAAAGAAATAAATATGTTTTGCTATTTGTTCGTATATCTTTATAATAGTAAATATGATGGATACAAAATTTTTAGCTGCAGTAAAGAAAGAAAAATTATATATTTTGTTTTTGTAAAGTTTATTAAATCAGAGCTTAAGATTAATATGATTAATACACTTAATAAAATTTCAAGAAAATCTTGTATGTCCCTTAGTCTCTTGAAACCATATTGAATGACTTTTTCCTTAACTTCTTTGGCAAGTAGATAACTTTATGCTTTATAACACAAATCAACAACTTTCAAAAGAAATTAAATTTTTTTTTTTTATTTTCTATACTTATAAATCTGTTCGTTTCAATAATTTAGTAGGAATTATACAAAAATTTAACATTAAACAAAACACAAACAAGAATTATTGCTAAGTTTTTAATATTTACAATTTTCTTCAAAATGTAATTGTTATAAAATTTCTTATTTTTTATATTTTATATTTTTTTTCTTCCAATGTCCTAACAAATTGTCATATTCTATCAATTGTATCGTTAAGTATTTAGGAAATTACAAAAAAAAAATATTATAGACATATTCATTTATAACATTTATTTCATTATTGTTCTCACATTTCCTGTTTACGTTATAATGTTCTTTTAATGACACATCTATTCAGTTTAAATTGAGTTGTTAAAATAAAAATTGTTTTATATTCATTATTATATTTATAATGTTATTTTTTGTAATTTATTTTATGATTTCATTTTACATTTTAATTTATTTACTTAATAATTTTATTTTTTTCTTCTTTATTATGAAGCCAATAAAATTTTTTTTATTTAATAACAGATTTTTTTATTTTTTATTTACTCATAGACTTATATTATTTTATTTTATGATTGTGTGTGGAGCTGGTAGGAAATAAGAAAAAGGAAATGAATTAAGGGATTTTGTAAAATACTTATAAGTAAATTATAATTATGATGTTTCTTTCAGTTTTAGAGTTAAGATTTTTCAAACGTGGTAGAGTAAGAAATTTTTGTTATTTTCTAATAAATCTTGAAAACTTGTTCCATAATATTAGTTATTCGCCAAAATTTGTTCAAATTTAAGATTTATTTTTATTGTGATTACATAAGTTTAAACTATAATAAAAATCTAGGTAGGAACATTGAAGACCTTGGCGTAATTCTTGTAAATATTTTGATCAAATTAAACTTTTTTTTATAATTAATATTCCAGGAAGACAACCAGACGGACATAATATACCCATCATATAAGGATTTTTTTATAAGGATTTATAAATAAATGATGCATTATTTAGTATTATTTCCTAAAGCTCCATACATATTTTCATAATAATAAATTAATTCAAATCTGAGAAATCAATAAAAATGTTTAAATAAGTAATAACATTTTACCAAGGTTGGAAACTGAAACGAATAACGGTATCGTTATTAAATTTTATTTTATTTCGGTAACAGTATCGATAACGGTATTTTATTTTATATCTGTATCGGTATACCGGTACCGAAACTAAAATACCGGTAAATACCTTTATTATTAAAAAAAAAAAAAAACAGAAAAAACTTAAAAAAGTTAAATTTTTAAACAATTTTTACATGAATTTCGCCAAAAAAAAAAAAAAAAAATATTAAATTACATATTTGTATATGAATATTTTTCTTAATAGAACTTCATACGATTTTTATAACTGCTTATTTTATGGCAACATTTAAACTCGACTTTATAATGACAAATTGGTATCATTTTTTGCAGTAAAGTAAAAAATTTGAACAAAATTTGTATTCACTACAGTTTTTTAATACAGACAAAAATTCTTTAATTAATTTTGGAAACATTTAAAAATAAAAAAAATTAAATAATAATTTTATTCTACAAATTGTATAAAGGCAAAAAATCCGTGAAGTAGCCAAAAAAAAAAAATAGAATAGCATAGCATAGCATAAAATTTACTTTTTTTTTTTTTTATTTCACCACAGATTAACGGTACAAAAATAGCAAAAATGCGTTTCGGATATCATAGGAATAGTCGTTTAAATCACCATAAAAATTAGTAAAGAAAATATGATTCCCAAAAGATTTTTTAGGCTATATAACTGTTTAGGTAAGATTAAGAGCTAATGTGCCAATTACAGCCGAGGTATTTTGTAGAAGAGAAATAACTCCCTAACCCCCCATTATCCCATTTACTCACTAGAAAATTTTAAAGTTGCAGGATCAAAACGAAGCGCCATAATAATGGTTAAATTAGAGTGAGAAATTTAAATGTAGTTCGAACTTTGAAGTCGCTCAGAAGAAAATTTTTCTGGACTTTTCGATTTTCCAGGATTTCACTTAAAAATGTGAGTTCAAATAGTATAAAATTGTTTGTAGCTTCAATAGGTTGGTCCATCAACGTTATTGAAAATAATCAAAGAGTATCGCATATTTAAATGTACCTAAATTATGAAATAATATTTTCGAAAAATCTCAACTTTCTATGATTGTGAACATGATGCTATTAGGTCTGACATGACTATCTTTTTCTCTTAACTTTCTTATTGTTTTATTTTTCCAAATTTGTAGAGATTAATTCTGAATGTTGATCATACTTATGACAAATTTATATCGTATATTTAAGATGCTTACAAGATTCTTTCAATGAGTTTCATTTTTTTACTTGCTGCTTATTAATGCTCACATGATAAACAAGTAATTTAAAGAATAATGAAATTATATGAATAGTTCCCAACTGGATTTAGCATATTATATTTGTTAAAAAATTCGAAAATATATAATCGTTTGTTAAAACTTATGCAGTTTTCATTCGTTTAAGTGCGCAGAGATAGCTCAAGCTGTAACTTTCTGAAGAAAATTATCGGTTTTTTGGAAAATCCAAAATTAAGGAGAGAATCTTCATAGAAGCAAATACCAAACAGTTAACTAAGAACCAACATTAATTTCAACAGTACGTTCATGGGCGTCATATGACAAACAATTAAGTGCATATCGTAAGTTAAAATGACCATATATTTTTTGTGTTCGCACTAAGACTTTTTATTAAAGTGAAGTCACAAAATAAGTTTTAATGGATTTAAACATCTTTAAAAATTTATTGCAAGCGATATAACCAAGAAACAAACAATCCTCTGTTTAAATAAAAATTCTATAATTATTACTCTTATTATTAAAAATAATTTAATATTTCTTATTTTCTCAAGAAAGCTATATGAGAAATTTTTCTTACAATACTATATTATATTGAAAAAAATATATTTTTAAAATATCGAAACTAAATTACCGGTATGTACCGGTACAGAGGGAAACGGTATTTGAATACCGGTATTTTTAACAAAATAATAATTTCGGTATCAGTTACGGTAACCAACTTTAAACGGTATTTAATCGGTATCGGTATTTATAACGGTATCGGTTTCCAACCTTGCATTTTACTTAAAAAAATTTCATGAGTAGATACTACGTCATTTTCACTAATAACTCAAAAATCAATTGAGTAATCGTGATGGAAATTCATAGAGCACACAGTTGGCAGATAAATTTGGTGAAAATAATCAAATTCAAAAAAAAAAAAAAAAAAAAAAAATCATCAAATCAATTATTTGAAATCGTCAGTATAAAAAATTACGTTTTTTATATGTTAATGAACATTTCATATGCTTTTACTGATGAAAAATTTAATTTTAAATTAAAAAGAAATTAATAAAATTTACATTAGTTTTATATTGTCGTTATATTATAAAAATCAAATATATAGTATCTATTAAGCCTGACGATATACATAGAGTAGAGTGTCCCGAAGAAGGGCTTTTTTAAGATTTCGATGTAGGAAGAGCTTTTAAACGCATTGTTATTGTTGAGCTGAATATGGAAAAAATTAGAAATTTGAAGCTGGTTATGGGAAAAGTATTGTTAAATTTTCCCCATCTGAATTTGTTCCATTAGAAAACTTTTTAGGGCATTTTGATAAACAAATGTTTTAAAAATTATCCATTATCGGCAATACTTACTACAATACAAATTTCTAATATTGTAGAAATAAAATGAACAAAATCATAAAATTTGCACTAAATTGGCGGTTTATGAACCAATTTTTTTCGAAAATTGTTTTTTCATAACTAGCTCAAAACTACGAATTTTTTGATACCCATTTCAGGACAAAACTCAATAATTTTGTTGACGAAATGTTCTAGACCCGTTGTAAGGAGTCTACATCTACAATATATAAAATTTAATTTTCTGTTAGAAAAAATCGTCAAATCGTCAACAGCCCATTTTTAGAGCCAAAAATCGTCAAAATGACGATAAATCGTTAAATCTAGCGACAGTGATAGAACATAATTACGTCCCTCCGTACGTCTGGCATAGATGCAATATTTAGTTATATAGAAAATAAAATTTGTTTAACATCGCATAATTAACTAATTAATTATACAGTTAATGGTAACTTTTTCAGAGTTATTATTAGAATAATATGTTGTCTTAAAGATAAGAGAAAAAAATATAATTTTTTTATAAATATTCTGTCCAAAATTGGATGTTAAAGCCACACGGATTACTTAAAAGTTTGGTGTTGCGAGAGCGCATCAATGGTCATTTCGGCGGTATTTTTAAACCTGTTTTCTGAATAAGTTTCATTTTATATTATGTGTATTATATAGGTAAATATTTTTAAATTTCAGGAAAATCTGGACCTGAAAATTTTTAGATTTTTTAAATTTTTCATGGTTTGTATTTCGGAATCAAAAATATCTAGGCGTTCGAATCTTCTTTATTTGCTATCACAATCACAAAATAATATAATATATAGATGGAGCTACTTCTTAGAATAAGGTAGAACAATATATTTATTGTTGAATTTTAATGAAAATTTAAAAATTTCGGCGTCTGATTTTGATCCGGCGCGCAGATGGTATTGAGACGATCGGCTTGTATCTATAATCCAATACAAAAGAAGTAAATGGAGCTACATATATGCATTTCAATAAAAATTATTTGTCACTCAAAATATTTTAATCTAATCTGTATTCGAATTTTAACCATTATTTTATTGCTTTTGGAATTTATGACAAAAAATAAAATCAAAGCAAAGTTTTTCATCTGAAATGATAAAAATTATTTTACAAAAGGTATAAATAAGATGATTGTTACAATATTGTTACACAGTAGTTCACGATATATTACAGTAAGTTAAAAAATTTATAAAATTTCAAAAAATTTAAAAAAAAAAAAAAATAATAATTTATGATCAGCTTATATTCTTGCATTTCCAACAGTACATTGTTCCCATTTTATAAAAGAGCAAGCCATTTGCAAATTGGCTTCTTTTTGGAAAATAGTTTTTATGACATGAATGGAAAAATTATGGTTGTGGTAACTATAATCAAAGAGCAACATATTATGATTACATTTTTATATGGCTTCTGTAAACCTGAAATATGATCATGATAATAATAAAATTGTTCAACATTATATTATGATATTTTTTTTATATTTCTCATTTCAAATTTTTATAATATTATGATCAGATATTGTTATATTATGATCCGATTTTATCATGTTATAATAAAAACAAATAATTTTTCATCAATTTGGAAACCCACACTATAGTCAAATATTATTCTTATAATTTTCCATGTCCAACTTGAACGATATGTTCATTTGGTTTTGCTGATAATTTTGAGAATTCAAGGAGGAGAGTTCTAATTAAGAAAAATTGTTAAGTTTTAGATGGAAGAAATGTTTACCATTTTAGTACAATTTGGGTCCAAAAGGTACAATTTGTCTAATTTATATACATGGGTTACTATAATACGAACCATAGCATTACTGTTTTTTGTCTAGAGCACTTATTCTATACTAATAGAAAAACATAATAATATCCAATTTTTGTGAAAAAATTTATAAATTTGTAAAAAACATAATTTGAGGCTTCTCCAAAAAATCCCTTATATTTTAGTCATTCTTCTATAGATTTTACTTAATTGCAATAACAACATTTTCGAGACTATATGCATCATATGTGTCTAAAAAAAAATGCAATTCTTGTTCTATGGGCTTTAAAAAAGCAATTTAAACATACAGGCGCACAGATACAAAAAGTATTTTTTTTTTATGTTTTTAGTCATAAGAATCACAAATATTATTATCTTAGGGGTCCAGGTGGTGTATTTTGAAAATTGTCTATACAATGACACGCATATGAATATACATTTCATATTTTGTTGTTTGTAAAATTTGCACAAAATAAATTTCTTAAGGAAAAAAAGACTTTTCACAAAAATATTTTTTTTTTTTGCTTTCATAACTTCTAGCAGGTTTCAAATAAAAGCAAAAATACAAAAAATACACATTTTCCTTTTTTTACATCAAAAGAATCTTTAAATTCTTATGAAAAGTAAATTTTTCTTAAAATTTTTTTCCAACATTTTGCCAAGTTTTCTTTATAGATTTTTTCTTACATTAAAATTTTGCTTGTTTTTCGAAATTAATTACAAAAAAATGTATTCCTAAACCCATTCTCAATATTTATGTAAAAGAAAATTGGATTTTTTTTTTTTTCAATTTGAGGAAAAAATATTTATATATTTTATTAATATTATTAAAATTTAAACTTTTTCTGACTGAAAATTTTGCTTATAATAAGAGTCATTTAAGTAATTATCGATTATGGATTTTAAATAGAATTCAAGTTATTATAAATTTTTCTCTTACAATTTTTTGAATTAGTGCTAAAGTAAATTTTACAATAAACGGTCCATAATTGAGTAAATGGACCATTTAATTCACATTCCAGAAAAATGCTGAATCATGTATAAATAAAACATAAATGGCAGTCTCGAAATACTTAAGATAAATAATTTTAATAAATGTATAAACTACTGTAATAAATTTCGGAAGGATCGGTTCATACTAGATCCCATGTAAGGCGCTGTCTCATGAAATCTTTAGTGCCTATACACAAAGATGTACATATTATATGGTTTATCAATACCGCTTGTTTTGAACTGAATTATTTTTAAAATTGAGACCTTTAATTTGGTTAAAAGGTTTACCTGGATGGACAGACAGAAGTTATGGTTATAAGTTCAGATGATTATTATACTGGTCGACAAAAAAAATTTGTTTGTGCTCCTTAAAAAAAAAATAAGGAGTGAGATCGAAAAAATCTTAACACACATAACTTTTTTCGGAATCAATATTCAAAATTGTTTTTGATCTAGTTATCATGGAAAAATACTTCAGTTATTATTTTTAATAACAAATATATTAATTTGTCCTTATTTTCATCAAAATAAGTGACGAAAAATATTTACGTCCTACAAGTTATTAAAAAATTTCAAAAAATCCAAATAGGTCTTACAAATAATTGGCCACAGAATTAAATATCGTCCGTAAAACCGTTTCTAATGTTATTAAACAGTATCAGGAGAATTTGACTATTGATGTGAAACCTAGTTCGGTAAGTAAAAGGACCACATAATATTGGGAAGGCCAGAAAATTGAAGGCATATTGAAAGGAACTCCAAACACATCTGGTAGAAAATCAGCTCAGTTTTCTCAGTGCTTCGACTATTTGGTGCAAAAATTTAAAGCTAATGGGAAAGTTGATTACATATAAAGTTCAAAAAATTCCAAACTGGAATTCTGCAAAAAAAAATTACAAGCCAAAAATAGGACTCGGAATTTAAAACCAAATTTCATACAAAAATACTCAAGCTGTATAATTGACGAAGAATCTTCGCAGCTCGTGTCTCAAAAATTTTTATTGCTAATGCTCGAAGCAATTTTGGAGATAAGTTTAAGACCCAAAAGCAGCAAAAATTTCTTACAAAATTCATGGTATGACAAGCTTTTTGCAGTTGCAGCAAAACAGGAAAGTCATTTGATACACTCGGATCTATAAATACCAAAATATGCATAAAGGAATATTTGCAAAAAAGACTTTTTCTTTTCTTAAGAAAGCACAACGTGTCCACATATTTTTGGACCCATTTGGTATCATGTCACTACGGTAAGAAAGCTCTGGAGTGGTACCAAATCAATAACATAATTTTAGTACTAAGAGAGGTCAATTTTCAAAAATGTCCATAGCTTAGACCAGTGGAGAGATATTGAGCTCTTGAGAAAAGTGAATTCAAGAGCACAAAAAAAGGTGTCACAAAATATCGAAAATTTAAAAGAAGATGTGCACACTGTTCCAAAAAGTGACTGAAGCAACTATCATATCTCCAAAGAAAGGGTTTTCAAAAATGGTCCACAATTTTATAATTAGTGGTTAGATCTGTGCTAAATTATCAAATGATTAAAAAAATAATGAAAACTCTAAGATCAACCGTTTCCAAGTTATTGAATATTATATATGTTGAGATTTTTTCGTTCTCACTCCTTATGTGGACTATATGGAATTACGTATGCTAAACTCGCATCTGCTTTCAGTTTTTTCCCATTAGGTCGAGATTTTTTTTTATGAGCGGGTCTAATATTACGCCCTAAATAAGCCGAATACTCGAGTATATTTCACTATAACTCGAGAACGCTATGCATATATAAATGATACACCAAATTATGCGGAAAAATTGGCTTTAAGTCGTTTTACTAACAAATTTTTATCCGCTCAACAGTTTAGGAGATATTTCGTAATTAGTGCCCGAAAAAAAATTGTTCATGCTAAATTCAAGATTTCTTTTTTTTTTACTAAAACTTCTTTTTAAAAGTGAAAACATCAAAAATGTTTCAGTTTATCATCTTTATCTCAAAGCTAAACTAAGCCACGTATCAAAATTGATGAACAAATTTTGATTGCATTCACAGTTAAGTAAAAAAAAACTCATGTTACATACAATTGAGTAGAAATACATTGACTTTAAAATAAAGATGTTAAGCTGAACAATTTTTGATGTTTTCATTTATTAAAATAAATTTTAGTAATAAAAAAAATCTAAAATTTTGCATGAAAAAGATTTGTTTTGGACACTTATTTCAAAATAACTTCGAAACTATTGAGCACATAAAAAAATTAAGTTTGGGTGATTTGAAGATACAGTACGCATCTTTTGGTGTACCACTTATGTCAGTCGTACACACCGTTCTTGAGTTATAAGGAAATATACTAGAGTAAAGGCCTTACTATGGGCGAAATATTAGACACGTCCATAAAAAAAATCTAGGCCTGATGGAAAAAAAACTGAAAGCAGATTCGTGTTTAGCACATCAAAATGCATCAAGTTCAACTATTCGTCTTTGGGGGAGGATTTTTTTGTCGACCAGTATTATTAGACCAGTATTTTTGTTGTATATTTAATATTCCAAAAAATAAATACTGTGGAAGAAATTTAGAGATAAAATTTCCACTTCCTATTTATATTAAACTCGATCTCATATTCCGTATTTACAATTAAATATCTTTAACGTTTTCAACAATATTCTTTAAATTTAAATTCTTTTTTGCTTTTAATATTTACTTCCTTTCCACCTCACAAGTTTTGCACTTAAACTTGACCATCAAAAATATCTCGAGGATACTAAAAATAAATTTAACAAACCTTGTTCCTCTACTTATAAAAGATATTTCTATCAAAACCTAACACCTCTACAACTTGTTGTATACTTTTTTTTTTTTTTTTTTGGGTTAATCGATTTGGTTTGCAAACCTATTAAATGGTCAGTCAATCCCACAGTGTATAAAAGAAAATGGAAAATTTATTAGGCAGCTAAAGAAAAAATAATAAAACAAATAAAAACAAAACGAATAAACTAAATGTTATGGGTATAATGGACATGTCAACACGCACCAATAACTCCCTGAAGAACTAAACAAAAGTTGTTTTACCCCAGCCACAGAAGTAAAATATTTTTAGCATGAAATTTACCAAAACAAAAAAGGGGAATAATAGATAATAATAGAATCAACAAAAGAAAAAAAAGGTTAGTTTATTTAACAAATTTTCGAGATTGTTTATAATGGCACTTATTTTTAAAGGCTAAAACAACAATGCGAAAAAAAATAAAGAAAACAAAACATAAACCATAAAATTTGTTAAAATAAAAAATAATTTGCTATTGAAGAAAGAAGGAAATAAAACTCTAAAAAAAAAAATAAAATGATCAATGTTTATATGGCCCTCAAAAGTTGTAACAGTATTTGTCTGTCTGGGTATCCATGACCAAATTAAATTATCTGGCCTTCTGAGTATACAAAAAAATAGCTCTAATACAATTTTTATATCTCCCCCCCCCCCCCTTAGTGAAGAATAAAATAAGCGAAAGAGAACAAAAAAAACCAAAACATTAAATTGTAACAATCATGATTATTATAGATGTTACTTTTTTTTTATAACTCTCCACAATTTTCCCCATATACCCATAACAATAAATGTAGCATAGAATTTTATTTTTAAATAGGCTTTTATATAATCATTGTTACAACAACATTTCACTTCTTCAAGTTGTGCCTTTGTTATGTCAAGTCGTTGTTGTTGTTGTTGTTGTTGTTGTTGTTGTTTTCTTCTTCCTACCTAGTTTAAGACATTTATTGTTTTCTAGGTCTTGTGCTGGCTGCTGTTTGTTCCTTTACATTTTTATTACGTTTTCATTCTTTATTTTGGGTCTTAGTTGCCGGTTTAAGTGTCATTGTCATGGCAGCTGGATGGCAAGCGAACTGTAGTAGATGAAAATATTTTAACACTCAAATCTAGTCAAGAGTAAAAAGCAGGGATTTTTTGTTTCGTATAAGTGTGCATATGTTTCTCGTTTAATAGGGGAACATATGTATGCTAAGAGTTTAATATGTATTTTAAATAAGAGTCGAATTTAAAAATACTCTATTAGTAACTCTAAAAGTGAAGACAAACAAAAATATATTTTAGAGGGGTGTTAGATTATAGAAAACAACTAGAAATTCCAACTCTTTTAATTCTCTCAACAAAAAAAATTTCTCTTCACATGTATAAATTAGTTTTGTTGAAAAGCACATACAAAGACTTAAGTTTGTTTTGACAGCTGAGTTAGTTTTCCTGTTAGAAAGTTGGTCTTCTAGTTGTTTTCTATAATAGGATAATACTTTGGATTTAAGTTTTAAAAATATCACAAAAAAAGAACCATTTTATTAATTTTTACAGTAAAAACAATCGCGAATGTTATATTCGACTCGGCCGAATCTATATACCCACCATCAACTTTTTCAAATTTTACGTTATATGGGAGGGGGTGATAAAGTGGGCGGACCATGCCCATTTTTGGTTTCTGAGTTTATATCGACGTTGTCGTACATGCTTTTGTTTAAGAGATATCAACAGAAAAGTATGAAATGGGCACCCTGTGTTTCTAGTTTTTAGCCCATAACTTTTTTGTTTATTAACCGATTTTGCTCATTTTCAATAAAAAACCTTATATAAGATAAATATTTGTGCCAAATTTCGTCCCGTTCGAGCCCTATCCTGCTTTCAACAGACGGACAGACGGACGGACATAGCTAGATCGACTCAGAATCTAACCAGGACCCAGAAAATATATACTTTGTGGGGTCCTAAATGATTCCTTCGACATGTTACACACGGAATGATAAAATTAATATACCCCCATCTTTTTGATGGTGGGTATAAAAATTCAACAAATTATTTTCAAAATTGTGACCTGTTGTAGGACGGAAGGATTGAATATCCTTGTCCAATATTATTTATGCTATGTTATAAACATTAAGTAGTACAAACGCATAACAGATTTAGGATATAAAACAATAACGTATACTTGATATATTTTAACAAAATACATACATAAATAACGGTCATATGCCTAAACTTAAAAATAAATTTATTAAGAAAAATAAAACTTAATTTTAAAACGAGAAAAAAAGGTATAGTCGGTCCATAAAAATTCGGGAAGGAGACCTAGATTAGATGAACACTTACTAAATATAAAATAAAATATACAAATATAGAATAATGTGTTGATACTAACATCTACTTGATTTTATGCACTTTAGGATGATTCTCGGAAGTGGGTTTATATGGGAGCTATTATGGTAAATTATGGACCGATTCTAATAAAATTTGGCAATGTTGTTTCTACTTATATAAAACTTATTTGTGTCGAATATTAACTTGATACTAAAATTAGTATGGGATTTATGCACGTTAAAGTGATATTCGGAACAGGGGTTTGTATGGGAGCTATGGTTAATCGTAGACCGATCTTCATAAAATTTTTTACAAAGATTGATACTTATACAAAACTTCTTTGTACAGAATTTCATTAAAATATTCTTATTTCTAAGGCATTTTTTAGTGTTGAAACTTAATTCCGGGGGGACATTTGTATGGGTGGTAGGTGAAATAATGAACCGATCATAAACAATTTCAATAGGCTTCGTCCTTGTATCATAGAAGTCCCATATGCTAAATTTCATTCAATTATCTTCAAAATTGCGACCTGTACTTTGTGCACAAGGTTTACATGGACAGCCAGCCAGACGGACGGACGGACATCGTTAGATCGGTTTAAAATGTGATTCTGACTCGATTGGTGTACTTTAAGGTGGGTGCTGGATAACTCATTCTATGCGTTACAAACATCAGCACAAACACATAATACCCCAACCACCTATGGTGGTGTAGGGTATAAATAACCTAAAGGAAGGAGAACCGGTTCAAAACTAGTCACGTGACAGGTTTTCTGGTATAGTGACCGGTTCCAGTTCCGGAACTTTATATGTCAATTTACATGGGGTTGTCATTGGAAGTGGCTAATTAGCACCTTGGGACAGGTCATAGGACAGATCACAAGACTGGTTCAAGAGAACATGTTCTGACTCGATTAATATAATAAAAATCTGAAAAAGTTTTTAATTTTTAAACTTTTTTTTATTTACTTTTATTTTTGGAAATAAAAATGATTTAAATTATTTAATTCAAATGATATTATACATATGTTTTTGTTGTTCTATACACTACTAGCATTATTATACTAGATTTTTGTTGGACGCCACTCCCTTTTTACTCCCATTTTTGTCATAATATTGCTTACTTTATTTGGCTTGACCTTTTGCCTAAACTACTGGACCGATTAAAATGAAACATGGCACATATGTATGTATATCCTTGCAAGAAATATTGACTACATGCCACGCCCACTTTTTTAAAAGAAGGGTTGCTTTGTTCTTTAGTGAGTAAATTTCAAATTTCATAAAGATTTTTATAACAGTGGTAAACAAATATCTTTGTGTAACAAAAGTGAGCAAAAAAGGCGTGGCATAGATTAAATAATATAATATACAATATTTTCTTTTCGTTATGTAAGTCAAATTTCATATGAATTATCGTGGCATTTTTAATAATTTTATATCTTATATTTCCTTTCGGAGGATACACGATATATATATGTGCAAATTTTTAATAAAAATAGTTGAATAACGTGTACTCATATACTGCATACAATCTTGTTATGAAAAGTGGGCGTAAAAAGGGAGGGGTATTTAATAAAAATCAATTATAATGTCTAAGAGAAACTTTGTATTATATAAAACATTAAATTGTCACAAATACATTGAAATATACTTGAATGTTTTTATTTTCACATATAATGAAGAAACTGCTTTAAAATATCCGAAGTTTAAGAGTCCATAACATCGAAATTAGACCTAACATTGCAAAACCCTTTGGAGGTTTTATTAATATAATGGTATACTTTTACTTAGCGTTGGATTTTTTGAGGCAATATTCAATGAAACAAAAATTGTCGCATAGTATAACTGAAGTAGATTACACTGATCAACAAAAAAATCCTCCCCCCAAGACGAATAGTTGGACTTCATGCGTTTTGATGTGCTAAACACGAATCTGCTTTTAGTTTTTTTCCATCAGGTCTGAATTTTTTTTTATGGGCGTGTCTAATATTTCGCCCATAGCAAGGCCATTACTCTTGTATATTTCTTCATAACTCAAGAACGGTGTGTACGACTGACATAAGTGATTCACCAAAAGATGGACTAAAGATTTCTCCAAATTATCCCAACTTAATTTTTTTATGTGCTCAATAGTTATTTTGAAATAAGTACCCAAAAAAAAAATCATTTTCGTACAAAATTTTAGATTTGTTTGTTATTTTAATAAATAAAAACATCAAAAATGTTACTGTTTGTCATGTTTATTTTAAAGCTGGTGAGCAAAAAAAAAAAATTTATTTTTTCTTTAAACAAAAATAGGTGGACTAGGTGAATTAAACAGGAATCTGCATTCACTTTTTTTCTATCATGTACTGATTTTTTTTAGGTGCATGACTAATATCATCACCGTATTCAGCGGTCACACTATAAAATTCGAGAAAGGTTTTTCAAATTTAGACTCAGGAACCGTTTACACGAATGATAAATGATACATCCAAAGATGAATACGAAAATTTTCTTCAAGGTGTGTCAACAACATTTTTTATTCGCTCAAGAATTTCAGAGTTATTTTCAAGATTTTTCAATAAGAAAAAAAAATTATTTTTCGCTACTAATTACCAAATAACTACGGAAATATTAACTGGAGAAAAAAATTATGTAAATTCAGCTCAAAGACAATTTAGATCACTATCTACTGGAGTTTAATTTATCTAAATTGGACAAACAGTTCTCGAGTTATACAAGTGTGACTGCCTAAAGGCGGGGTCATAGTTGTCAGGCCCATAAAAAAAATCAATACATGATTGAAAAATAGTAAAAGCTGATTCTTATTTAGCACATTAAATTCCATCTAATCCACCTATTTTTTTTATTTAAGCCAAAAAAATTTTTTTTTTTTTTTTTTTTTTTGTCCGACTAGTGTATTTCCACTTAACTGTAGGTATGCATGGGTATCCTAACTTAACTGTGAATCCAATCAAGATTTGGGCATCAATTTTTATAATACGTGGCTTTATTTACTCGTAGTTTTGCCAGCTTTGAGATAAAGATAATAAACTGAAACATTATTGATGTTTTCACTTTTAAAAAGTAGTTTTAGTAAAAAAAAAAATAAATCTTGAATTTAGCATGAAAAAAAATTTTTCGGACACTTATTTCGAAATATCTCCAAAACTATTCAGCGGATAAAAAATTATTGGTAGAACGATTTAAAGCCAATTTTATTCCGCACATTCTGATGTATTATCTATATAAATCTTGCATACCGTTCTCGAGTTATAGTGAAATATATTCGAGTAATCGGTTTATTTAGGGCGCAATATTAGACACGCGCATAAAAAAATCTCGACCTGAGGGGAGAAAACTGAAAACAGATTCGAGTTTAGCATGCGGAATTTCATCTAGTCCACATATTTTTATTTTATTTTTTTATTTTTTAAAGGAGCACGAAAAAAGTTTTTTTTTTTTTTTTTTGTTGGCCAGTGTTATTTTTTGTCAGATCATAAAATCAAATTTGAACACTTACAGAAAAAAATTTTGCTTTTGAAAAATCGCTTAAGAATTTGCAAGCCTTATTTCGAGACTCCTTATCTCAGCTCCTTAAAAGTCTGTCAGATTCGTCTTCAAAATTTTAACTTTAATATTCATCTGCTACCAAATTCTGATGTGTAATGTAAATCGTATGAATTAATTATAAATTATAGATCTATAACTAATATCGTCTAACTTTTTACAGTACTTTTAATTTTAGACTCTGTTGTATGGTTGCATCATTGTATTGTTTTAAATTAATTTATTTTTGCTTTCAAAAATATTGTTTGAGGTTGTGAATTGGATAAATAAATGTTAAAAAAAAAAAAACTTTTTTCTAATCAAATTACCTGAAATTTCTTCAATAGGTCTAGACGAAAATAAATTACATAGACACCAAAATAATAGCTTATTTATAATATTTAAAAAAATATATATTATAAAAAACAAACTTTTTAAATTAAAAGAAAATCTTTCAAATTGTTACCACCCCAATAAATAACTTTATATAAACTTGATTTTGTAGAGCCAGTGTATCTTAAAAAAAAAAAAGTAATTCAAAAAGTATGTCAATTTTCAAGGCAATTTTTTGTTGTTCTTTGCTACATTTACTGTTGATGCTTTTTTATGGTCTACTCCCCACATAAACAGGATAAATAAAAAAAACAACAAACAATACAAATCATTAGGTTTGTTTTTGCAACCACTGATGTGCTTCAAAGCAAATAATAATTTTTTTTACAATTTTGTTCTTACACATATGTAAGTTTATATATTTGTGTGTGGGTTTCCCTAAAAAAGTAATAGGTTTTTTTTTTTTTCAGCTGAATTTATGAGGGGTTTAGAAAATAAAGTTTTGAGTTTTTTTTCTTTTGTTTTTAAGGAAGATAAAAGTACATACAAAGATGTGTGTTAAATTGTTTTTTTTTTTTTTTTTTCTTTTTTTCAGTTTTACTTTTTTAAGACAAACATGTTAGCAAGATAATTGAAAGACTTAAGTAGACTTTTCAAAAAAAAAAAAAAAAATTGGGTTTTAAGATGTTTTTCCATTTAGATACTTTGATTTCCGGTGAAAGTTTTTTAAACATTATTAAAAGATTTTAAGGACTTTTTAAAGATTTAAAATGGCAAAAAATATATATTTATGTTAAAAAAAGAAAACCTTTATTTGAAAATGCAATAGAAAATAAATTAGTTATTATATAATTTAATTTATGATTTAAAAACATAATATATTAATAATAAAATTATAATATATATATATATATATATATATATATATATATATATATATATATATATATATATATATATATATATATATATATATATATATATATATATATATATATATATATATATATATATATATATATATATATATATATATATATATATATATATATATATATATATATATATATATATATATATATATTCAACTTCAAAGCAATATTATCATATTTAATCTTTGTATCACTATTAATTACATCTAATTATGTGGCTTTTAAGAAAATAACTTAATGTCATCTTTTAAAAGTATAAAACAATTTCTTTTGTTTTTCTTTTAATATAAAGAGTGGGCGGTTTTTATTTGTGTTGATAATCTGTAAGATTTTAATTAATGCAAAAACTTTTAACTCAAGTAATTTTATTTTTAAATAACAATAACTTAAATACAAAGCAAAAATGAAAAAAAAAATCCAAAAATATAATAACACTCTCTTCCTACTTGCCAAAAGATATAATCTCAATATCTGATTTTTATTTTATAAAAGGAGAAGTGGTATATTGTAAATACTTTTGTATTTTTGCTAACATAAAAAGAAAATGTGTATTTTTTGTACTTTTTAAGTATTTTTCTTCTTCCAGGAAATTTAACAAATAAATGACAAAAGCGTAGTAAAGGAAATAAATACTTTTCTTAAGAATTTAAGACGCTCAAATATCAAGAGAATTTGCAGGGTATTTAGCCTTAATTTTTTTTTTAACAGTTTTAAGTAACAATTATTTTAACAATTCCACTATGAATAAGGGAAGTTAAACATGATAATGATGTCACTGATAATCTAGACAATCAATTTTAATGTTAAGCACTATGGGTTGTGGTTTAAATTGAAAATATATTAGAGAAAAAATTAATGATAATGGTAATTTTAAAAAATTTTGTAAAAGAAAAAAAAAATTGATGTATGGAAAAATATGTAATACTGGACTTTAATGCGTAAAATTTTTGTAAATTCTACATTATTGACATGTAATTTACATGTAACAAAATTGCATTTAATGAACATAATAAATATCAGCTTCAATTTATATGCCATAAAGTCATTTAGATATTGTTTACCTATTCTTTACATAAAGTAAATAACATGTAAAATTAAAATTTAAATCATTCATAACATTTTTTACTTTAAAATACAAAGATTTTATAAATTTTACCTTATTGACATATAATTTACATAACGTCAACAATGTAAAAAACGTAAAATAACTGAAGGAGTTCAATATAACTTTTGCTTTTGGTAAATAAAGACTTTTTAATATTATTTAAGCCTTATTTACATAATGTTAACAATGTAAAAAATTAAATTTTAAGACATTAAGCTAAAATTGAACATTGAATTGCAAAAAAAAAAATTGTAAATGTTAAAATCTTAACATACTATTTACATACTGTAAAATATGTCAACAATTTAAATTTACTAAAGGAATTATTACTTCTTCGTTTTTTTTTTTTTTTTTTTTGTGAAATGATGCTGTTTATCCATTGTTTACATAATGTCAAAAATTAAAATTGTGGTCAATATTTTGTAAAATAAAGTATTTTACATATTGTTTACATGATTACAATAAGGTAAAAAATTGTTTTTAAGACAATTATTTAATATTGAACATTAATATTTACTAATTTTGTAAATTTTACATATACATGCCAAAGATTTACATTTTATTAAGGCATTTAAGAGTATTAGGTTCTTTTTTTGTGCCATAAATTAATTTACATATAGTTTACTCATTGTTTACATAATATAAATAATATATGAAACTATTATTTAAGTGAAACATCAAATTTTGTACTTTAAAGCGCAAAAATTAAATTAACACTATTGACATGTAATTTACATAGCGTTAATAATCTAAAAAAGAAAAACGTAAAACGACTAAAGGAGTTAAACATTACTTTTACTATTGGGAAATAAATACCTTTTGATAGTATTTACGCATTATATACATAATGTCAACAATGTAAAAAATTTAATTTAAAGACATTTAGCATATAATGGACTTTGACATGCAAACAAATTTTAAATTCTTGACATGCAATTTACATATGATATACTATGTCAAAAATGTAAATTTACCTAAGGAATTTTGACTTCATTATTAAATTTTTTTTTTTAATTAGTTTTTGATACTGTTTACCCATTGTTTACATAATGTGCAAAATTAAGATTGAGTTCAATATTTTTTAACAAAGTGTTTAACATATTCTTTACATGCTTGCAATAAGGAAAAATCCGATTTTAAAACAATTATTCAATATTGAACTTCAATACCTAAAAATGTTGTAAATTTTACATTGTCGACATGTCAAAAACTTACATTTTATTAGGGTATTAAACAGTATCAACATCTTCTTTTGTGCCATAAATTAATTAAGACATTGTTTACATTATGTAAATAATATACATTAGATTGTAAATAATAAATTTTACATTGTCATCATGTAATTTACATGTCAAAAACCTACATTTTATTAAGGTATTAAAGAGTATTAACACCTTTTGTGTCATAAATTAATTTAGACATTGTTTACATTATGTAAATAACATATACATTAGATTGTAAATAATATAAATAATTATCTAAAACAAACATCAAATTTCTTATTTTAAAACACAAAAATTATATAAAATTAACATTATTGACATGTAATTTACATAGCGTCAATAATGTAAAAAAATTAAAAATTACTGAAACAATTCAATATTACCTTTGCTTTTGTTATATAAAGGCCTTTTGAAATTATTTACGCCTTATTTAAAAATGTAAAAAAAAAATATTTTAGGACAATTATCAAATATTGGCCATTGAAATACAAAAGATTAATATAAAATGTTTAACATACATATATGTAATTAACAAAAATTAAAATTTACTAAAAGAATTTTGAGTTACCCTATTTTTTGTGTGAAAAAAACTAATGTTTGATATTATTTTACATAATGTCAATAATGTAAAGAATTAAAATTGAACACAAAAGTCAAATGTTAGACTTTATTATATATAAGAACATTTAAATGAAAGTTAATGAACAAAAAATAAACTAGTTTATAGTTTGAATGCAAATTTTGATTTTGTTAAATGATGTATTTTACATATTATTTACATGCTGATAATGATGTAAAAATTATGATTTTAAGACAATTATTTATTATTTGATTTAAATACCTAAAAATTTTTTAAATTTTACATTGTTGACATGTAATTTACATAATGTCAACAATGTAAAAAATGTAAAATTAATGAGGAAATTTAATATTACCTTTGCTTTTTTGAAATAAATACTTTTTGATATTATTTTCATACTATTTACATAATGTCAATTATGTAAAAAATAAAATATGGTACTTTGAAACACAAAAATGTGTATATGTTAAATTTTTGACAAGTGAATTATGTACCTTACTGAAATTTTTTTTTTTCAGTTAGGGAAACTATGTAATTTTGATATTGTTTACTAATTTTTTACATAATGTCTTTCATGTATAAAAATTAAATTTAAAGAAATTAGGAAATAAAAATTCTTAAATTTACTTTTATTTACATATACACAATTTACATAGCGTAAAAAATGTAAATTGAATATTAAATATAATTTACTCATTTGTAAAAATTTAAACTTTTGTCATGCAATTTACATCATGTAAACTAAGCCAAAAAATAAAATTTACTAGAAATATTTAGACTTTACATTTGCTTTTTGTGAAATAAAGTAGTTTTTAATATAGTTTACCTATTGTGTACAAGTGTTACACTGTTGACTTATAATACACATGGTGTCTATTATGAAAAAGATGTGAACTTATTGAAAACATGTTTTATCATTATAGTGAAATTATATAATTTTCATATTGTTTATGAATTATTTACATGATGTCAATAATGTACAAGATATAAATTTAAGGAAATTACTACACAGATTTTTAGAAGACGGAACTTAATGATTTTTGTTCTTTGTTTATACCAAATTTACATAGTGTCAACAATGTAAATTTAATTAGGAATTGGATATTAAATATTGTTTACCATTAGTTTCCACAATGTCAATACTGTACAAAATTTTAATTTTTATGGAAAAATATTGACCTTTAAAAAAACAAATTTTAACTTGTTGACATGTAATTTACATAGCGTCAATAATGAAAAAAATTAAAATTATTAAAAAGTTGTATATGTTACTTTAGTTTTTTTGTGAAATAAAATCATTTTAATACCGTTTACATAATGTCAAAATTGAAAATTTGAAACAATTATTATTATGGTCTTTAAAAGATAATAATTAAAATTTTTTGTTTTTTGACATAAATATATTCCTAGAAGCAACGATGTAAAAAATTAAAATTTACTGAAATAATTTAATATTTAATTATTTTTTATAAAAATAAGTCATTTGAATATTGTTTATTCTATGTTTACATAATGTCAATAATGTAAAAATTATAATTTTTTGAAAATTTTGTAATTTGGAATTAGTATTTCTAATGTCATTAATAATGTAAAATAGGTAAATCAGTTTTAAAATATTATTTTATCTCTTTAAAATATATTTATTTAAGTTTATTTCGTGATTAAATCCATTGTGCAGCATTACGTTGCTTCTTTATATAGTTTAATTGACCGCACATAATGTTAAGCCATATTTTTTATCTTTCTTTTATAACATTATATTTAATGCTAATGATGATGAAGACATTTCTTCAACATAATTATGGTTAAGTTTCAGGCCACAAAATTGTTTCTGTTTCTGCTAACATTTTTTCTTTGTTTTAAAAGTTTGAAGTCAAAATAGTCAGTTCTCTGAAATAGAATTCCCTTTAAAAGGTGTAAAGCTGGAAATCAATAAAATCACCCGGGGCTAAGTAAGAGTTATGGGTAATTGAAATTAATTAAGTTTAACCACAACATAAACAGTATATTTCATTGAAACAAAAAAGGGGATTGTGTAGTAAGCAGTTGTGCATCTCAAGCAATTACGGAATTGAGTTCTCAGAAGAATATCTAAAAGAAATTTTTAAAGGAAAAAAAGGGAAAATAAAAAATGCCTATGAAGTTAACAAGATAAAGTTTATTTTTAAGTTAAGGGGTTGTTTAATTTAAAGGAATAAAAATTAAACAAGTCTTATTTTGAATAAAAATTTATTAAAAGAAAATATTTTTTAAACAAGTTTGCAATCGTAAATTGCCTTATTGTCTCTGTTTGGCAGTACCAAAGCTGAGTTTGTGGACTATAATTAGACACCAGCGGAATGAAATACGTATTTTCTGTTTTCGGTTTCGTTGAAACCTAAAAATGGCGCCCTCCTTGCACTGGGTGCAATTTTGAGGGACTCAGTTAGCAGCACCAGGCGTTTGGGGCAAGTAAAACAAACGTTGAACCTAACGTCGTAAACGCTGTTAAAGATGTGCTTACATAATGTCGTAAGCCGACATCCAGTTCGAAGGACCATAAACAAGTTTGCAATCGTAAATTGCCTTATTGTCTCTGTTTGGCGGTACCAAAGCAGAGTTTGTGGACTATAATTAGACACCAGCAGAATGGAATACGTATTTTCTGTGCCGCTACACACTTCATCAGCATTCGTGGTGTCTTATCCGTTTCGGTTTAGGTTTCGTTAAACCTAAACATTTGTAATTGCTTTTATTTATGTTATTATTTGTAAATAAATTTCTAACATGTAAATAAAGCTGTTTTAACTTTTAATTTTCTGCTTGATTAAATATTTTGCATGTTTTTTAAATATTTTACCTTTTTTTTTTTTTTGTAGTATTTTTGCACACAATTAAGTAATTAAAATTTTAACTAAATTTTTAAATCTAAAAAAAGAACAAACTCCCAGTATTTGTTGAAACCTTTTGTCTAAGTGAAAAAACGTCAATAAATTTTAATAAAAAGAAAAAACTCATTAATTCTGCTTTTTTTTTTTTTCTTTTTGCTAAACCACAAAAATTATAAACATATTCAAAATGCTTTTTATAAAAAATTTTTACAAATTGATTCTTAATTAAAATGTTTATTAAAATAACAAACTAAAATTCAATAAAAATAAATTCTAAAAATTCATTTATAAACTTCAAACGCACTGCAAAAATTACTGAAAATGTTATTGACATCAACAACACATGAATTCATCTGAAACTTAATTCAATTATTAATACATTATGCCAATAAATGCTTTAATAAATTTAACATTTATATAACAAAAATACAAAAAAAAAAAATCACACCATTCCTCTTGTTCATGTTTACAAAACTGTTTGTGTTTGTTAATCAAAATTCATTGTAATCCACCAAAGAATGTCAATGTTTTTCTTCCGTTTGCATAATCTTCAGCGTGCTGAGGAGAATAAACGTAAAAAACGTGCCGAACAGCGTCATCGTCAGCATCAGCGTCGTGGTGCCAAAGTGTTTCGTTGTGTTAGCGATTCAACGGGACACTTGACACTGGCACCATCGCGTCTCTTTGAAAAGACACCCATGAGTCCATCTGATAGTTTAGATGAAATAGCATTACAAATACCCAGGTAAGTGGGGAAAAAATAATAACTAAAAATGTTATGACATGTATTAGCAATGTCAGGTCATGTTGTTAATTTATTATTAGGGCAGTTAAGTATCAAAAGAATATATGAGCCATTTATTTTGAAAGTCGCCTAAGTTCTTCACTAAAAAGAACGAATTAGTCATAAAAATAGTTAAATTTTTACAGAATAGTTTTGTCCTTATTTCAGTTTTCTTCTTTGTTCATTTAGAAGTCTTAAAAAACTTAGATATTTTTGTACCTAATTTTATAATTTTTGTAAATGGACTTAGGCCAATTTTAAAATAATCGGCTTATATTCTTGAATTGTAAAATGTGTGGCCTTGTTAAAATATTTATTAGCTTATAATTATATATATTGTATATAAACTATTTGATTAATGGATATGCATAAAATACTAATATTTGTGTTTCTATTTCTTTTTCTTGCAGGTATGTACTGTATTTTGGCTTCCTAATATAAGTAAGTAAAAATATTGTTATTTTATTCTTGGTTTATTGATATATACAGTGGTGGCCACGAATTTAAGACACGACATGTAACGAACTAAGTTGTGATAATTATTACAACCCTGCAATATAAAATTAGATTTTGTTAATTTTTCAGTGTACCCTGTAATGTTAAGATCAATTACCGTTATTTGGTTTTGTTTGTGTATACATTTTGTTGCTGTTTTTGTTATATTTTCGTAAAAACGTGCTTTTGAAGCTGGTCACGAATTTAAAACATATAAGAAATATTTGGTTTTTAAGTGATTTTTTGGTGTTTTTTGAAGCTAAAAGGTAAGTAATGAATGTTTTATTCCATTTAATGTTAGAATACATCAAAATATTTAGTTAGAAATGGCCAGAGGTACTTGGAGTTCGGATGCCGAGCGAAAATTGATCCAACAAATGAATACTGATGGAAAAACAGTAATGGAAATTTCCAAGCTACTAAAATGTTCCAGATCCAAGATTTACAATGCACTGGAACACATCAAGCAACATGGCACTACCAAAAATGTCAAACAGCACCCTAGAGCCCGAAAAACTACACCCAGGGAGGATAGCTTAATTTATAAATCAGCTGCTAAAGATCCTTTCAAGAGCTCAAGTAAAATTAAAAATGAGATTTCATCGGATTTTGGTATTAATATATCGTCCAGGACAATAAGAAGACGTCTGAATGAGAAGAACTTACGTGGGTGTATTGCACAACGTAAACCACTTGTGTCAAAAAAAAATATTAAATCCCGACTAGCGTTTTCAAGAGAAAATCTCAATAAGCCGATGACATTTTGGAAAAATATACTTTGGAGCGACGAGTCGAAGTTTTGTCGCTTTGGTTCTGATGGAAAACAGTACGTATGGCGTCCTCCAAACCTGGAGCATCACCCAAAGTACACCCTTAAAACGGTTAAGCATGGTGGTGGAAATGTCATGGTGTGGGCAGCATTTTCCTGGCATGGTGTAGGTCCCATTCAGAAGATTATCAATAAAATGGACCAGCATATTTACAAAAACATACTGACAAGCATCATGATACCATTCGCTGAAGACAACATGCCTCTAATGTGGAAATTTATGCATGATAATGACCCTAAGCACACTTCACGCCTAGTGAAGAGTTGCTTAGAGGAAAATAATATCACAGTTCTGAAATGGCCAGCTCAATCCCCGGATCTCAATCCAATTGAGAACTTGTGGAATGATGTTGAGGAGCATGTACGAGCAGTAAAGCCAAAAAATTTGACTGATTTATGGGAAGAAATTCAAAAGGCTTGGTATGCCATTCCAAAGGAGCGCTGTATGGCCTTAGTTGAAAGTTTACCCAGGAGATGCGCTGCTGTGATTCAAAATAAAGGATTTCCCACCAAATACTAATATTGTTTTATGAAGCTGAGCTTTACTTTTGTGAATTAACTTTTATTTTGCCTATGTCCTAAATTCATGACCAGGCTTAAACTTGTATTAATCTGTATAATATGTAAATAAAAATTGGAAACTAAATATAGGTAACAAACTATTGTTGATTTTTTTTCATAACATTACTAGGATCTTTAAAAAATAACATGGATCTAAAATTTGTTCGATAAGATGTAAAAATTATCAGAAATATATAAGTGAAATGTCGTGTCTTAAATTCGTGGCCACCACTGTAACACAAGGCAACAAAATTGAAAAAATTTTAAATTTAAAAGAAAAACCAACGTAATATTCTGTATTTCTATGTCTTATTTTACACTTATAAGTATCGGTCCACATTTGGGTCCACGTCTAATAAAAGACCCCTCCCCGAAATATAATGTATGGTGTAGGGTATCATATAGTCGGGCCTGACCGACTATATCTTTTTCTCTCGTTTGTTTATAAACCGATGTAGTCCGTTTTCAATACCAAACAAACCATATATAAGAAAAATACTTGAGTCAAATTTCTTTCCCCTAGGATGTCCGCCCTAAGCCCAATCCTGATTTCAACAGACGAACAGACGAATAGACGAATTGATTTTGTTCAAAAAATATAAAAAGTTTTAATTAAAATTGTTAAGTCATTCTTACATTACTTTTTACTAGGGCCAACAGTTATTGAGATAAGTATTAAGTCCATTTTCTGAAAAAAATAATAATAATAATAAATTTTATGAAAAATTAAAAAAAATCATAAAAATTGGAAGGTGTCAAAAATTCAATTTTTATTCTTTAATCATAAAGACAGATTTATTGCAAATAAAACAAGACATATTTCATTAAAGTCAATGCATAAATGTTGATTTTATAAAAAATTAATGAAGACACTCAATTATAAATTACATAGAGATATAAAAAAAAAAAAATGAAAAAATTATTTTGTGATTTTTTTTTTAATAGTACAACCTAATATTACAAATCACGATTTATTGCGAGAACCAGTGTCAATTATAAAAAAGTGGATTAGAGGCTTATTACTTATTAATACCGTGTATCCGAATTAAAAGAGAAACCCCGTGCCACAGAATTAGTGTTTTCAAGTGTTATTGTTGTTTAAAAATATAAAAACTTTATAAATATATTCATATGAATCTCTTAACTTTACATTTAAAGTATAATTTAGCCAAAAAGATAATAATAATTTTTGTTTATTTATATTTCATTACAATACAATTACAAATTATATTCTAACTTAATTTTAACCGAGTAACCCATTGTAGCGAAACAGACCAGACTCTCCGGTGGGAATTGAACCCAATACCCCCAGACGGAAAAATAATAACAAAGAAAGAAATAAAATACATTTAAAAATGATACCTAATACATATTTATAGCAGTGAAGGACATTTAAATATCCTATCACGCGATTCTAGACTACAATGTTTATGCCCCTCACTGATTTATAGTTATCGAAATTTTGCACGTTAACATACGTTTTATTAATCGAATTTAATTTTAAACTTTAACCACAAAGATATCTTTTATAAAATACATTAAAACTTAACCAAGTTCGTACTTTGTGAATGGAATGGTTTAAAGAATTTTTCAATCATTTTATTGTCAACTCTACGTTCTCTTTAACAGATCACAAATGTATATTTTTAATTAAGAACTAGAAACAAAAGAAAAATCAATATTCCACAGTTAGAGAATACAAAAATAAGAAAAACAAAAGACTCCAAATTCGAATAGCTGATTTACAAAAAAACACAGTTAGAGAATACAAAAATAAGAAAAACAAAAGACTCCAAATTCGAATAGCTGATTTACAAAAAAAAAAACAGAAAAATGTATCCTTTAAATTCAATTATACATTTTTTTTTGCAGCCTGATATTTTTTCATTTCGTGTGATGTGTTGAAGGGTGTCAGTGACAGTTGTGCTATTGTTTTAGGGAAGTTTATTCCTCAATATGCACATATATTTTTCTAAAGAATACAATTTAAAAATGTTCGATTTTTAGTTTTATATTTTAGCAATAAAATAGTAAAATTACTGTTTAATAAATAACGTCATTTATATTCCAAAATTTGTTTAGTACCAAAATGAGGTGAAGGATATTTAAAAAACGTGGCATAACATTTTTTTATTTTTCAGTGGAAATCATGAAATTCGTGAAATTTTCATTATCAAACTAAAACATTTTCCTTCAAAATAAACAAAACACAGTCTTTTAATACATGATTTATGGAACATTTTTTCTGTTTTATATGTTATTTTTAAATAAAATTTTTTAAATTTAAATTCTAGTATAAATTGCACTTTTAAGTTTTCCACTTCTTTGCCACATTTTTTTTTTAATTCATACAACTTTACAGAATATTTATTTTAGTGGCATTCAAAATTAATAAAAATAAATATTTTTCAATTTCTCTTATTGCAATGTAACATTTATGTAATAAACAATATTATTACATACAAACATTTGTGGTTAAATATATTTCTTTATCTAGTTTTCGAAATTTTTATTTTGACGTTGAATTAAATTTAAACAACAAAAAAGAAGAAATGTTACATCATGTAAATCTGTCATAGACCTCAAGCACATTTTAAATTTGCCTTTCATATGTGTGATGTGGTTTTTCAGAAATGTATACGTCACAAAAGTTTTAGAAAATACTAAGTATTAGGAATATTTTAAAAAATTGGTAAATTTAAAATGAATTTAAAGTTACAGGAAAAAAAGTTTTCGTAGTTTTAGGAAATAAAATAAATAAATAATTAACTAATCCAGATTAAACGAGAGAGAAACTATAGTCGATCAAGACGGACCATATTAATACACAGAAAAAATTATTAAGGTCTTTTTTTCAATTAACATATTTGTTTCATTTTGCATCGAAATTTAATAAATTTATTCAAGCAAAAATGAAATGAAAATAAATTTTAACTATACTTTTATCATAGATTAACAACTAGATATTTATGTGAGAGAAAAAAACCTAATTCAATTGTCAAAAACCTAATTCATACAAAAACAAAATACATGTAGTCACATATATTTTGTTTTTGTATTTTCAAAAAAATGAGTAAATTTTTAGAAAATTTAGTATAGGGTGGCTCTCACATAAACTTCTAGTTCTATTCTATGACTTTTATATCAAATATACATTTTTAATTCATCCAAATAACTACTTCATTGATTTAATTAATTTATTAATTGGGAATTCTTTTCTGTTTTGTATTTTTTACAGTTTTTGGTAATTGATATAATTATTTTGGTGAGAGGTGCAAATTTAAACAAGTTTATAATTGAATGAATTATTTTCATATAAATTTGTTAATTGGTGACTTTTTTCTGTGTTACAGGAAAAAAAGTTTTCGTAGTTTTAGGAAATAAAATAAATAAAAAATTAACTAATCCAGATTAAACGAGAGAGAAACTATAGTCGGTCAAGACCGACCATATGATACCCTACACCATTCTGTATGAGCTAAAAATTAGACCTGTGGCCAATTGTAGACCAACACTATTACTAAATATAAAATAAATTATACAAATACAGAACAATGCATTGATACTAACATCTACATGATTTTATGTCCTTTAGGGCGATTCCCGGAAGTGGGTTTATATGGGAGCTATGGGAAATTAGGATCGATTCTCATAAATTTTGACAGTGTTGTTTCTACTTATATAAAACTTATTTATGTAGAATATTAACTTGATAGTATCATTCGTATGGGATTTATGCACGTTAAAGTGATTTTCGAAAGAGGAGATTTACATGGGAGCTATGGTCAATTATGGACCGATTTTGATGAAATTTGGTACAAAGATTGTCACTTATACAAAACTCACTTGTACCGAGTTTCATTGAAATATTGCTATATTTAAGCATTTATGATTGTTAAACTCCTATTTCGGGAGGACATTAGTATGGGGGCTAGGTGAAATAATGAACCGATCATAACCAATTTCAATAGGTTTCGTCCCTGTATCAAAATAATTATTCGTGCCAAATTTTGAAATCTTTGAAATTGGGACCTGTACTTTCTTTACAAAGTTTACATGAACAGACAGCCAGCCAGACGGACGGACGGACATCGTTAAATCGACTCAGCAAGTGATTCTGAGTCGAATGGTATATTTTAAGGTGGGAGTCCGATAATTTTTTCTGTGCGTTACAAACATCAGCACAAACGCATAATACCCCAGCCACCTATGCACAGAGGGCCAGAGAGATAGATTTTTGGCCATAAGTCGATTTTAAGAATTTTAAAATAACGAATATGGCAAATTATTAGGAACATTTAAAAGCTTGTTTTCCGAATTTTTTTTTTTTGTTATCCATCTACACCATTTCCTTCTGTATCGATCCAAAGTTAAAAAAGTTGTTAGAAATGAATTTTATTGAAGGGCAATTTTTTTTGTTTTTTTGCTACATATTTTTAAGACAAAAGCTGAAATTTTTTTTCGCATCAATTAGCATCTAAATAGGCAATTATAACAAAAATAACCCGAGATGAAATTATTTACATATAGTATATTTTTTTTTAAATTTTAATCAAATAAGTTAAATTTTTTTTAATATTAACCTTCTTCCGAAGAAATCCACACAAATCCTCAGTCCGATAAAAGCAATTTTTTTCTATTTTTATATCTAATGGAATGTTAGTTTTTGAAAAAAGTTGCCCAAACTTGCTCCAAATGATAAATGACCATATCGCACCAATTTATAATAGTGTTCCTAGATATCAAAATAACATAAATTTTAATAAAACATTTAGATATTTTTTTAAATAAATAATTATCCAGTGTATTTACACAAACATTGATACCTTCGATATAATTATAGATGCAGTTAATTTTCTATCTCTATCTAAAAGAAGAAAAACAGTATGGAAATTGGTCGAGATTCGTCAATTATTTCAACTCGCTCCCATACAAATACCCCACGAATAGGGTTTTAACGCTTAGAAATTCGTTATTTATATCACTATTTCAATAAAATTCAATACAAATAAGTTTAATACATTATTAAATCAGAGTACTAAATATCAGAAAGATTGGTCCACAATCTTTCTGATATTTAGTAGCCCACTTTCGAAAATCACTATAACTCCCAAAATCCAATATAAATTACAGTGTAATGGCAATATTTGACACAATTAACTTTAAAATCAGTAAAAATCATATAAACTAATTTCATATTAGGTCCATTTTTGAAAATTTCGGAATTAATTTTAATGCACAAACGCAATGGTGTAGGGTGTTATATTGTCGGAATAGACCGACTATAACTTTCTTACTTGATTTTCTAATGTTTGTTCTTGAATTCAGTAAAATCAAAAACAAACCGAAAACTTAATTTTAGAAAGATACACCAACAAAACATTTTGGACGCCATATTGTTTCCGCCATTTTGCATTTTTTTAATATTTTTTATAATTTTATAGAATACAGATTTCAAAGTTTTCTTGTATTTGGTTTTTGACACATTTATAGATTATAAAGAAAAAAATTATATTTTTGAAGAAATTAACATATCTTAAAGAAACATGTTGAGTCCGCCATTTTGTTTTTTCAAATTCTGATTTCAGTTTCAAATTAAGTAACTCTAAAACTGCCCATACACAAAATTTTAGCTGGATCAGAAAATTTTTTAAAAATTTTGGCAGCCATTTTGGTTCCGCCATTTTGAATTTTTTATTTTTAAGTTCATTTTTGGAATCAGCAAGTCCAATAACCTTGAAATATGCATTTTTTGCCATATCCGACAACGATAAAGGGTTTTGGCCAAAAATCGATCTCTCTGGCCCTCTGTGCTATGGTGGTGTAGGGTATAAAAAAATAAACGAGATCAAGTTCTATATTCACCTGTGCCTATGTATTCTATATTCTTATATACCCTTCGCCCAAGTTGCGATGTTATATAAAATGTTATATAAAAATTAATATACTTTAAAGTTAATGAAATAACAACACACAGTGGTTCCAAAACGCTTTTTTTTAATAATTCAGTAACTATTGAACTGTTAGAGGTATCTCAATAAAATTTCAATTTAATATTTGAACTTTAATAAAATTATAACGAATAGTAATATTTTATTGAAATTTCAGTGTAATATGTTTAAGTTTGTCCTAAAATCAGAGAATTAAAAAAATTTCCATTTTTTTACATGAAAATACCCAAAATCTCAATCCGTATAAAACGTGTTAAAAAAATTTACTTTTTTCATTGAAATGGTCACTCTGTCGTTATAAGGGGCCTCCGTCAAAAAATACTTTTTGGGTGTATACCTTACATATAGGGCTATAAAATTAAAATAATTTTAAGTCGATCCCAGCTTTGCAATTTGAGAACAAAACAAAAAAAGAAAAAACAAATTTCCAAAATTGACAAAATTTGGATAGGGCTTGTGGGCATACCTTTGCCCAAAATTCCTCCGGATTTACTTTACACGCATTTACATTAAGATTTCTTTTGAAAACATTAAAAATATGATAAAGCCCAGAACAAAAAACAAATTTTGTCAGTGAATAAATATTGCCACCTTTTTGGAAAAAAAACTCAAAAAATGTAAAATTTTTTTAAAGTTTCAACTTCAGATTAATATAAGTTTTTAACGGATTCATGTATTCATATGATTCTTGCATATGTTCAAATGATTTAGAATTTTGTAAGAAATCTGGCGAATATTTTAGAAAAATTTTAAGGGCAATATTACGTCCGCCAAGTAAAAAAAAAAAAAAAAAAAAAAAAAAAAACGAAGCTAAAAATTAAGTAAAAATTTATTTCGACCCGAATATCTCTTAAACTAAAAGAGATAACCTACATATGTTAGCGTATTTTTTATAGAGATTTACAAGGACTACCTATATATAAAATTTCTTTTCAGTCAAATCATAAATGAATTTTTTGGCGATTTTTCAAAAAATATTACATACCCGTGGTGGCCAACTTTGGAGGGCCACCCACTACACCCTGACCCGCTAGGAACCTGTACTCTTCCAAATCTACTTGAAAACACCTCAGCTCTGACCAAGTGGAATTTTATTGAGACACCTCTAACGGTTCAATAAATTCAGTATTTCCAAAAAAAAAAAAAGCGTCTTGGAATCACTGTGCAACACCAAAGGAAAACAACATTTAATTAAATTAAAAAAACAAATAAATTAAATAAAAAAGGTTATTTTGAAAATATATGGACCGATTAATTGACTTAAAAATTCGAAAAAATATTTGTAACAGATCTGTGCAAAAAGAAAGACCGTAGCTTATATTGAAGTTTCAAAAAGTTCAAACGCTGTTTGGCTGATATCTGGGTTAATACCGGCCAACAACAAAGTATGTAGCTTATATAGGAGCTTCAAAAAATTTAAAAATGCGTTTTGGCCGATATATCAGATACTAGGAGACCGATTGAGTTTATTCCTTTAGAAAAAAAATTTGAAAAAAGTCGAATTTTCTGGGATAAAATAAAGTTTCTTGCTTATACAATGGCTTCAAAAAGTTGAAAAAATTTTATATAGCTTATTGTTGTTGTTTTTCAGTGCCCATAAAAACAACAACAATATGCAAAGTTGCCATTAAATAAATTTAAAAGAAAGATATGCCAATAACTCGATTGTTCAAGGACCGATTTATTTGATTTAAAAAATTTTAATTAAAAAAAAATATTTAGGAACAATTTGTATAAGAACGAAACCCCTAGCTTATACAGGAGCTTAAAAAAAAAACTAAAAATGCGTTTTGGCCGATATCTCAGATACTAATGTACTGATCAAAAATATTTTGAAAAAGATTCTGAATTTTTCGTGAAAGAGAGAAAACGCTAGCTGGAAAAGCTGACAACATAAATGACCTTTGGAGGTATCTTCGGCTTTTTGGCGATATCTCAAACATTTATAAACCGATTTTGCTCATTTTTATTAGCGTTTTCCAAATAATATTTCCTACAATTTAATACATAAAACATATATATCTGATAACTGGGGCTTTCTAAAAACTGATTTCAACAGACAGGATGACGACTTCCCTATCAATAAGGATCCATAATATATATACTTTTTGGGGTCTTAAATGAATATTGTAGAAATTACAAATGAAACGACAAACTTATATAATATATAAGTTTGTATATTATACTCTTTACACCTGCGGTCAAGAGTGTAATAACTACATGTAATAAATATGGTAAGATATAATAAGTTTTGGCTATAGCCCTCACCTGTGTAGAGTGTCCCGAGAATTTATTTATTTTAATCTGATATAAGAAAAAATTATGAGCAAATAATCTAGATCGACTCTTACCAGGACCCAAAATATATGGGGGTCTTAAATGGCCTTTTCGTTATGTTGCACACGGAATTACAAACTCAATATACCACCCATCTTTTTTAAAGTGGATATAAAAATAAACTTCAATTAGCGCTAATGAGAAAGTTCCAAATTAAACTTCAATACTCTACCACCTAATTCAAAATGAAAAATGTATGCTTGCTAATGAGTGGCTTTTCTTATGGAAATTTACATACAAAAAACTTAGCCACTCGTTAGCAAACATACATTTTTGTATAAAGGACACATAAGATAAGCTCAAAATTTTATTAAAATTATTTTAAAATTTACATTTTAAACATCATAAAATTTTCAATTGTCTTAATTATCTTCCAACTTCTAAATCCAAAATCAAATTTCATCTTCAATACACTCCCAAATAAAAATGCCCGTTATAAATACTACGCCAAACATAAGGCTGGAATGCATAATCAATTGATCCGTTGTCATGATTTTACTTAATGAATTTTGTTTTAAAAAATTTAACAAAATAATTTAATTTATCCTTCTGCAGCAGGTGGTGGACCAAAGGTAACCATTAAAACTCTTATAGCAACTGCAACTCCAATAAATATTATTATTCCAGGATAATCCATAAGAAAGTTTTTATTCAGTATATTTATTTTTTTATTTATATTTTTAAATTAAATATTTGACTATTTTGGCAGTGGTATATGATTTTCTCTAATTTTTATTTTTTTTAATTTAATTCTTTAAACCAGTTACTTGTTTTTTGAAACTGATTGTAGCAAACAAGTATTTGATTACCTTGTGTTGACCTTGTCAATAAGGTGTTCAAATATTTTAGATTTCTCGATTTTATCGCTTTTTTAAAATGAAATCCAATATAATAAAACCCAATACGAAACCAGCAGCAATTGATAAAATTTGTTTCATTTTATTGGAAGAGAAAATAAAGCCAAAAAAATAAAATTATAAATTTTTCAGACAATATTTTTTCAACTTAAATTTGTCAACTTATATAATTTGTCAATTTAAAGCCAGGGGTGCCAAATAGTTAACCCAAAAAGCAGGGTTGGGAAATTAACATGCCTATTCATAGAAAAAGTCTTAAAAAAGTCACAATTTTATTATGACTAAAAGTTACGACTATACTTGTGACTCGGTCATAACTTCATATTCTCTTAACATAGTCACAAAACATGCTTAACATTTAAAATTATTGACTTTTCTTGTCAATTAAAAATAAAAATTAAAAATAAAAATTAAAAATAAAAATGTTTGTAAAAAATTTGAAATTTTTAGGGAAGAATGATAATTTGCAAAGAATACTGCAAAATTTGATGAAAATCTGCAGGAAATGTGACTAAGAGTGTGTTGTATATATACTTTATCGCTTTTTGGCCCTTAATTAATTAAAATATGTATGTATGCATTGCTTTTTCATATTTTTTATTTTCAATTAAAATGTTTTTTTTATGATAGTCACAATTCTTATGACTGCCTACATATCAGGTCTTAATTTTAAAACGAAATATTAATACATTTTTGTTTGTGAATAGAAAATTAAATACTATAGTCACAATTTGTGTTTTATGACTATTTTTCAGTCACAATTTTTCTGTGAATAGGCATGTAAACATCTATATTCAATATAATAATATATATAATACACATGAAAAAATCGATATACAATGTATCAAACTAGAGCTCAAACATAATAAAACTGCATACTCAGTTTTTCTCCAGGACGTCAAATTTTTTCTCAAAAGACTTCAAAGTTTTGAAAAATACTCAAGTTAAAAAAAAATATATATAAAATATTTACCAAAACTATATCAATTTAATATGGATGTCAAATGAAAGCTATCCCTAAAATATAACAAACGTTTTTATTTAATTTAATAACAAATGTTATTATATTGCAGAGATTGGTAGCTTTCATTTGACATCCATATTGGGTTGACATAATATTCGTAAATATTTTATAAATTTTTTTAAAAATGTCTAGCCTTCGAAACTTTGTAGTACTTTTTAGAGAATATTTGATGTCCCACGTTAGGGTAAAATGTATCAAAAGTGACGATTAATTGAATTTTGAAAGAACAATCAACTTCAGGTATTTAAGTTAAATTTTCTTCAAGTATTTGTAAATTATATTTTGTCCTAATATTTTTGTTATTTTTTGTTTTTAATTTTTCTTAAATAGACTGTTTTCAACTTTCATGGAATGCAACTTAAAATGTTACAGGATGTTTGTTCTGAAAATATGAAAAAAATCGTGCGCATATATAGCCCGATTTGAGAAATTATTTTTTTTTTTTTTTTTTTCGAAAAAAACTAGTAGATTTCATACAAAAAAAACTGCTTAAGTGGACATTTTCTTTGCATTATCAAACATTAAACAGGGGGGCAGAGTAGAAATAAATCAGTAACTTATAATCGGCTAGTTGAGTTTAGAAGCAGAATCCCAAATACGCATCAGGAGCGGAACTATATAGGGTACTAATTAGGGTACTAATTACGGTGATCGATTATTCGACTTTTTGGAGAAACCGGTTTTCGAATAGTTCGAATAGTTGGTATTTTGAAAAAACCGGTTGCACTTTTTAAAATTTAGAAAAAACCGGTTAACCGGTTTTTTTTTTTTCAGAAGTTAATATTTCTATCAAACGACTACATTTCTTAAAGAAAAATCAATAAATCTTATAATGTTCAAGTTAAAATTTATTAAAAATAATAATTTTTGGAAATAACTATTAACCCTAAATAACCTAAACCATTCGGGGAGGGGTCTTTTTGGAATTGTAGACCAATACTATGGTCAATTATGGACCGATCTTCACATAATTCGGCACACAGATTTAAACTTATATGGCACTTACATGTGCAAAAATTCTTGCTACATTTAAGGGATTTATGATCGTTAAACCCCTTTTCCGGGAGGTTATTTGTAGTTATTTGTGCAGGGGTTAGGTGAAATAATGAACCGATCATAACCAATTCAACACGCTTCGTCCTTGGACTATAAGAAACCTGTGTGCCAAATTTAATTAATTTATGTTCAAAATTGCGACCGATATTAAAGTGGGTCTTAGACCAATATTTTTGGGTGTTACAAACAACAGCACAAATGCATAATACCCTCGCTACCTATGGTGGTGTAGGGTATAACAAATATAAGAAAATAATAAAAAAATTTATTAACTTTTACTTAGCATAAACAGAAACCATGGATTAATATGTAAAAAGTCAGAATCAAAATTATTGAAACGATTCTGCCGGTGAAACTTTTTTAAACAAAATCTTTGAAAAATTAAGAAAATATTGAGGGGGAAAAAAAAACTAAAACAATTAAATTTAACCTTAAACTATATTTTTAAAACATTAGAAATAATACTTTATGAATATTTAAAAAAAATATTCATAAATTTATATTCAAATATCAGTATTTAGTGCATGTTTTGTGAAATAAAAAGCTATTTTTAAAACCGGTTTTTTGTGTTTAAAAAAACCGGTCTATTCGACATTCGAAAAATGAACATTTTCAAAAAACCGAAAGCACATTGACTGAAAAAACCGGTTTAAAAACCAGTTGGAAAACCGTGCCGATCACCCTAGTACTAATGTGATAGAAATTGTTTATCCACTAGCGAATTTTTGTTCGTTATCCGATTTCCAAGATTTTAATATCACCTTAAAGTCCTTGATAAAATGTACTATTTATTTTATATATTTTTCAAAATATATTCATTTGAAATTTCAACAATTTCAAGTTTGCAAGATATTGATCAAATCTTTTACATATATATCCTAGCCGATTTTATCATATTTTTTGCAGTTTGTTAAAGAGCAAAATTTTCTGTTGAATAAAGAAAATTTGAAGTCCATATCTTCATTGAGTCAGAAAATAAACGATTTTGAATTGGCAAGTTTGTAAAAATTAATAAACAGGCGGGCGGAAGGACAGACATTAGAATTCTTTAAATAAGTCTTAAAATTCCAAAGATATATTATTTTTTTTAATTCTTGACCAATATAAAAACTAAATCTATATACTAAAGTATTAATATCACCTTTCCCTGAGTTAAGTGCTATTTTCGACCCATTTAACCCAAATGTATAGACGGACGGACATTGCTATTCTGCCAAAAAATATTTTTTGAGTTCTGAAAATGCATTTTTACTAACTAATAAATAAAAAAATATAACGTGATCATCAAAATTCGTATATCACCTTTTCCTGAATTAAGCGCCATTTTCGACCCATTTAACCCAAATGTATAGACGGATGGACGGACATTACCATTCAACCAAAAAACATCTTATAATTCTAATAATGCATTTGTTTACTTACTAATAAATAGGAAAATTAAACGTGATCATTAAAGTTTGGATATTATTCTGAATTCCCTGAATTATGCATAATTTTCAACCCATTTAACTCTAATGTATAGACGAACGGACGGACATTCTGCCAAAAAAAAAATCTTAAAACTCTAAAACTGATTTTTTTTTATATAATAATAAATAAAAAAAAAACGTTATCATTAAAATTTTGATATCACCTTTCTCTGAATTAATCGCCATTTTCGACTCCTATCACCCCAATGTAGGTCCTTGAGAAAAACTGGGTACACAGTTTACTACTTATGGTCTCTAGTTTTGTGCGTATATGGATTTTTTTTTCATTTGTGAAAATTACTGTCACACGGTGTAATCGATATCTGACTAAATTTTTACAAAAATATACGATGCGGCATAATTTTAGTAATAGGTAGTAGTTATATAACACATTACAAAGTAATTAGCGGTACTTATTTATCCTATTATTTTACTTAAAATAGTAAAATAATAACACGTGTGAATATTAATAACTATTTATAGTTTGTTCCCAACAAACCAAATGATATCGTAATGATATCATTACGATATCATTTCGGTGATATAGAAGCCCGAGAATGATATCATTTATAATTCTAAAATGATATAGGTTGCTTTCTAAAAGGTACACTCGAAAATAATATCATAATTTTTGAAAATAACGATATTAGTAATGATATCATTAAATTTAAGCAGCGCGATAGTTTAGCAATATATTGCAAAATATATACACAAATATATGCTAAGATTGGATCAATATATAATATTATAAATATGTTTTCAAAAATTAATAAAATAGCCATAATAAACCAATGTTCATACAGCTCCAAATCATTTTGCATGTAATACGAAACTTTTGCAATCCGAATACAAGTCCCCCTTTAAATCCGGGCTGATATTGGTTTCTTCATCTTATACGCGTTAATTTTTTGCAATTACACTAATTTTAGCTGTAAAAATTCAATTCGCATATAAAACATAACATAAAATATTTTTTTGATACAAAAATTTTCAATTTAATTTAATTTTCCTAAAAATATTTGAAGTTTTTTTCTAAGGAAAATATAATTTCGATATTTTATCATATAATTTTAAAATTATGATATCATAAATGATACTGTATCGTTTCTTGGTTTGTTGGGTTAGTGTGTAGTGTAATAACTAATAACTAGTTATATTTGTTCTTATAAATACTTTTGTAATGGGTGCAAATATGTTTATGTTAACCCCAAGATAATAAAATATATTTAAAAATATTAGGGGTATACATCGTAACGGATAATTTTTTTTCTTTTTCTTAAACTTATACGATTTACTCAGCTGTTAAAAGAACGCCTCTTTCTAATTCATCCTGTATATTTTAATTTACTTCGAAAGTTTAAAGTTTAACAAATTTTTTACGAGCTTAAACATTTATACAGTTTATGAGCTATACATTTATTTGATTGTACGAAAACCTCTATTATAATATTTAATATAATTCCTGCTACCTATAAAAATACAACTAAGGAATATTTGTGCAATTGAAAATCAAAGCAAATTTAAAAGTAAATTCGTCTTGATTTATGTATGTCAATTTGGCAGTTTACATTTTGAAGTTTGTCAACAACTATAAATTTGATTTTTATAAAATATTAACAAAAAAGAAAACAAAAAATTTATGAAAATATACTCAACAATATAACTACATTTTGGAAATATGTGGAACAAAGGCCAACTCCTGAGGATCTAAAAACTACTTATGTACGTGTTATTTTAGGAGCTTTTTTGGAACATTTTATTTATTTTAATTTGATTAGAGGGAAATAAAACTAAATGCAAAATAATTTTAAATTTAATTAGTTTTTATACAAAATTATTTTTTTTATTTTATTAACAAAATAAATTTTCTTTTTATTAATTTGTTATCTTTTAATTTATTTAATTGTTGGGCATATGTCCCACACAATATCTTTTAGTTTTTCTTTGTTTCTCAGGTTTCTTGTGATATTTTTGAACACGCCAACATTTTTGTAGATATTCCCTTAAATAATGACAATACGCACGAGTAGTACGTGGATGAATAATACAAGCCATACCCAGGACTATGATTAGGGCAGAGATAATTTGTTCCATTTTTGGTGGATTTTTTTTTTTTTTTTTTTCAATAAGAATAATAGAAAATAAATGAAAATTTTGTTTAAATCATTTTTATTATTAATGAATATAAATTTTTGTAAAAAAAGTACATATGACAATTTAATCAAATGCAGGAATATGAAATCATTTGTAAAACAATATGGTGAATTAAATGATTTTGGATTTTATACTAAAATCATTAAGAGTAGAAGATGAGTATATAAAAGAAAAAGCACTTCCATAGCATAACATTTGATTTTGATATACCCTGGCCAATTTAAGTAGAAGATTTACTCGTCTACTTAAATTTCCCAACCATTACCAAAATATCATATGCAAGACATAAGGTATTTTTAACAGCAGATTTTGAGAATAAAATTAGATCTGAGGATTATGATGTCCTTTACACTTTTGTCATTTTAAATTTTTATGCTTTTGTTTTTTATTTCTGATTTCTCTTCAATTTCCCATTTCTGTTCAACACGTTCGATATAAAATTTCATATAGCACTAGACCCAGTATTAAACCCAAAGTAAATGTTAAAGCTTGATTCATTTTTTTTTCTCGTTAAAATACAAAAATTTAAATCAAATACTTGAAAAAATTTTTATTTAAAATTTTTTTTTGAAAAATATGTAAATCACAATTAACAAATACTTTCAAATTATCACAGGCTGATAAAATAAAAATATTTTCATAAATATTTTTCTCTAACAAGGTTGACCAGATTTTCTTTTTTATATTGGCGTATTTCAATAAAATAATTGAATAAATTACACTGATCGAAAAAAAAAAAAAATTTTCGTGCACCTTCAAAACAAAAAAAATATGTGGACTAGATGAAATTCCGCATGCTAAACTCGAATCTGCTTTCAGTTTTTTCCCATCAGGTCGAGATTTTTTTTGGGCGTGTCTAATGTTGCGTCCTAAGTAAGCCGATTACTCGAGTATATTTCACTATAACTCGAGAACCGTATGCACTATTTATATAAATGATACACCAAAATATGTGGAACAAAATTGGCTTTAAGTCATTCTACTAACAAATTTTTGTGCGCTCAATAGTTTTGGAGACATTTCGAAATAAGTGTCCGAAATAAATTTTTTCATGCTAAATTCAAGATTTATTTTTTTTACTAAAACTTATTTTTACAAGTGAAAACATCAAAAAAGGTTTCAGTTTATCATCTTTATCTCAAAGCTAGCAAAACTACGAGTAAATAAAGCCATGTACCATAAAAATTTATTCACGAATTTTTATTGCATTCACAGTTAAGTTAGAAAACCCATGCATACCTACAGTTAAGTGGAGATACACTAGCGGACAAAAAAAAAATTTTTTTTCGCCTTAAATAAAAAAAAAATTATAAATAAAAAAAAAGAAATAGGTGGATTAGATGGAATTTAACGTGCCAAATGAAAATCAGCTTTTACTTTTTTTCTATCACGTATCGATTTTTTTATGGTCTTGACTACTATGACACCACCTTTAGGCAGTCACACTTGTATAACTCGAGAACGCTTAGTCCTATTAAGATAAATTAAACTACAATATATAGCAAATTAAATTGTCTTTGAGCTGAATTTACATAATTTTTTCTTCAGTTAATATTTATTTTTATGGTTATAAGTAGCGAAAAAAAAAATATATATATATATATATATATTTTTTTTTTGAAATGGTGAAAATTGATCCATAACTCTGAAATACGAATAAAAAATTTTCGTATGCGTCCTTTTGTGTATCAAAATCGTGTAAACGGTTCTTGAGTTATAATCTAAATTTGACAAACCATTCTCGAATTTTATAGTGTGACCACTGAATAAGACTACACAGACAGGAAACCAATGACATATGTCAAAAAAGTACTTTCGAATCATATAGTTCATTTGATACTTTTGCGCAGTAGCTAACCGTAGTGATTTACAGAACGAGAAAGAAAAACATCATATTCAAAAAACAACGAGTATGTGAAACCAGCTGCATTGTATTTTTCAAACATATTTGTTAGATAGGGTTTATTTTTTAAATTCTGATATTAGGATTTTTTTAGGAGATTTTTTATTTTAATTTCCTTCTTCTAGAAAATTGTATAGGTAATATTATATGATATACATTCAAAAGCAGGATCAATTTTTGTTTTGATATACATATACAATTGAGTATGTATTTTTCATTTAAATTATAAGGAATGAGAGCTTTTATAGTCGTCCTAATACAATTGTTGTTTATTTACAAATTCATAAAGCTTTTAAAGCAATAAAACCATAGAGTAACACATAGAGACGAAATTCTCGATTGACAATTGAAAAAAATGTTTGTTTTGTAAACAAAAATGGGTTTTTATTTTCTTTTAGCAACAACAAAATGTATTTGATTACATGTATTTTGTTGTTGCATGAGATAGGTTTTTGACAACCGACTTAGGTTTTTGACAATTAGTTTCGTCTCTATGTGTTACTCTATGAATAAAACTATGGTTTGAAATAAAATTATATGGATACGACCAAGTTTTAGATTTTCTTATTATTGTTAAGTTTTTAAATATAATGTGAATAATATGAGTTACAGCATTAAACAATCAGATTAATATTTTTTGCTAACCTATTGCTACCTAATACATAATTAGGGGATTCACAAAGTGTGCTATCATGTCGTATTGTCATAATGTCATAAAATTTTACAAAAGAAAAGCAATAACAATATTTTTTATACATTGAAATATTTTACAACATATGACAATACGACATGATAGCACACTTTGTGAATCCCCCAAATATCTAACTTTACTCTTATTGCTATTTTTCATGTTTATATTTCAAAGTTTTATATAACATTTTCATTTGCAAAATTATGCGGGTCGGTACTAGATTTAATATATCTTACCTTTAAAACTATAAAATTCTTAAAGTAAAAAGTTACATGAATATGCATTATTTTAGAAAAATTTAAAAACGAAACAAATATCTTCCATCTTAATGAATTCCCAAAATATTTTCCCGGGAACTAAAAGTGTTGGAAATAAAAAACCCTAGCTGTAGAAAATTTTTTATTTTAAATAAAAATACAAATTAATATAAATATTGAAGAAATTTTATAATTTCTATAAAATAATGAATGAACACGAATTCAAAAACAAAAGAAAAGTGTTTGCTGAATATTCTTTTGTTATATTGTTCGTTTAGGTTAAAAAACTTTTCTAATTATACGCATGTTTTTACTACTTTTTTAACATAAAATTACTTTGTTTACAAATAAAATACCGATAAAAAGGATAGACATATATTTTTAAATATCTATCTCTCTCTGCAAAACACTACGGTTTGACATAATTTTTAAAAATTTTTCGGGTCGTCCTGTTATTAAAACCAGCTGATTCCTGTCTGTTATAGTCTATGGTGATGATATTAGTCATGCACATAAAAAAAAAAATTAGTACGTGATAGAAAAAAAGTGAATGTAGTCCACTTATTTTTGTTTCAAGAAATTTTTTTTTTTTTTAGACTATAACAGACAGGAATCAGCTAGTATTAATCTAAATCTTCTTGGACACTTATTTCAAAATAACTTCGAAACTATTGAGCACATAAAAAAATTATGTTTGGGTGATTTGAAGATATTTTTAGTACGCATCTTTTGGGGTATCACTTATGTCAATCGTACACACCGTTCTTGAGTTATGAGGAAATATACTAAAGTGATGGCCTTACTATGGGCGAAATATTAGACACGCTCATAAAAAAAAAAATCCAGACCTGATGGAAAAAAAACTGAAAACAGATTCGTATTTAGCACGTCAAAATTCATTAAGTTCTACTCTTAGTCTTTGGGGGTAGAATTTTTTTGTCGACCAGTGATATTAAAAATATAATAGCTATTAAAATTTTAGAGTAAAAGTTATCACAACTCTTTTTAATTATAATTTTTCTAAAATTTGTATTGAAAAACGTAAATCACATAACGTAAAAAAATATTTAATTAAAATCATAGATAAGGCATAGATATGACACGACTATTGGCAGCACCAAAAAAACCGCGAAGTGGCTGCATAGTGGCAGCCTCAATTTACCACCATTATCTAAAAGGGATAGCAAATTGTACTAAAAAGTATGGCTATCCCTTTTATTTAATGGTGTTATTGTTTACTTTTTATTTTGATTTATTTTTACAAAAAATTTGGCGCAGAAATGAGAAAATTTAAGATTTTGGCGGAAAAATATACTTTTTGCGCCAAATTTTCTCATTTCTGTTGTGTCATTTACAAAAAGGAACATTAAAATTGTTCCTTTTGTTATCAAATCAGTGGCAGCAGAAGAAAACTAAAAGAAATTCAAGAAAATTGTAAGTAATTTTTATTTAACTTTATTGTTTTATATTTTTTATTTAACTTAAAATATTTTATTTTTCAGGAGCCGCAAATGTGTTATGGGTTTCCAAACGGGCGACAAACTCCACAAATTTCCGGAAGATCCGACCAGGTAAGTGTTTTTGTATTTTCAAAAGTTTTATTATGCCGGAAGAAGCAGAAGATTTCTATTGGATGGAAACTACTTTTTGTCCAATTTGAATCTTTTGAATTATAATTTCCGCTTGAATTCCAATTGGTTATGTTATATGACTTCAATATAACCAATTGGATAATTTTTGTTTTTAGTGTGTGTGTGATTTTTTGTATGTTTTGTGTCAGTGACCAATTTTTCAAGTGTTCAAATTAGTGGCTAAGGTAAAGATTACTAGCACAGTTGATTTATAAGCATTTTTGATAATGATTCTACAGCACTTTTATTTGCGATTAAAGTGATGTATACATTTTTGTCCGCTCGCTCTTAGTTTAAGAATTGTATGCTTCTAAAGTGTCGGTACCTAAAAAATGTTTGATATTCCAAAAATGTTTATTCAGCGAAGCCGGTGTTCGACATACACAGAGGAGAAAACTCTTAAGTCCGGTCGTAGGCCGTCTACTTTGAGAAACCTTTATTAAGAAGAAAAAAATATAATTTTGTGTAGTAATCTTGATTTGTTATATAGTGACTTTTTCGTTTTTCATATTAAAAAAAGGAATGTTATTGGAAGTTTGACCCATAGTCAGTTAGGAGATGATTTTTTGACTAAATTTAGAAAGCAATTTTAAGAAAATGGAACGAAAACGGATAGAAGCGAACTGTAACCAGAAAACTTGCAAAAAAAAAGCCACAAATTTCATAAAATCATAATTTATTGCATAAAAATGAAATTACAAACGTCGTTTACCCCGGAAGAAAAAAACACAATTTTTTGTTTTTTGCTTTAAAATTGAGCATTAAAAAAAATTTTTCAGACGTTCAGTTAACACCAAAGTAGATAAATCATGAAACATTTTTCAAACAAAATGTTTTCTTAAATGGAACAAATTTTACGACTATTTCGTTTATAAAGTTAATGTTACGATCTTTTGACTTTTGTCAATATTGATGACGGACATCGGAACGTGTTGGCATAATGATTGCATATATTCTGCATATCTCTGGACAAAGTGTAGGGGTCTTAATAATAATTAAGTCCATTAGTTTGGTCAAATTATGGGGACTCTATTTGTTTATTCTATTTCATGCAATTTCTATTGGTGATAGATCTGAACTTTGAGAAGGTCATTTTGAAGTGTTAATTATTTCATCAGTTATATATTTCGAAACAAATTTACCCTTTATACAGGTATGTTCTGGAAATCACTTTTTGTCGAAGTGATTTCAAAACACCTAAAAGTTGTTCTGTGCACAAAAAATTATGAAATCACGCGATTTCAAATCGGTAAACTTTTTAGTGTCGATTTCAAATCACTTGCTTATTTTTGCAAACACTGCACAATGGGGCAGAATCGAAATTTGTTATATGCATATTAGAGGAGTGTAAAATGATAAGTTTGGAAGGGGGCCGAAGAGACCCCTCAGGGGCGGAGCTAAAGTGCTCAAAGTTGGGTACCTCTGACACACATTTTTTAATAGCTTGCCAAATTTTTGTTTCTCGTCCGATTTCAAATATTTTTATACATTGTTATAGGCACTGATAAGACCTACAAAAAACATGCATGTCCTATTTATCTCTTATAGTTTTTGAGTTATTTGCGTATGAATTTTAAAGTACCTCAATTTTGCATATTCTTCTTCCAGTTTTTTCATATATATCCTAGTATTTCAGACCGATTTTATTTGTTTTTTCTTTAGCTAATTAAAGAACAAAATTATCTATTGAATAAACAAAAATTAAGTCGATATCTTTACCGAGTCGAAAAATAAACGATTTTGAATTTTAAAATTGCAAAAATAACGAGTTTTTGTGTTTTTTTTTTGGCCGAAAAAGTATCTACACTATTTTTTCTCTAAAATAAAATTTTCTTTAACAACATACATATAATAATTTCATATTTTCTGAAAGGTATCTTCACAGAGAAGATTTTAAAATAAAAATCAAGCCGAATAATTCAAATGGTCAAGGTACACACCCTCCCGAATTCGACCAATTTTATATGAAAGTTTTGACTTTATTCTATATTTTCTCAAATCCCAAAGTAAGAATCGACAAACGGAATGCAGTTTAAGAATCTGTAATATGTTGTAAAAAGTTTTCAATCAAAATCTACGGGACTTCGGAAAAATGTGGATTTTATAGCCGAAAATGTGAATAAACCATTGGGTTTTACAGCGTTTTTTTTTTTTTGGGAATTGTGGGATTCCTTTTACAAAAATTGTAAATCTTTTTCTTTACCTCATTTTATACGATAAAATCTACCTCCACCGAAAATTTCGTTAAGATATCTTTAATAATAAAGATTTTATTACATATAAAATATTTATAGTTTCTTAAAACATAATTTTTTACAAAAATATTATTTTAATTGCAAAAATCAGAAAAAGTATGAACTCAATTTTTTTCATCTAAATTACATTGCTTAGCTGACATAATTCTTTGTTATACAGAAAATGATTGAAATTAATATCTTTTAGAGAACCGAAACTATGCCACTTTAAAGTTTTTTAAGTCACGGAAAATTCCATTTTTTGTGTATTTTTGCACTAACACACATTCGAACATTGGCTACGGAAACAAATTATTTATGTTGTTTTGGCTTTTTCACATCCACAATGTACAATATTTTGCTGCCATCATCAAAAAGGTGCACCCTTAAAATATATTAAAAAAACATAAAAAAATTAATAGAAATGTATATTTTATTTTATTTCTAGGCGATTTGGACTACTTACCGTCGATTTGGAAAGGATTCTGTCCAATTCGTTCCATAGGAGTCGGCCTGTGTCCCGTACCAATTTTGAGTTTTTTGCTGCCATCTTCAAAAAGGTGCACCCTTAAAATGAATTAAAAAATGTTAAAAAGTTAATTTAAATGTATATTTTCTTTTATTTGTAGGCGATTTGGACTACTTACCGTCGATTTAAGAAGAATTCTGTCCAATTGGTTCCATAGGAGTCGGCCTGTGTCCCGTACCAAATTCGTGTTTTTTGCTGCCATCATCAAAAAGGTGCATCCTTAAAATGAATTAAAAAATTTTTAAAAATTAATTGAATTGTATATTTTCTTTTGTTTCTAGGCGATTTGGACTACTTACCGTCGATTTCAAGAAGATTTCACCCTGTTGGTTCTTTGAGGTGTGGTCTGTGACCAAGACCAATTTATCCGGCTACTGGCCGTCTTCATTAATAAGGTGATGCTGAAAATAAAACATTTGTGATCTCTATTCCTTTATTAACCTATTTATTTTTAGTTATTTTTCTTACCTGGCCAATAATTTGATGGCTCACTGTGTTTGCTGGTAAAAAATTGGATCCTCCGTCTGTCTGTAAGTAAACAAACACTACTTTTTTTTATTTACTAACAAACAAATGTTTTACTTTTCAGGAAGAACTCACTGGAACAACAAGTGCTTGATATTTTTTAATATTTTTTACTTTTTGTAAAAATTTTTTAAAAATAAATAAATAAAAAATATTCCTTTTTTTAATTCGTAGATGATTTTTTTTATTTGTTTACTTTTCTTCTTGTTATCATATGTTTTTATGGGTAATGTATAGTTGTTCATTTTTTCATGTTGCCACATGCATATTATGTTTTTTTCTTTCTCTTTCAAATTATGGTGGTAACCACATATGATAAGCAGACTTTGTAAACGTCACTTCTTACAAGTCTGGTTATTAGTCTGTGATTAAAATATTCATCATCAATATATTAGGCAATATTTACGGATGTAATAACTCAAAAATCCTGTTCGTAGGACAATTTGTTTATATTTTAGAAAGTTTTTTGTGTCTCTTGTAAAGTGATGTTACATTGTTTTGCATTTTTATTTACAAATAAATTTTACTTTTACCTCAGTGAATTCTTTAAATCATTATATGCTAAATTTTAACAGAAATTATATGGAAAAAAATTTTAATTTGTTAAAATAAATTTCTTTTTCCAATAAAAATTTAAAATTTCTAAGTATTTCTATACTAAAGAATTTATAACTGTTTTTCTTTTCAGGTAATTGTGCTTATCTTTATATTATTTATTCTTAATTCAATTAAAACAACTTTCTCAATCTGTGGTATGTATGAAAATTATTTTTAAGTAATTTATTTTAACCATTTCTTTCACCTTCTTAAAGATGAAAAGAACAGCCAAAGTGTCTTAATTAAATTTAGCTAATAAAATTTATGTGTCGAAATAATAATTTCATAAACTTTCTTCTGTCTTGTCTTTTATAATTGTTGTTGCTGCTACATATTCTATGAAAAGTTATTGTGTACAAAATTAACTCACAATAAACTATTTGTTTGTATTAAGATAAAGTGAAAAAGAAGAAAAAGTTTTATTGCTCTAGTATTTCTTTATCGATTTTCATCTTTTTGTGATTGTTGCTGTAGGCCATGGAAGTCATTTGTAGACGAAAAAAGATCAGTGAACTGATTTATGTTTGAAAAAGAGGAGGAGAGGACTGTTTATGTCTTAATATAAAACACTTGAAAAGCTAAAATATACTTACCTACAGTATATTGTTGAAGATTTGTTTCATAAAATTTATGAAATGTAAATACATACATATACATATGTAGTTGTGTCAGTCAGGAAACGGAGGTGGATGGGAAGGAAAGTATTTTGAAGTAAGAAAATTGTGCTATACTAAATTTATATATATTATTTTTTTTTTTTATGTGCAACTTTTAAACAATAAAAAATGTATAACAAAATTTTTTAGCTCACTGGAAGCAGCAATATAAGAATAAAAATGTTAAGGAATACAGCAGTTTATGAACCTTAAAATAATTTAAACTCTAACAGTGAAAGCTACTTATTGCAAGCATTTTTTTTTTTTTTTTTTTTTTTTTTTTTTTTGTTCTTAAATGCTCAAAAATTTAAAAGAATTGATTGAAGCTTACAAAAAATATAATCTTTTATCTCTACATAAAACTTATTAATAAATATCTTATACAATATGTATTTTCATATCACTCATACGTCACAATGCACAATGAAGCAGAATCGACATTTTTTGGAAATAAATCTGTAACTTCTGATCGGCTGGTTGAATTTGCATAAAATTTGGTATATACGTAGCAGAGGAGTGTACAATGTTAAGTTTGGAAGAGGGATTGAACAGATCCCTCAGGGACGGAGCTAAAGAGGCTCAAAGTTGGGTACCTCTGACATACAAATTTTTTAATCGCTTGCCAAATTTTTGTTTCTCGTCCAATTTCAAATATTTTTATACATTATTGTAGGCACTGTAACCGAATTTACTACACGACGAAAAACACTTGGAATATAATATTAGAGTTTTAAATATACTCCCAAAATTTAAAGTTATTTCCAAGAAACCAATTTTTCAGACTTCTTGTGTTTAAAAGTCATATATATCCTACAATTCTTAACTGATTTTATTAAACGATAGCTTATTTCATACCTAATTAAATATAGTATTCGGAAAAAATATGAAAGAAATATGTTTTCTAATAAAGATTGGATTGAAAATGGCTAAAATTTAAAAAAAAAAAATAAGAATAGAAAATAAAAAATTTAGTCTGTCCCTAATATTTTTCGGAGTTTTTGTATGACTACTTTTTCAAATGGATAAAACTTCTCCTTTCTAAAAAGCTTTAATTATATTCGAGATAAAATTTTATGAAAATACTCCCCATTTGGGTTACGGACAAAAAAAAAATAGTCAAGTAAATTTGTTTAAAAGTTTTTGAGTTTTCGGCAAAACTTTATGCAAAACAGTAAAACTTTTAATGCCAATTCATTGCCAATATATTGGGTTATAAAGCTATATAAAAATAATATCCTTTAACATTATCCCAATAACGGTACATCTTCTTAAGAGCAAGCAGCAGTAATTTTGTTAAAATTTTTTTCCTTTTTTTTTGTAAAGTTTTTATGAAACTTTACTTCTTTTAAATCTCAATAACGATATTAAAAATAAAAAACTGAAAAAAAATAAGAATCATCGATGATCCTTAATTCGGAGAACTATTCGTATCAGAAAGGATCTATAGATTTGGCACTTTAAAAATATAAGTAAAATCGAAGATCCTAACAAAAGATAAGTACCGAAATCGATCATTATGATCGAATAAAATACAAAACCTAGTCTTGCTAATTAGAGTTTTCAATTTATTAAAAAATCGATTATTCTACATTTGTGTTTTTTTCTTTAACAGTTTTATAACAAGCGCGAATGTTATATTCGGCTTGGCCGAATCTATATACCCACCATCAACTTTTGCAAACTTTACGTTATATGGGAGGTGGGCGGCAAAGTGGGCGGACCATGCCCATTTTTTGTTTCCTAGTTTACATTGGTCCTTGAACTATTTGATCACAATTTCACCTTATATGGCAGGTGGGCGGTAAAGTGTTCGGACCACGTCCATTTTTGGTTTCCGAGTTTATATTGACCTTCAAACTATGTATACGAAATTTCGTTGATGTACATGCTTTTGTTGAAGAAATATCAGCAGAAAAGTATGAAACGGACATCCTGAGTTTCTAGTTTTTAGCCCATATTGTTTATTAACCGATTTTGCCCATTTTCAATCCCACATAAACCTTATATAAGACAAATATTTGTGACAAATTTCGTCGCCCTACGTTGTCCCTTTCGAGCCCTATCATGCTTTCAACAGACGGACAGACGGACGGACATAGCTAGATCGACTCAGAATCTAACCAAGACCCAGAAGATATATACTTTGTGGGGTCTTAAATGATTCCTTCGACATGTTACATACGGAATGACAAAATAATATACACCCCATCTTTTTAGTGGTGGGTATAAAAATGATTAGTTTCCGAATTTATCGTAAGTCAACGTTACCGGAACGATTGAATTTTAAATAATAAATGACTCAATTTTATCACTAAAAAGATTTCCATAAATTGACTTTTTCGAACTACCAACTAAAAAGTTTATCAGGTGACTGACTCTATGTAACCACTAAAAGGATTTTCATAAATTGACTTGTTCGTACTAGTCACTACATCACCACTTTTTGGTCCTGGGGTCTCAATAGACTTCCTCCTAGGACATGTCCATGCTAATGTGACTAGTCACGTAGTTAGTAAAGTGACTAGTGGTGCCCTAATGTAATCAGTCAAGTAACTGGTTTCGGACAGTCACCATAGACTGCAGTAGCTAGTTTAAAAAATTAATTTGTGGAAGTTCTAAATATGTTGCACGTTATTAATGGAAACATGTTTTGTGATGTCCAATTAATGACTTAAATTAAAAAAATAAAAAATAAATAAAAAAAATAATAAAAAATTAACCCAAAATTCAAAAATTTTTCAATTAATTGCGAAATTTTAATAAAAATTCGATATATCGTAAAAAATTTCACATTATATCGAAAATCCAAAAGTTTCATAAAAAATTTAAAAAACACATCGAAATTTCACAAAAAATCCGAAAATTCACAAAAAATTTTATAAAAATTCAAAATTTTTCCAAAAACTCAAAACCGGAAAATTTACCTAAAATTCACTAAAAAAAAAAATAAATTTCTTCGTAAACTCGTAATTTACCAATAACTCGACAATTTTAAATTCAGTAAATTTCTGTTTCAACAATCTCAACTTTGCAAGATGTTGTTCAAGTCTTTTCCGTATATATCCTAACATTTTCAACCGATTTTATCAATTTATTGGAGAACAAATTATCTATCGAATAAAAAAAATAAAAATTTGAAGTCGATATCTTCATTGAGTCGGAAAATAAACGATTTTGAATTGGCAAGTTTGTAAAAATTAATAAACAGGCGGACGAAAGGACAGACATTAGAATTCTTTAAATGACTGCCTGTTTCTCTATGTCGAACAAAAAGTTCGTTTCGAATAAATATATGGAAAGCAACAAATAAATTTAAAATTTTGTTTTTGTTTTCCATA